>VZQC01013302.1:5694355-5728521 GCA_009823505.1 Rhizomys pruinosus
ATGTGTACTTTTTGCCTCATTTGCCTGCCTCCCTCCACCCCTCGAAAACTCCCTGTATCATCCTCCAACTCCCTCTCAATTTCGTGACCTCATCTTTTAAGTATAAAATATATATATATATATATATATATACACTTTTTAATATATTTTGAGTACTTTACTCATGTGTAGTTTATTTACCTCATTTCCATGCCTCCTTCTCCCCTCTACCCCTCGAAACTCCCTACATCATCTTCCAACTCCCTCTCAATTTTACAATCTCATCTTTTAAAGTATAATATATATATACATATATATATGTGTATACATCTATACATCTATACATATATACATGAGAGAGAGGAGGGAGGGGAGAGAGAGAGAGAAAGAGAGAGAGAGAGAGAGAGAGAGAGAGAGAGAAGAGAGAAAGCCTATTGAGTCTATTTATTGGTGCTTATATGTGCATGCATTTGTGGAAGACTATCTGGGATTGGATATCCTATCAGGGAGCTCGTTCTTGGAGAAAAATTATTCCCTTTCAGCAGTGAATGATTCTTCAAAACCAGGTGAAACCTTATAAAATTTCCTCATCCAAGTGAGCATATCAATAGGTAGTTTCATCATGTAAGACTTGTTTAGGCAACAATATTGTTTGGATTTCATGGACACAGCTTACCTATCAGGTGTGGAAGCCACCATCTAAGAGTCACGCTCCTGTTTCTCTGGCTCTTAATATAGTTCCCATTTTCCACAATGGTTTATAGTTTTGGGGTCATGAAACTATGTATTGCACTGTAGATGTAACAATTTCCTGATTTTGTGCATTTTGAACATTTATGGATCTGTGTAATAGTTTCCATCTGCTGCAAAAATAAGCTTTTGGAGGAAGGGTAAAATGAAACTTATATATGGGTTTAAGTTTTAAAACATATAAGTTATACTGATTTCGGAAAATGACAGTAGTAGGTTTTTCCATAACATCTGTGACTTCTTCAAACAAGGAGAGTTGGATAGGTTTACAGTACCAGGCATGAATTTCCTCCAGCTGAGTTGTCCTTAAGTCCATTTAGACAGCTGTTGTCTATCCCCAATTAAACGATGACATTTTCAGACCCTAAGAAATATGCTGCTGTGCCTGTCATTGTTTTAATTCACAGGTTTTACATGGAGGAAAAATGGTTGTTTTTTCTCCCTTGTAAGCTTACATAACATCTTCAAATTTCTTAGGAGGCTTCTAGATCAGTTCCAGCTCAATTTCTTCAAGTTCTGTGTATGTGGGGTTTTCTGATAATAGGATTTTACCTTCATGCTCTAAGAGGTAACCTAGAGCAAGGACAATAGCTTATATTGTTTTGAGTGTCTCTGGGGTATTCTCATCAACGACACAAGTTTCTCATTCTTAGCACTGATGTTTGGTTAGCTAATGGTATAGCCACAACCTTGGTAGAGATATTTAGATCAATTTTGAGGAAAATATAATGAAAACCATTTCAGAGTAAGTATAGAATTCACCTTATTTGAATCACATATTGCAAAACATTAAAGTACACTGGCAGTTTATTGGAGTATTTGATTATATTCTTAAGGTTACATAGAAAATACATATAAACTGTACCAAATTTTAAATAAGAAAATTATCACTTTTTGAAAGAATGCTGAAAATACAACTTTTCTTCTTTAACTCTCGTAGTTATGATTAATATTTTTAATCTGAAGTTGTGATTTTATATAACCAACTTTTATGATAATGAGAATGAAAAGCAATTAAAAATGTTCTGCTATGATTGAACAGCTGAGGTGAGGCTTTCTTGCAGTGATGATACCGTGTCAGATGAGAGAAACAAACATTTCCTTGGAAGAAGGCCAGGTTCTTAATGGAATTTGACCATGCAAAACTTGTTAAAATTCCAATAGGGCATCAAATGCCACATTATAATATCTTTACAGAAATGTCAACCAGTCTATTTTTGACTAGTATTTTCTTCCTTCTTCCAACACGTTTTCACAGAAACAAGATAATATGTTTGCGTTAAACAGCTCCCTAAAGCATTGTTATATTGAGTGTAACACACATAACCTCAGAATGCCTTTGCTATCAGAGAAGCAATTACTGAACTCATATTTGAATAAAAATATTTTATGACAGTTAAAACTTAGTTTCGATACTAAGTCATAAATATAAAAGTCATATACAAAAAATAGCTGGTAAGATATGTTTTAGAGGTATCAAAAGAAAAATGAAACAAAGAATTCTGTTCAGATCTCTCTTTAACATATGAATTCAAAGCCATTATGAACAGAGCAACTAAAAGTATTGTTTTTATTCTACCATAGTTTTGCACAGAATTCTTAAAAATCTTTTTATTTATTTATTTATTTTCTTAAAAATCTTAAAAATTGTTGATATTACCCTTAAAACTGAGACTTGATTGAAGAATCTACCATTATCTAACAACACAACCCAAATTGTTTTAATGGTATTATTTCTCACAAAGCCAAACAATGTAGCAGATTACCTGAAATGACTCAGAGCCACATGTGGTGAATCAAGTTTGCAATCTAAGGATTTGGAGACTGAACAGTTTAATGTCCAGCTTGGTTTGAGGACTATCTGGGCTATGAAGCAGGATAAAGCCATCTTGGGTACAGAGTTAAGCTCTGACCCAGTTAAAGAATATTTAGAAGGGATTTCTCATAGAAGTGAAGGAAAAGGAAGTAGATTCTGAATCTCCTATTCCTGTGTTATGCAAAGGTAAACCTCACTTATTTTCAAGAGTGTCAGGGACAATGCCTCACCTATTTTTTTATCTATTCACTATCTCTTTAATCTCTTTTATTTTCCTTTGTAATTTTCTAAAAAGCAGTAAATTAATGTTATTGAATATATGTGTTAATGAAGTCAATTTAAATACAAATATAAGCATGCATTGTGCAAATTCATCTTTTCTTTTAGACACCTACAGTACCATCCATAAGTTGTAGTAATTGCCACGACTATACAATCTACTTTTCTTATATGAAAGAATACTTGTGGTAGTTATCTTTTGTATTTGGCTTATATCAGTTAAATGATGCTATATATGAACTTGGGTCATAATTTGTTTAGAGATATTTTGCTAAAAATAATAAGGACATTTGTAAACATTTGTTTTTGTTTTCCATATTTTATTTATTATTATTTTTATTTTATGTGTATGATTGTGTTGCCTGCATGTATTTAAGTGTGCTGTCACATGCAATGCTGGCAGAGGTCAAAAGAGGGCGTTGGATCTCCAGGAACTGGAGTTAAGATAGTCGTAAGCCAGTATCTGGATACTTGGATTGGAACCTGGATCCTCTGCAAGAGCAGTCAATGTTCTACATCGCTGAGCCAACTCTCCAGCTCTTAAAAAATTCAATAAATATAATAGAATTATCAACATTTTTATATTAATTGATTAAAAGCAGTTAAAATAAAAATGAAATCGATAGAAATAAATATACTGGACATGGTAACACATACTTAAAATGTAGAGGCAGGTAGGTCTCTGCGAATTCCAGCCTAGCTTGGTCTACATAGTATGTTTTAGGCTAGCCAGTACTACATAATGAGACACTGTCTCAACTTCTCCCTAGGCCCCAAATACGAATAAGAAGAATAAGAAGAATACAAAAATAGTAATAATGAACCTGCATCATTAACAGAGCCCATTCTTGGCATCAGCTTTCTTTGTTATTATATTTGTATTATATATTTTGGTACCATTTTCTGTTGTTATGGTAAAACATCTAAGAAAGTTACTATAAAGCAGTAAAAAATATATTTTGGGTCATGGGTTCACATAGTTCCAGACAGGATCAGATTTCTTTGTTGCTTTAGGCCTGAGAAAAGGCAGAATACAAGAGTATCATGTATGTTATGGAGCAGAACTGCACAGTACAAGGCACTGGGAAGACAGAGAGAGAAAACAAAGATTCTGAGACAACATAGGAAAATTTCAATTATCACCCCAAATGTTGTCAGTTGACAGTTAAGATTTTATATGGCTTTTCTTGAGACAGAATTCCACTTGCCCTGAACTCACTATTCTTCTGCCTCAGTGTCATAAGTACTAGGACTGTGATTTCTTCAGTATTTCCACTTCCTTTTGGAGCTTTTCATTCTCTTCTTGTACCTCCTTGCTTTGCTGGTCAGTTTCTTTTTTCCTTATAGACTGTGATCTTTTCAATGTTTCCACTTCCAGAGATACTGCTGCCTCTGCCTCCCAGGTCCTGGGAGATCAAAAGCATGTAGATCTCTAGGGATCAAGCCAACATGCCCTACAAAGCAAGTTTTAAGACATCTGGATGTACAGAAGGCTGTGGATCATTAAAAAGTTGTGACTCTTTTCTGTGATGGGGTGTATTCAACATTGTGAATTGGATCCCAACCAAAATTTCTAAACACTATTTCTTGCCTCACAATCAAAATTTTAGTGAAAATAGTCTGTAAGATATTTAATTAGTGTTTATTTTACAAAAAATATATTCTATCTTAAATATCTGAAGGTTCTACCAAATGAACTTTGTAATTTCTACAGGATGTTCTGATTCTTTTGGAGAATTTGTTGATTGATTTTGTAAGTTTTTTTTTTTAATTTTTTTATTGATGCTTTGTGCATTTCATACATCATTTTCCAATTCAGATCAGGCATTTTTCCCTTTCCCTTCCCCCCAACCCCCAACCCAAACCAAAAAAAAAAATAAAACAAAAAAAAAATAAAAAATTAAAAAATTTTTTTTTATTTTTCCTTTTTTAGCTATAAGTGATAATCCATGAGTACAAGCATCCTTTGTGCAAAACCAATCTACAGGCTGTTGTGTCCAACCCCCCACAGCCCCACCATCCAGTGGGGGGTGACATGTTGTTTGTTCAATCAAGTTGATCAAATGAGTGTCCAGACTACATCGCTGTAGTTTCACCATTCACCCCAATCGGAGCCTTTACATTCTACCACGCCCCCTCTTCCGCAGGTTGTTCCCTAGGCTTAGAAAAGGGGCACAGGTGGATGAGAAGTAAAACTTCTAGGTGCCACAAAGGTTTTGATGTGAGAGACTTTCTTGCCTACCCCCCCATAGAACAAGGAGAAATATGACGATGATGAGGTCGTTCTCCAACTGTAAATTGGAGACAACTATTATAGAGGTAATCTCTTATAAAACCGGTAAAAATGCCTTCTTTAATTGACTAATAGACATAAGAACTGTGAAAAGGATTATACTCTGTTCAGAACCAAATATCATACTAAAGTCCTTAGGCTATGCACTTAGGCAAAGTATATTAATGCAGGAGCTCTGACATCAGCAATGGATTGTTCTACCAGGAGGATGTTGGCCAGGGGATCCAAGGCCCCACAAAAGGTAAGGGCTCCTTGCCCCTAAGTTGGGATACCTGCAGGAGGAGAGGTGATAAGACCCTGCTGCCAAAGACCTGACGTTAACACGGGAGGGATATATTGAGACCGCACATGCAAGTGTACAGATGGCCTCTGGAATGCCAGAGAGTGTTACCAAAGGCCACCAAACCAATAAAGCAAATACGGGTCTCCCTGAGTCAAGCAAGACTCCACCGTCAGCACCAGCTACACCTCACCTGCCTGGAAATACTGTGCAGCAGAGGCAGCCATGTGCCTGTATATCCCAAATCTAATTGGCTATTGGCTCTCTCCTTGGAGGAATAACCCATGGCTGATGCCACAAGCTTACATCCTTTACAGGTTAGGAGATGTTATAAGCCACAGTAAGACCCTGTCATATTTAACAGGGGGGGGGAATGTAATTCATAGATTAACATATCATCCAAACATATGTGTCTATGCCAAAGTAACCTACCATAACTATTAGTGCTGCTTAAATACCTATATATCTAACTGCTTGTGCTTCATTAGTAGGATTGAAAGGTTACCCCTGGACAAACTGTCAGCCCATGAAAGGAAACAGCCAGAATTGACCAGAGTCCAAGTCAACAGCTCCAGAGAGAGTGGATTTTGTAAGTTTTAAGTCATACCACTAGAGAGAAAATAGCTTGTACATTTGAATTTGCTTGTGGGTATTGCAATAACTCCAAGTTTGCTTCTAGCAGTTGACATGCGGACCACCTAATTCCACTGGTATCCCTCAGGATCACATCTTTCTACAGTATTTAGATAAGTTCCTCTATCATAATCTCCAACAGCATACATTTGTCCTTCAAGTGTGGCTATGTGTAAATGATACAACAGTATGAGAACTCACCTAAGTATACCTCATGTAATGTTCATACTGTTACATTGGTAGCATTTGGCTAAATAAAATTGTGTCAGCCAGGCGTGGTGGTGCACGCCTTTAATCCTAGCACTTGGGAGGCAGAGGCAAGCGGATCTCTATGAGTTCAAGGCCAGCCTGGTCTACCGAGCGAGTTCCGGGACAGCTGGGGCTACAGGGAGACCCTGTCTCGAAAAGACCAAAAAAAAATTGTGTCATGTCTGAAATAATTTTTATACTTATGAATAATTTATTAATTCATCTGGTAGGCTAAATGTGGTCTTTTCCTAGGAACTTTCCAGCTTTAGTCATATATTATGGGTGACTACTATTAGTTTCATCATTAAAGTCAACAGAAGAGCTAGCAAGTATTACTAAGAATGCAATCACATTTTCTGGAACAATTTCAATACTGCTTTTAATGCAAACACATATAAGATATTTAATATAAAATAAACTATTTCTAGTGTATCTGAGGATGGGTTTTTGACTTGAATTTAACTTTAAGGTTAAAATTATTTCCATGAGATAATTAAACACGTAATTTTGAAGTTTAACTGGAAGCTATCTTCCTTCAATTAGAAACTATAAAAGGCTCGTTTCTCTTTCTCACTATTCATATCATTGTTTTTTCTATTCACCTTCTTCATTCTAATCTGCTTCACACTGTGATTTGTCAAACTGTATCACATACATCTTAACTAACAGCAATTGGATAAAATGCTTGCTAATTAGCTCTTTACAAGACATTGGTATGTGTAAGACATAACTGTGTTTTATTAGGTTTATCACAAAACATTTTATCAAAAGAAATGAGGGGAAATACAAGTCCTAGAACGGCTATTAGGCCTATAACAGTCTATTGAGTGGACTTGAGATATGTCTCAGTTGTTAAAAGTGGGTACAAATCTTTCAGAAGACTAGAGGTGTTTGCTTTCCAAAACTTATAATACCTACAACTCCAGTTTATGGGGACTCTATGCATTTTTCTGACATCCTTGAGAACCACACATGAGAACAAACCCTTATGTAGATACTTATGTAGGTACATACACATAATTTAGAAAATGTACTGTGAAATGTCAGTATTTCTGGTTTTCAAATGCCATGTTACTTAAAAAATGTGAAACAAAAATACTGCTAAATATTCAGGGGAATCAAAGTTTCCCACTCTTCTACAGGCCCCTACTCATTCTTAAACTGTTTGGAAACCCAGGGCTCAATTATATTATAAAGGTCTGCTTAACCAAAGTTGTAACCTTAAATATATTTACTTTTGGCCTGCATCTTGAGTTCTTTAATGAATGCAGACTTGCTTCTTGTGAGCAGAGGCATAATTATTCTAAGTAGAGCTAAATGCTATACCACAAAGAATTCTTCACACTCAGCTGAGCTCTTAGGCTATTTGCCATGGCCTTTATTTTTCCCTATAAAATATCCCTTATTAAAAGAGTTATTTGAAGCTGGACGTGGTGGCACACGCTTTTCCCAGCACTCGGGAGGCAGAGGCGAGTGGATCTCTGTGAGTTCAAGATCAGCCTTGTTTACAGAGCGAGTTCCAGTCCAGCTGGGGCTACAGGGAGACTTTGTCTCAAAAACACCAATCAATCAATAAATAAATATTTGTTTATTTATTTATTTGCTTAAAACAGTATCCTTTCCAAATCTTGTAGAAGTGAAACAGGATTAAAAGATGACATTATGCTACAAGTAGAGATTTCCATAGGGTTTTCAAGTTTGCTTAAATTTTGCAAAACTTTGTAGACATTGCGATTGCTTGAATAAACATCTATAAAGTGCCAAACTGAAGTCTACAGCCACTAATAGTGCCAATATGTATCCAACTATTAGACCAGGAATCATACACCTTAGTTGCAGTGGTAATTGTTAAAGACATAAAAAATAATGATAGAAATCAATTATGTAAAATGCTTGAATTGAATTAAACAACATTGTATGTTTATGTTCATGAAGGAAAGTTTAGTACTCAGAAAGATCAGGCAAGGTGTGATACCACTAAAACTTTCGGATAAAATTGGAAGACTGAATAAAATAATTTTTTATAAACATAGTTTATGTCCTCATAACACCATTTTGATGCTAAATTAAAATATAAAAATAAAATTTAAAATTACCTTTCTGATTAGATTACTGGCAGTACAAATGCAGGTTTTAAATAATTCTACAATGAAATAAACCTATATGTTGTGTTCTGTTATTAAATATAAGTTTTAACTGTTAATTATGATGACCTTTCATTATTCCAATTTTGTGTCTTTTTTCAGTTTAAGGAATTCTTTTTGGTATTGGAATAAATGTGTTTTTGTGTGTGTATATGTGTCTGTGTGTCTGTGTGCATGCATGCTCACGCACAGACACATACACACACATGCTGCTTTATAGCAGATTAACATATTAGATTTTAGATAGATGACAAGTCAGGAATCAAATTTCCTTTCAAATGAGCTTTCTAAACTGTTTCACAAAATATTTGAAGGTGTTTATGTGAATACTTTAGGCTAAAATCTCATTGTGTTTCCCACTGATGAAGTGCAAAATTTAATGAAATAGTATATTACCACCATTGCAATGCTAATATTCACATTAAACAGATATAATTTAATTTCTATGGGCAATGCTTATTACCACTCATTCATTGTAGCTGTTGCCAAGATTTTAGTTAAGGTGATTGTACAATTATTAGGCTTTTGACGAACAATGAGTGTGAAAGTTGCCAGCATTGCTATTTATTCTTAGACTTCACAAAAAACAATTAAGAGATCATTTAGGGAATCTCATCACAATTTCACAATATAAAACATTGAGACAAGGAAAAACAATTTCCATATGTTCTTTACTGAGACATTTATGGGAAAAGTTTAATTTATTGTAAAATAAAAATAACCTTAACCTTTGAAGCAGTGTCATTAGTAGTTATGAAGTTAAATTTTAGGATCCTCAGGGCTGGAGAGATGGCCTAGCGGTTGAGAGCGCCGACTGCTCTTGCAGAGGACCCGGGTTCGATCCCCAGTACCCACATGGCAGCTGAGAACCGTCTGAGGCTCCAATTCCAGGAGAACTCCAGTTCCAGGGGAATCCGACACCCTCTTCTGACCTCCGCGGCGTTGCACGACACGGGTGCACAGACTTGCATGCAGACAGTACATTCATACACATACAGAAATAAATAAAATTAGGGGGCTGGAGAGATGGCCTAGCGGTTAAGAGCGCCAACCGCTCTTACAGAGGACCCGGGTTCGATCCCCAGCACCCACATGGCGGCCGAGAGCCGTCTGAAACTCCAATTCCAGGAGAACTCCAGTTCCAGGGGAATCCGAGACCCTCTTCTGACCTCCGCGGCATTGCACGACACGGGTGCACAAACCTGCATGCAGACAGTACATTGATACACATACCGAAATAAAAAAAAAAATTTAAAAAAAAAATTAAAAAAAAAAATAAATAAAATTAATAAAAAAAAATTTTAGGACCCTCTACAGGCAAAATTTAAGTAAAGTATACATAACACCTATATGTAACTAAAAATGCTGCCTTGATCATCACTGACTTTGAATTAGATTACTTTTTCTGCACTAAATATATTTGAAAGAGTTACGCTGAAACATATATAATTTACATAAAATTTTATTCTACTTAAATTTAATTTTCCCTTTTTTATCCATTTAATTATTCCAACTTCCCAAATCTGTCCTTTTTCTTCTGATGTTTTCCTTGCATTTTAATTAGTGGTATTTATCAAAAAGCCAAATTGGATTAGGAATTGAAAACTAAGCTGCACTAAATATTAACACTACCTAGAGACTAATGCAAAGGTAAATAGTCAGGAAACTGTACAAGGCTATATTAATTTGCTGTCGCAGAAGACTGAGGCTGAAAGATGAGGACATCTGCCTTACACTATACTGAAGTTTTCAGGCATTAGGATAGCAATAGAAGATGATATTGTTATATTTCATTGCTACAATAATTAAACTTGTGAATAGTAATTTATTATATGGAATTATACAGGGTTTCTTTACATACCTTCACTATTAGAAGTATCCAAAATGAAAATTTTCTTAGATTTACATAGATAACTTATTACAGAACTCTATGTTTTTTGGGAACAAATTAGTTCTATCTTTTGTTTAGATTTGTTTTAGATTTTTTTCATTTAAATCAACTTTCTGTAAAGAATATTAGAGATATTGTGTATCACTTTATTTCTAAGTTCCTAGTCTATATTTATGATTGTAAACTGAATTATAGTATTGATAAGAACATTACAGTTCTTGAAATTGATAACAAATGAAGCATTCATTTTCCTTACCTATGGTAAAATTATCAAAATTATATTCACCTTTATTTTCTCTTCTGTCATGCTAACTTTCAGAACTCACTATTTTTATAAATAAGAGTGATGGATACATTGCATATTCAAGAATATCACTAGTTTACCATTTGAAAAATTAAAGCTTTCTGACATTTTATTATAATCCATTATATCATTTCTAGCTCACTTCAGCAATTTATGTGACGTACATATTTGATGAATTAATTCTATATTTTTCTTGAGGTTTTATGTATTTCATACAAGATTTCTTAATAAAATCTATGTATTTCATACAAGATTTATTTCATACAAGATTTATGTATTTCATACAAGATTTCTTAATAAAATCTAAACCCACTTTCCGCTTCTTGCACCCCACCCTGGCAGATCTTATGCATTCTGCCATACATTTCTTTCATCTTTTTTTCAGTAGTTTTTGAATTTTTGGGTGCAGATGATTACTGCTTTGGCAGAAGTTTACTGTTTCAGTCAGTTCTTTGACCCAGTCTTTTGTTGTTGTTGTTGTTGTTGCTGCTGTTGTTCCTTCCAAATTGTATCACTCCAAAATATGCCTATATATATGACACATGTATATCAATATTATGACACCTGAAAGTAAAATATAAGTCAATTCCAAAACGTATTCAGGGATTTAGAGTTACATTCAAGTAAGGAAAAAAAAATGACTTTATATTCCTACATTATACAGCAAATTGATGAGTAATAGCAGGTGTTATATTTGCTAAAAAGGAAAGGAAAAAAGAAAAGAAAAATCAAAGGATTTGTTCAGTTTGACTCATTGTAAAAAAAAATACATCTCTAAGAACAACAACAACAAAATGAGAGATTTGGTGCTAGGATCCACCAATGAGGGCCAGAATACCTCCTTTGCTTTTCTAGAAATGTGTAACTTCACTTTGCGTAATGGCTTCCAGCTCCATGCATTTACCTACAAAGTTCATGCTATCAATGTCATGTTACTTTACTGCTGCATAGAATACCATTGTTTTAGAAGTACCACATTTTCCTTATACACTCATCTGTTGAAGGACACAAGGGTTGCTTCCAGGTCTTCCCTTCTGTGAAGAGAGCTGCAATAAACACAGATGTGCATATATCTCTGTGGTAGGATAAGTGTTTTGGGAATATAATCAGGAGTAGTATGACTGGGTAGGCTCATTTTCAGTCTTTTAAGAGTTCTCCACAGTGCTTTCCATAAGGATTGTATGCATTCCCACCAGCAGTGGATGTGTGTTTCCCTTTCTTCACAACCTCTCCAGCATTTAGTATCATTTGTGTTCTTGATCATAGCCAGTCTTACCAGAGTAAATGGAACGTTTAGTCGTTTTCAATTTACCTTTCCTTAATTATTAGTGACATTGAACAGTATTTAGATGTTTCTTAGCCATCTTTACTTCTTCATTTGTGAAGTGTCTGTTCAGCTCTTTACTGCAACTTTTGAGTGGGTAATTTGTTTTTTTTTTTTTCTTCCTTTATTTTTTTAAGTAGTTTATATATGCTACATGTTAATGCTCTATCATATGTATCACTGGTGAAGGTTTCCTTCCACTCTGGGTTTTCTCTTCACTTTTTTATTGTTTTTACACTGTACAGAAGTTCTTGAGTTCAATAAAGTCCCTCTTGTCAATTGTTGACCTTATTTTTTCACAGTTTCTGTCTGATTTAGAAAGCTTTTTCATATCTCTATGTCATGTAGGTTACTGCCAACATTTTCTTCTATCATTTTCAGAGTTTCTGGTTTCATATTGAGGTCTTTTATCCATTTAGAGTTTATTTTTGTACTGGATGAGAGGTAGGGGTTTAATCTTCTTCTTCTACAAGTGGTGATCCAATTTTGCCAATACCATTTGCTGAAGATGCTGTCTTTACTCCATTGAGTCTTCTTGGCCCCTTGGTCAAATATGAAGGGGCTGAAGTTGCGTGTGCTCAGGTTTGGATCATCAATTTTGTTCCATTGAGCTATGTGTCTACATTTTGTGCCAATACCAGTCTGTTTTTATGACTATAGCCCTGTAATATAGTTTGAAGTCTGGTAAAAGACCACCCCCCCCCCTTGCCCTGCACTGCTATTTTTGATCAGGTTTGCTTTGGCTATCCCGGGCCTTTCCTTTTCCATATGAAATTTAGGAATTTTTTTTTAGGAAAGTGAAGAAGGTCATTGGGATTTTAATTGGGATTGCATTGAATCTATAGATTACTTGGGCAGAATGGTCATATATTGATTCTTCCAATCCAGGAGCATGGGAGGTCCTTTCATCTTCTGATACCTTCTTCAATCTCCTTCAGGGATTTAAAATTTCCATTGTAGAGATTTTTAGTGTCTTTGCCCGGGTTTTTCCCTAGATTATTTGTTTGCAGGCTATTATGAATGGGAAACTTTCCTTGTTTTCCTTCTCCAATTGCTTCTTATTGGTATAAAGAAAAACTACTGATTTTTCTAGGTTAATTTTGTATCCCACCACTTTTTTCAAACTGTTAGTTGCTTCTAGAAGTTTTCTGGTGGAGTTTAGGTAAACAATCATGTAATCTGGCGAACAGGATAATTTGACCTCCTCTTTTCCAATTAGTACACATTTAATTTCCTTTTACTGTTTTATTGATCTCACAAGCATTTCAGGCATTATATTAACAAGGAGTGGGGATAGAGAGCAGCCTTTCTGGGTTCCTGACTTTATGGGGAACAGTTCTAATTTTTCCCCATTTAAGATAATGTTGGATGTAGCTTTGTTGTATATGGCTTTAATTATGTTGAGGAATGTTCCCTCCAGTCCAATTACTCTCTAGGAGTAAGGCTTGTTGAATTTTGTTGAAGGCTTTTACCACATCAATTGAGATGACCACGTGTTTTTTGTTTTTTTTTTTGTCTTTCAGTCCTTTTATGTGCTTTATGATATTTATTAATTTATGTATATTGAATCATCCCTGCATCTCTGGTATGAATCCAACTTGGTCATGGTGGGTGATCTTTTTTGCATGTGCCTGTATGCGGTTTGCTAGTATTTTGTTGTAAATTTTTGCATCTATAATAATTAATAAAATGGTTCTGTAGTTTTCTTTTTTTGTTGTATGTTTGCCTAGTTTTCGTATTAGCGTGATCCTGGCTTTATAGAGCCAATTTGGGAGATTTCTCTTTGTTTCTATCCTCTTGAATAATTTGAGTGGTAACGGTTGTAGTTTTTCGTTAAATGTCTTAAAGAATTCTGCCATGAATCCCTCTGGGCCTGGGCTTTTTGTAGTTGGGTGGTTTATTATCACATTTTATATTTCCCGGTTTATTATGGGTCTGCTTAAGCTGTTGATCTCTTCCTTGTTAAGCTTTGGTGAATTCCATGATTTCAGATGTTCATCCATTTCTCTTAGATTTTCAAATTTAGCAGAATATACTTATGGTTATCTGGGTCTTTTTATTATTGTGATGTTTCCATTTCATCTCTCACTTTGTTGATTTGGAGTTGCTCTTTTCCTCTTTTGGTCAACTGGGCTAATGCTCTATCTATCTTGTTTATCCTCTCACAGAACCAGCTCTTGGATTCATTGATTTTTTTTATTGTTTTCTTTGTTTCTATTTCAGTGATTTCATTCTCTGATTTTTGTTATTTCTTCCTGTCTGTAAGGTTTAGGATTCATTTGTTGTTGTCTCTCAAGTGTTTTGAGTTACAGTGTTAATTCCTTTATTTGTGCTCTTTCTATTTTCCTAATGTGGGCACTTAGGGCTATAAATTTACCTCTTAGAACTGCTTTTAAAGATTCCTTTAACTTTTGGAGGCAAGGAGTTAAAAAAATGAAAACAAAACAAAACAAAACAAAAAAAAAAAACCAGAGAAAGATGCAGAAAAGTTACGGCAGAATGCATGATCTGGGATGGGTAGGGGTGGGGTGGGGGGAAGGGAAAGGGATATATGCCTGAACTGAATTGGAAAATGATGTATGAAATACACAAAGCATCAATAAAAAAATAAATAAGTTTCGATGTGTTATATCATCCATTTCATTTAGTGCCAGGAATGCTTTTACTTCTTTCTTTATTTCTGCTTTGACCCATTTGTTATTCAGTAGTGTGCTGTTTAGTCTCCATATGTTCTTGTAACTAGAAGGGCTCTTTGTGCTGTTTATATTAAGCTTTATTGAACTGTGGTGTGAATAGGATACATGGAATGATTTCACTTTTTATCTATTGAGGTTGGCTCTGTGTCCCAGTATATGGTCATTTTTGGAGAATGTTCCACAGGGTGCCAAGTTGAAAGTATATTATTTGGTGTTTGGGTGGACTATTCGGTAGATGTATGTTAGACCCATTTTTTTACCATATTGTTAACTTCAGATGTCTCTCTGCTCATTCTTTGTCCAATTGACCTGTCCAATGGGGTCAGTAGGGTATTGAAGACTACTACTATTAGTGTGTTGGGAATAATCTGTGCCTTGAGGTCCTTCAGGATTGTTTTTGTGAAGTTTATTGTACCAGTTTGGTGCATATATATTTATGATTGTGAAATCTTCTTGGTTGATTGATCCTTTGATAAGGATGTAGTGACCCTCTTCATCTCTTCTGATTAGTTTTACTTTGAAGTCTATTTTGTCTGATATTAAAATAGCAACTCCTGTTTTTTGTTTTGTTTTATGGTACTGTTTCCTTGGGATATTTTTCCATACTTTCACCTTAAGAAGGTGCTGGTCTTGAAGGTGAGATGCACAGCTGGTAAACAACAAAATGATGAATTAATGTGGACCTGTGGGATTCCCTATGTCCATGCACTGGTCAGCGGCTTCTAAGCATGAATAGGGCCATTCTGAGTATGCTGAGCCACAGGTGGAGGGAGCGAGGGGAAAAGAAAGGACTCCTAGAAGCAGGTACAACTGTAAATGCGGCAGGTCCAAGAAAAACCTGGAAGTTAGGTTTCAGGGGGCCAAATAACTCATTTATTGTAGGCTAGGGTTTTGTATAGTACTTTTGGTGGGCTCCTGGCAAGGATGAGGGTGGGATAGCAGAGGGACTTTACTTGTACTTTTTACTTACACTAATACTATTTGTTTATGCTATCTGGCAGAGGCATAATTTGGTTCCCAAAAAGGCGTCCTTCTAGAAATTACAGGTTCAGGAAAGTGACACCCTACCTTGAATGTCCCCTGGGGAGGGGCTGCAGATGTTTTATCATCCACCAGGTGAGTAAGGGCAAGATCTACGTCCCCTGCATTTGTAGGTAGTTGGGGGAAAAGCCAGCTCTCCTACTGCTCAGCTAATATGGATTATCAGGCCCAACAGATTAATTTTCTTATTCCATTCTCCCAGTCTATGTCTCTTGATTGGGGAGTTCAGACCATTAATCTTTAAGGTTAATATTGAGAGGTGTATATTACTACCCTTTGGTTTATATTCTGTTTGCATTTTTGGTATAGGTTTGTGTTTCTGGGGTTATGCCTTCATTAATTACTCTCTCTTGCCACTTGCATATACGTGCTCCATTCCTCTGTCTTCTGAATTGTTTGGAGTGTTTTCTGGGAGTTTGGTTAACTAGAAATGTATTCTTTCATCTTGTTTATGTTGTAGAAGATTTTAATTCCTGTTTCTATTATGGTTGATATTTTTGCAGGGTAGAGTAGCCTGTGTTGGTATCTATAGTCATTTAGTACTGGGAATACATTGATCAAGCTGGCAAACCTGAAATTAGTTATGAGATGCTAACTTTGGTGTTGTTATTTTTTTATAATCAAGCTGGTATTTTAATATAATACATTTATTGATATTTTGTGTATTTCATACATCATTTTCCTAGTTCAATTAAGACATATTCCTCTTTTCCTTCCCTGCACCACACCCCAATTCATGCATTTTTCCATACATGTCCTATATCTTTATATCAGTCTTTTTAATGTTTTCCTCTGCAAAGGCTTATTGGTTTGGGAAGAAATTAGCTATATCAGTCCATTCTTTGACACTGTCCTTACTTGTTTTGGTTGCCTCCCAATTGTATTGCTCCAAAGTATGCCTATAATAAACCTCATATATATACCAGAATTTTATCCTCCAGGAATAAGTTGCATGTTAATTCCAATACATGTTTAGTAGTTCACATTTTTCCCTTTAATTTTATATTACTCTAAAATATAACTATATGTCTTCTGTCCATATACATTAATTACATGTCTGAAAGTAAGCAATAAGTTAATTCTAGAGCTCATTAAGTGATTCACAGTATTACGCCACAGTTCCTCTCAGATAGAAAGATGTATAACAATAACATTGCTCAGCTTGCCTTTTAATTGGGGAATTTGGTAGTAGCATCCACAAATGAGGGGACACCATTCCTCATTTGTTTTTGGAGGGGGACTGTGTTACTTCACTTAGCATAATGGCTTCTAGTACCATCCATTTACCTGCAAAGTTCATGATGTCATCTTTCTTTACTACTGCATATAACTACATTGTGTAGATATGCCACATTTTTGTTATCCACTTGTTTGTTGAGGGGCATTTGGGTTGGTTCCAGGTCTTGGATATTGTGAAGAGAGCTGCAGTAAACATAGATGTGCATGTGTCTTTGCAGTAGGATGAGTCTTGTGGATATGTACCCAGGAGTGGTATGGCTGGGTCAGGTGGTACGCACATTTTGAGTCTTTTAAGGGTTCTCTGCACTGCTTTCCATAGTGGCTGTATGAGTTTACATTCCCACCAGCAGTGAATGAGCATTTCCCTTTCACCACAACCTCTCCAGCATTTGGTGTCTTTTGTTTTCTTGAACTTGGCCAGGCTTATCAGAGTGAGATGATATCTTAGAGTGGTTTGAATTTGTATTTCCTTAATTATTAATGATGTTGAACTCTTTTTAAGATGTTTCTCTGCCATCTTTACTTCCTCACTGGTGAAGTCTCTGTTCAGCTCTTTACTCCATCTTTTGAGTGAGTCATTTGTTTTCTTACTTCTTTGTTTTTTTTTCTTTGAGTAATTTATATATTCTGGATGTTTACACTCTGTCAGATGTACCAGTGGTGAAGGTTTCCTCTCACTCCGTGGGTTTTCTTTTCACTTCCTTGATTTTTTTCATTGTACAGAAGGTTTTGAGTTTGATGAGGTCCCACTTGTCAGCTGTTGACCTTATTTTCTGAGCAGCTGCTTTTTGATTTAGAAAGTCTCTTCCTACTCTTATGTCTTGTAGGTTCCTACCAACTTTTTCTTCTATCACTTTTAGAGTTTCAGGTTTCACATTGAGATCTTTGATCCATTTGGAGTTGACTTTTGTACAGGACGAAAGGGGGTTAATTTTGTTCTTCTACATGAGGTGATCCAGTTTAGCCAGCACCATTTGCAGAAGAACAGTTATCCCAAATAGAAATTCAGAGAGATGTTCAGTGTCTGTGACTCAGGAAATCTGAGGTTCCTTTTTCTTTAATGTTCAGATGGGTCAGCCTCTCTGCTGGCATTTCCCAGTCCATCCTGCACAGCCAAATTTTGTACATTTTCAGGCAATTAGGTTGGTGTTTTTACTTGTAGGAACATACAAATCTCCCGTTGTTAGTTTCAAGACCTTAAAATCGAAAATTTATCAAAAGGTTTGGAATAAAAAAGGAATATTATACCACCTCCCTCTTTTTGTTTTTTAATTTTTTTTTGTTTTGACCTATAGATGCCTAAGTTGTATTACACATACCCATAAACAGGAACCAAGGTGTAAGTTTTCATCAAATTCACCAAAATTGTTTTTCATTGACTGTATGCTTATTTGGGAAGTGAACTTAAACTTAATTTCTATAAATTATCCTACAAGTAAAGGAAAACATGTTCAAGGTGATACTGCATAACACAGAAAAATGTAGAGACCATTTGTGTACCTTAACCCCAACGGTATTGTTGGAAATTCAATACAGATTACAAATAAAACAATTAACATTTTAGATTCCCAATTAGTTCAAATGTATTACCATTTTATTTTATTTTTTTTAATTTTTTTTATTTATTTCGTATGTGTATGAATGTCTGCATGCAGGCCCGTGCACCCGTGTCGTGCAATGCCGCGGAGGTCAGAAGAGGGTCTCGGACTCCCCTGGAACTGGAGCTCTCCTGGAATTGGAGTTCCAGGCGGTTCTCGGCCGCCATGTGGGTGCTGGGGATCGAACCCGGGTCCTCTGCAAGAGCGGTCGGTGCTCCCAACCGCTAGGCCATCTCTCCAGTCCCAATGTATTACCATTTTAAACTGCAAACCATAAAAAGTGGATTTTAATAACTATCTTCCTCCAAGCTCTTGGCCTTCTCCAGGCCTGGCATGAAAAACTGCGTTAAAGATTTTCCAATATCTAGCTCTTAATAAAATTTTCTTTTGCAATTCTTATGCCCATTAGTCAAATAAAGACTGGCTAGATATGCCCCATGAGAAGTTGTTACCATCATTACCATCTTGTTTTTTTGTGCGTTTTCTTTGTTTTTGTGGGAGCTTCTAGGAAGCTTCCTTTGTCACGAACAGGTGCATTGCAGTCCTGCTAAGGGGAGAGGGACACACATTGCTCACTTTGTGGACATTGTGGGGAACTGGCCCCATTGAGTAGAGGTCAGTTGGTCACTCTTGTGACCTGACCAGAGAGGTAACTTTCTACACGGGTCCTTAGCCTGGGGCAATGAGACACGTTTCCCACTCTTGGCCATAACTTTCCACTTGCCCAAGTCCAGGACAAGAATTTCACACCAGCTTCCCAGGTTGGTGGTCTGCAAAGGGAGCCTTTTTCCAAACCAACTGGTCACCCAAATAAAATGCAGGCCTCAACACCAGCTACCCACCGATCATCTGAACAAAATGCAGGCTTAGCCTGCATGTGCACAAAAAGTTTACAAAGAAAAATGGCGGCCGCGAAATCCGCAATGATGTTAATTGGAATTCAATTTTTTATTTTTTTATTTTTAAAATTTTTAAATTTCTATACCTTTTATTTTTTATTCCCAAATACCCCAAAACTTATTAACACTTTAAAACAATGAAAACCTTGTTGCATCTTTGTTTTAGGTGTTGAAAGGGTGTAACCAGTAGGTGGCAGTGTAGATCCATTATTTTAAAATTTTTAATAGACAACCCATAGCCTTTTTTGAAATTGAATTATGTTTTGGCTGTTTAATATAAAATTGCATCTTGGAAGGAAGGGCCATGTTCCAACTCAGAGGCAATGGCTGTTAACATTATAATATACTTAGAACACAAGTACACACATCCATACACACGTGTGTGTGCACATATATCCACACATACATACATACATAATAAAGGTTTATTAGGTTGACCTGTAAGGGAAGAAAGCCATATTGTTTGATGTCCAATGAAAAATATGAAATTTTTGTAATTTGTTATAGGGTTATTTTTACATAATAAGAATAAATGTCCTAATAACTCATAAAACAGCTAAGATCCATATGCCACCTCTTAGGCCCATTCCAACCATTTGTCTTTAATGAACTATACCTAAAGTTTACTATTCTTTCCCTACCCTGTCCCTTCTGGTTAATTACTCCTAAGCTGTCCCTCTGCTAAGCCTAACTGTCCCTATGCTATTTACAAATCTAAAGATTGAGGATTCCCAGGGCTGAAGGGATGGCCTAGTGGTTAAGAGCACTGACCGCTCTTGCAGAGGACTGGGGTTTGATCCCCAGGTCCCACATGGCAGCTGAGAACCATTTGTAACTCCAATTCCAGGTGAACTCCAGTTCCAGGGGAATCCGAGACCCTCTTCTGACCTCCGCGGCATTGCACGACACAGGTGCACAGACCTGCATGCAGACAGTACATTCATACACATACAAAAATAAATTTTAAAAAATTAAAAAAAAAAAGATTGAGGATTCCCAAAAGTAGAAAGGCCAAAGTTGTTTGTAGTCTTGGAATGATCCATCTTGTCTTGCTATTAAGGACTTTGGAAGAATAATAATTATCCATAATCACAACAACAATCACAACAATTATTAATTATTAATCATTATTAACCATTATTAGTCACAACAATCATTAATAATTATGAATAATAATTGTCAATAATAATAGTCAACAACAATGAACAATTTACAATTAGACTGAATTTTTATCAATTATTATTAATAATTATATTCAATAACAATAACTATAACTATCAATAACAATTACTACTAATAATTAACAATAATCTACCATTAAACTGAATAATATGCATACTATAAACCCAATTAAAAATTGTTAACACTAAGGGGTATAAAACAAACATTTTCTATGAATTGAATCTATTTTTGTTTATAGTCAGCTAAATAGATTTAAACCTGTAGGATTATAATGAATTAAAAGTGGGAACTCACATTCACTCACACATACACTCAGCTTGAAGATGGGCTTAAAGAAACATAAAACAGTTTTATTCAAAAAATTTCTCATTTAAATTGAACCAAAATATCAATTCATGTTGTTAAAGAGACTTTTACCAATGGTCCTTAAAAAAGACAATTTATCGGAGCAAGTTTGTTTTGTTAGAACTTCAAGGCCTGTAAATTTTCCTAGAAATCCATCTATCTTGTTTCCAAAATGCTGAAATCAAAAGGATGTTACCTAAAATCAAAATTTAAAGGGCATGATTTAGATATCATGTGCTCAGTGCGGCAGCTGGTATGCATGCACAGCAGGCAGGCTTATGGCGCCAGGCCAGAGCTCAGACCACGTGTGATCAAGAATTCTGTGAGAAGAGATTTTTAAGGTGAAACACATTTAAAAAGAGCAAGATAAAATTAAATCAACCAATTAATTTTAACTGTGCACATATATTTACTCAAAGGATATCTAGGGTACCCAGGGGTTAAGTAAAAATATTACACTTTAAGTTAAACATGCTGAGATGGATTTGAATTACTGTTAGCTAAATCCCAACCTTGGATCTACAAATAGCCAGCAGGTTTTAGGTAAGAAGAGTTAGATTTAGAAAAAAAACATGAGAAGACAAGAGAGCAACACACTTTTATCCAAAAACAGATTTTGTATACAAAATTTAAGAGAAAATGGCCAAGGCTTGAAATTATCTGGAAGAGGCTGCTCTTGGAGGAGGGTGGTTCCATGAAAGGCCTTAATTTGCAACAGAAAGAAGTGTGCTCAGGTCGAGGAGAGCTACCAGGAGAAAATTTACATATGAACAAGTTAAGATTGGAACTGAACTTGAGGAGCTGGTTCCTCACAGTCTTTCTTTGGGTGGGGGGTGGAATTTAAAACCAGAAAGTTTTTCAGACCTGTAGAATTATGAAAAATTGTTTTTAAGGCCAAGCATAACTGCTAAGCCTCAATATTAAATTCAGCCTTGAGGTCACTGGCTTTTATAGCCTGCAGGAGTGACCATGCCAGGAGGCACATGCCTGGAAGGCATTGGGTGCTCCATCTGAACCAAATTAGAGGCAGGCTGCTCTCCATGTGTACAAAGCCACATGCCCTCAGACCACTTGTAAGGACAGACCCCAATGGACGTGCTGAGAGAAACCAGGCCATCAGGAGGAAAGTTTCCTGTTACAGCCCAAAGTAGCTAATTCATGGTTCGCTTAACCCTGCCCACAAGCAAATGTTCAATGCTGTTGTCTATGTGACAGGTGGCAGGTTTCACTGCCCACCTGCAAATGTTCAAAGCTTTTGCCTATGTGACAGATGGAGGATTTCGCTGCTTGAGCAGGGAACTATGCAATGTTAATTGTTAAGCCCATTGGATAATAGGTAAGGCATGTCTAAATTAATAGGTTACAATTGTATGTGTTAATACAAAATGATTGGCCAAAACAATGTGGGCTTCAGGACAAAGGCCTGAAGGACCTATAAATGTAACCTGACTCTTTGGTTCAGGGTCTTGCTAGCTTGTCCCTGGCTTGACCCTGGCTAACCAGCCTTGCAATAAATGCCCGTTTGCATATTGCATACTTTGCTGGTCCTTTGTTGGTGCGGGGATTTTCGGACTCGGGTTTGAATAAACCTAACACACTGTCCCATTGACTGAAATCAGCAGGAAAGATGGCTCCACCACAATAGATAGATATCAGGAAAGAGAGGGGAAAGAGAAGAAAAGGGCAAGATTTAGGGGTATGCATACCTAAGTTGTCAAGTTTTCCTTCTGCCCCACATTTGGAAGCCAATTGAGGTGTCACTGCGAGATTTGTGGTGGGGCCCACTGAATCCTGGGACAACCCATGTGGAAAATACATGCAGGAAAGCACACCACGTGTATGCGTGTTGAGGTTCAAATGCAGAGAGAGATTTTATTCCAACATGTCTGCTTAAATATCCATCATGACTCAATCCTCAGGGCCGAATGCTAAATCTTTTTGTCACTACACTCCACCCCATGAGTGTGACCAGGGAGATACCATTGGCTTAGAATCCAATCCATCTTAACTAAGTTTCCCCACAGCTATTGTGAATGGGAAGGTCTACTTATATTCCTTCTCTATTTGTTTGTTGTTCATGTAAAGAAAGGGTAATGATTTTTGTAGGTTAATTTTGTATCCTGCCACTTTATTGAAACTGTTAATTGCTTCTAGGAGTTCTAGGAGGTTCCTGGTGGAGCTTTTATCATTCCTAGGGTGAATTATTATATAATTTACAAACATGAATAGTTCGACTTTGTCTTTTCCAATTAGTATTCCCTTAATTTCCCTTTCTTGCCTTATTGCCCTAGTGTGCATTTCAAGCACTATATTGAAGAGGAATGGCAATAGGGGTCAGTCTTGCTAGGTTCTCGCCTTTAAAGGGACTGCTTCTAATTTTTCTCCATTTAGTACAATGTTGGCTGTGGGTCTGTTGTATACAGCTTTGATTATATTTAGGAATGTTCCCTTCAGTCCAATTCCCTCCAGGACTTTAACCATGAAGCGATGATGGATCTTGTCAAAGGCATTTTATTGCATCAATTGAGATGATTGTGTGATTTTTGTCTTTCAGTCCATTTATGAGTTTTTTGATATTTATTGATTTATGTATTTTGAACCATCCCTGCATCCCTGGTATGAATCCAACCTGATCTTGATAGATGATCTTTTTCACGTGGGTCTCTATGCAATTTGCAAGTATTTCGTTGAGAATTTTTGAGATTGGTCTCTAGTTTTCTTTTCCGGTTGTTTCTTTCCTTGATTTTGGTATTAGAGCATTGCTAGCTTCACAGAAGGAATTTGGTAGATTTTCCTCCGTTTTTACCCTTCTGAATAGTTGGAGTATTAATGGTTGTAAGACCTCTTTAAATGTTTTATAGAAGTCTGCTGTGCAACCATCTGAGTCTGCAATTTTTTTGGTTGGGAAGATTTTAATTACAGCTTCAATTTCCTCAAATGTTATGGGTCTGTTTAAACTGTCAATATCTTCTTGGTTAAGCTTTGGTGGTTCCAAGGATTTCAGATATTCATCCATTTCTCTTATGTTTTCAAACATAATAGAGTATAGGTTTTTTAAGTATTCTCCTATGATTGGATCTTTTCTTTATCTGTTGTGATGTTTTCCTTTTTTTTTTTTTTTTTTTTTTTTTTTTTTTTTTTTTTTTNAAAAAAAAACTGACTTTGAAGCTATGACTGCTATATTCCATTTGTGTGTGTGTGTGTGTGTGTGTGTGTGTGTGTGTGTACTTGTATAAGCAGGTACATCTCTTTCCATCTTATTTTTTGAGACAGGGTTTTTCATTGAACCTGGAGCTTGTTGATTCTGCTAGACTGGCTGCCCATCAACCCTAGGGGTGCTCTGCCTCCCAAGTGCTGGGATTCTAGGAGTGTGGCACTGAGCCTGGCATTTTACATGGGTGTTGGGGATCTGAACTCAGATCCTCGTGCTTGTTTGTCCAACACTTTACCACTGAGCCATCTCTGCAGTCCTCTCAAATTCGCATGTCACAGTCATCTGTATGTGAAAGTTAGGAGCTGCCCATGTTTTGCTTGTTCTGCTCTTATTCTTATTTACTATTTTCTTTTCTGTTTTTTGGGGTTTTTTTTTTTTTTTTTTGGTCTTTTTAAGACAGGGTCTCCCTGTTGCTCTGGCTGTCCTGGAACTCACTCTGTAGACCAGGCTGGCCTTGAACTCCCAGAGATCCGCCTGCCTCTGCCTCCCAAGTGCTAGGATTAAAGGCGTGCGCCACCACCACGCCCGGCTATGTATCCCTTTTCATCATGAATACAAGTGATTTGGAATTGTTCAGTCTGTCTTTTGGTTAACTGGGCTAGAGGTCTGTCTGTCTGGTTTTTCTTTTCAAAGAACCAGAATTGGATTCATTGTTTGTTTGTTTGTTTTTTTGTATAGTTTTCTTTGTTTCCATAACATTGGTTTTTGCTCTGATTTTTGTTATTTCTTCCTGTATGTTGGGTTGAAAGCCTATTTGTTTTTGTCTCTCAATTGTTTATAGTTGCAGTGTTAGATCATTTATTTGTTCCCTTTCTGTTTTTTTTTTATTGTGGATATTTAGGGCCATAAATTTCCCTCTTAGGACTGCTTTTATAGTATCCCACAGGTTTTGTTGTGTTGTATTGTCCTTTTCATTTAGTTCCATGAATACTTTTATTTCATTCTTTATTTCTTCCCTGACACATTCATTATTCAGGAGTGTGTTGTTTAGTCTCCACGTGTTCATATAGCTAGTGAAGCTTATTCTGTTGTTTATATTGAGCTTTATTGCACTGTGCTCTGATAGAATGCATGAAATAATTTCAATCCTTTTACATTCATGGTAGTTTATTAATTTAACTGTCTTGCCTAGATAAAGTTCCATACCTGTCATGAGAGTAATGGCAGTCTGATATAAGAAACCAGTTTCACCAGATCCAATTGTCTAGTCTGAGCCTGGTGACCTACCCACTGCATTAGAGCAGTGAAAACAGTTTCTTCATTCGGCATGTTAATGTCATTGCTGGACAGAAATTTTGAAATTTCATTGGTTGGTATCAGGAGGAATTCTTGATTCTTTACCACATCAATGAAGGGCTCCTAGAAAAAAAAATTACTATCATGTTGAAATAATATAACAGTAGCAAACTACTTTGCTTTATTTCATTTTAATGTATTGTGTGTTGATTCTTCCTTTTCATCTGTTATATATATATATATATATATATATATATATATGTTTCATTTTTTCAACAAAAGATCACCATAATTTCTAGTTTTTCAGTGTACAGTTTTATTGAAAAACATGTTATTTCTCATAGTTTTCTCAGTGAACATTTCATTTTAAGTACATTAAACTACTATAATACTAAATTGGATTTAAATATTTGCATGTAATTTATTTTCCATGCTGAAAGGATATCCTAGGAATGGCTTAAGAGAGATTCTGAATAGGTGGAGGCTTTGAATAGTTCAGATGACTCCTTCACCTGAATTATCTATACAGCAAACATCAAGGCTGAAAATTCAATGAAGAAACTGTGATGTCTTAAATTACATTCTGAGCTGCTTAATTAGAAAATGAGTTGGAGCTGGCGCAGTCCCTACGACAGGTGGAGCAGGCAGACCACCAGCAGCTGGCCCCCAACCCCCAGAGGAACCTGTGCACCCACGCAGAGCAGGTGGTTCACCAGAAGCCAGCCCCAAACTCTGGAAGGCCCCATGCATGCCACTTGGAGCAGGCAGTCCACCAGCAGTCGGTCCCCACCCCAAGTAGGTCCCACAGACGACTAGCAGCTAGCCCCCACCTCTGGAAGGCACAACCCAGGTGAGGAGGAGCACCTGATGTCTGGCCCCCGCCCCTGGACAATTCCGTCTCAGAACATGCTCAGCTCCCAGAGGCTTGTCAGAGAACCATACTCCGACCCTGAACCAAGCAGAGCACTGAGACCACCCAGCACAGCGGCCTGGCCCTGCAAAGGCTTCAACTCAAAGGAGAAACACTGGAGTTTCTTAACAGAATACAAACAACAACACAAAACCACATGCCAAGTGCACTTTGGAAAAAAAAGGGAAAAACCAATGAATAACCCCCCCCCAAATCTACCAGTCTTATAAAAGATTCCTACAATGAGAGCTCCCTGGAGGAGACCCAGGACAGAGATGATTTTAAAGGAACTATCATAGATATAATCAGAAAATCAAGAATATAGAGCACAAAGGGAAATGAAACAAAGTACTAGAAGGAGACAATGCCAAACTCCTGAAGGAAGTGGAAATACTGAAAAAAAAAAATCTCAGTCTGAAAAGAAAAGGGAAAGAGACACTCATCCAGTCAACAGCAAAGAATGGGAGAAAGCCTCAGTAACAGAAAGGATGGAGGAGAAAATAGTATATCAAGATTGGAAGATAATATATAAGACCTAGAAAGTACAATCAAAGGTTATGAAAAATTAAATAAAATAAAACACAAGGGTGGAATAATCAGGAAATGTGGGACACCATGAAAAGTCTAAACATCTGCATCATAAGGATAGAGGAATGAAAAAAATCTCAAGAGAATAGTATTGATCAGATCTTCAACAGAATAATAGATGAAAATTTCCCCAAACTAAAAATAGACAAACCCACACAAATACAAGAAGCACATAGATACCAAATAGATAAGTTCAGAAAAGAAATTCCCCATGCCATGTCATAGGAAAAAAAAAGCTAGATGCTCAAAACAAAGACAGAATACGTAAAGCCACAAGAGAAAAATATTATGTATAAATGGATCACAGTTGTCTTTTCAATGCATATGGTGAAAGCCAGAAGAGCTTGGGCCTAAGTAGTCCCAGTTCTAAATGACTAAAGATGCCAACCCAGGTTACATTACCCAGAAAAAAGTCAATTATCATTGAAGGAGAAAGCAAAATCTTTCATGACATAAATAACATGAAAGAATGCATGTCTAGAAAACCAACCCTACAGAAAACACTTGAAGCAATTCAAAGAATAGGATAGAGGAAAGGAGCAACTATTCCTGAGTATCAAGAAAGAGTAATCAATGATGATATTATTGTGGAAATATGAACCCAGTCCAAAAATGCAAACAGAAAGTTAATTAAAGGGAAGCAATATACATCTCTCAATAATAACCTTAAATAACAATAGTCTGAACTCCCCAATCAAGAGATACAGACTGGGAAAGTGGATTAAGAGGTTTAATTTATCTTTTAGTTGTCTACAGGAACCCAAATCACGTTCAAGGACAGGCACCATCTGAAGGTGAAAGGATGTAAGAAAAAATATTCCAAGAAAATGGTACAAAAAGCAAGAAGGAGTTGATATTCTAATATCAGAAAAAAATAGACTTCAAATTAGAACTAGTAACAAGAGATGAAGAGGTTTGCTACATCTTTATCAAAGGAACAATTAACCATGAAAATTTCACAATCATAAATATATATGCTCCAAACTCTGGTGTACCAACTTCATAAGAACGATTCTTCAGGACTTCAAGGCATAGATTAATCCCAACATACTAATAGTGAGAGATTTCAATATGCCAATAAGCACATTGGGCAGGTCAAATGGGCAAAGAAGAAACAGAAAGACATTTGAACTGAACAATGTAATAAACCAAATGGACCTAAG
Organism: Rhizomys pruinosus; assembly: GCA_009823505.1. Lineage (NCBI taxonomy): Eukaryota > Metazoa > Chordata > Mammalia > Rodentia > Spalacidae > Rhizomys > Rhizomys pruinosus. The sequence goes on from VZQC01013302.1 coordinate 5,722,409, forward strand.
AGACATCTATCAAATATTCCCCCCAAACACAATAGAATGTGCTTTCTACTCAGCACCCCATGAAACATTCTCTCAAATCGACCATATACTGTGACACAGAGCAAACCTCAACAAATACAAAAAAAGAAAAAAAAAAAAAAAGAATTCCATGCATTCTAGCAGACCACAGTGCAATAAAGTGTAACATCAACACCAGAAAGAGCCCTACTATGTAAAAGAACTCATGGACACTAAACAACACACACTTGAATAACAAATGGATCAAAGGAGAAATAAATAAAGGAAAAGTATTCCTGACACTAAATGAAAAGGATGATACAGCACAATAAACCTATGGGACAAATTAAAAGCAGTTCTAAGAGGGAAATTTATAGCCCTAACTGCTTACATTAAGAAAACAGAAAGAGCACAAATGAACAATCTAACACTGAAACAAAATCACTTGATAGACAACAACAAATGAGTCCTAAACCCAACAGTCATGAAGAAATAACAAAAATCAGATTGGACATCAATGAAATAGAAACAAATAAAACAATAAAATTAATCAATGTCTCCAAGAGGTGGTTGTTTGAAAGGATAAAAATGATAGATAGGTTTCTAGCCCAGTAGACCTAAAGAAAGAAAGAGCAAATCCAAATCAATAAAATTAGAAATAAAAACGGAAACATCACAACAGATAACAAAAAGGATCGAGTAAATTGTATGAGAATACTTTAAAAAACTTTTCTCTACTAAATTTGAAATCCTAAGAGAAATGGATGAATATCTGAAAACATGGAAATCACGAAACCTTAACCAAGAAGATTTTTGCAGCTTAAACATACCCATAATATAGGAGGAAATTAAAACTGTAATAAAAAGTCTCCCAAATAAAAATAAGCAACAGGCCCAGATGGATTCATGGCAGAATTCCATAAAGTATTTAAAGAGTACCTATAGCCATTATTACTCGAATTTTTCAAAGTGATAGAAACTGAGGGAAATCACCCAAATTCTTTCTATGAAGCCAACATCACTCTAATAGCAAAATGAGGCAAAGAACAAACCAAAAATAGCAAACTAAATAACCATTTCATTAATGAGCATAGATGCAAAAATTCTCAACAAAATATTTGGAAACCACATGTAGGCAAACATTGAAAAGATCACCCATCATGACCAAGTCAGATTCATACAAGAGATGCAGGGATGGTTCAATGTAGATAAATACCATTCCCCTTAAAGTAAGAAATGAGGCAAGGCAGACCCCTATCACAACTTCTTTTCAAATAGTGCTTGCACTCGCTAGAGCAATAAGATAAGAAAAGGAAATGAAAGGAGTACTGATTGGAAAAGAAGAGATCGAACTATCCCATTCTGCAGATGACATGAGAGTTTACCTAAGGGATGTCAGAAACTCCAACCTTATAATCTTAGAAATGATTAACTGTGTCAATCAAGTGGCAGGATAAAAAAAGTAAACTAGAAAAATCAGTTGCCTTTCATTATATAAATAATAAGCAATTGAAGAAATACAAGGAGAGTTTCCCATTCACAGTATTCTCTCTCTCTCTCTCTCTCTCTCTCTCTCTCTATATTATATTATATATATATATATATATATATATATTTATATTTTTTAATATACTAAAAATTGCTAGGATAAATGAAAATTTAAATCCCTGAAAACGGAAATTGAGGAAAACATCAAAAGATGGAAAAAAAAAAAAAACTCCCATGCTCATGGCTTGGAAGAATTAATATAGTAAAAACTGCCCATCCTGACCAAAGTAATATACAGATTCAATGCTACTCCAATTAAAATCCCCATGAGTTTATTCACAGACTTGGAAAAAAAAATCCTTAAACTCATATGGAAAAATAAAAACCACCAAATAGCTAAAGCAATCCTGAGCCAAAGTGCAATACAGGGGGGATCACTTTACCAGACTTCAAACTATATTACAAGGTTATAGTCATAAAAACAGCCCGATATTGGAAAAACTACTGGCATTGGAACAAAATCGAGTATCCAAACTTGAGCATATTCGATTTCAGCCACCTCATATTTGACAAAGGGAACCAAAAAGACTCAATGGAGAAAAGACACATCTTCAGAAACTGGTGCTAGCAAAACTGGATCACCACTTGTAGAAGAATAACATTAAACCCCTTCTTCTCATCTTGTAGAATAATCAACTCAAAATGGAACAAAGACTTCAATGTGAAACCCAAAACTCTGAAAATGGTATAAGGTAAAGTTGGCAGTAACCTACAGGACATAGGTATAGGAAAATAATTTCTAAATCAGAGAGCAGCTGCACAAGAAATCAGGTCAACAATTGACAAGTGGAATCATATTGAACATAAGAGCTTCTGTACAGTAAAAGAAACAATCAAATAAGTGAGGAGAAAACCCAGAGAGTGGGAAAAAAGCTTCACCAGTGATACATCTGACAGAGCATTAATATCCGGAGTATATAAACTACTAAAAAAAAAAAACAACAACAAAGGAGCAAGAAAACAAATGACTCACTCAAAAGATGGAGTAAAGAGCTGAATAGAGACTTCACAAATGAAGAATAAAGATGGCTGAGAAACATCTTAAAAAGTGCTCAACATCACAAATAGTTAAAGAAATGCAAATTAATACAACTTTAAGATTTAATCTTACCCTAGTAAGACAGATTATGATCAAGAAAACAAAGGATATCAAATGTTGTGGAGTTTGTGGGGAAAGTGGAACACACATCCACTGTTGGTGAAAATGCAAACTTGTGCAACTCCCAAGCAAAGCAGTGTGGCTAACTCTTAATATATTCAAAATGAGCCTAACACCTGATCCAGTCATACCACTCCAGGGCATTTACTCACAAGACTCATCCTACCACGGAGATACATGCACATTTATGTTTATTGCAGCTCTCCTCACAAATAGCCAAGAGCTGGAAGCAACCCATGTGTCCCTCAACCCACGAGTGTATAAAGAAATGTGGTAAATCTACAGAATGGAATTCTATGCAGTGGTAAAGAAAGACGACAGCATGAACTTTGCAGATAAATTAATGGAACTAGAAGCCATTATGCTATGCGAAGTAACACAGTCTCAGAAAAACAAACAAGGTTTGCTGTCCCTCATTCTTGGATCCTAGTACCAAATCTCTATTTGTAAGGTAAACAGAATGATTAATTTTATTTCTTTTTTCAGTAAATATAATACCTGATGTTACTTATCAAATTGCCATGTAATGTAGGAATGTAATGTTTTTTCTTTACCTGTGTAAAACTCTACTGTCAAAATGTGAATCCATAAACATGTTTTGGAATCAAACTATAGTTTACTTTTTAGTCATCATAATCTTGGTATATATAGGGCATGTATATATGCATATTTTGGAGGGATACAAATTGGAAGTAACAAAAAAAAAAAACCCACTGGGTCAAAGAACTGAGTATAACAGTTAATCTTTGCCCAAAACTGTAAACTTCAGCATTGAAAAATTTTTAAAAAGAGAGAGAAAAGGATGAAAGGCATGTATGGCAGAATGCATTAGCTCTGGTGGGGTTGGGGGCATGAAAAGGGGAATGGATCTATATTTGATTAAGAAATGTTATATGAAATGCACAAAACTTCAATGAAAATTGGTTTTGAAATAAAAAGAGAAAACGAATCCCTTTGTGATTCAGGAAATCAATAATGATAGAATTAATATTTTTACTGTAGTAAACATTTCTTGTGACATTCCTTTCATGTATGGCAAATAAAGGCAATTCTTTTAAATTTAATACATGTTACTTTTAGACCACTTCATTCTTCAATAATTTATTATGTACCATTAAGTCATAACAATGTGATCTTATTAGATATGAATATTTTAACAAGAAATATGCCATAAAAAGTGATCTCCATCACAATGAAATGAAAATTCTGAAATAAAGCATAAATGTCTCCTGTCAGGATTATTATATTTTTCTCAACAATGCAACTGTCTTTCCTAAATGACAGAGAATTTGTTGAAGTGTTAAGAAAAAAACACTATATAATTAAATTCTTTGTTAACTCATATATCTGTTCTGAGACCATATTAATACATGAAAAGAACATTTCCCTCTTTCTTCTTAATATAGTCTTTAATTTAAAAAAAAAAATAGGAGGCCAGAAAGAAAGAGCAGAGCATTTCAGAGTGTAATATCAAATTAAGGGCAATGTGAATTATATATGTCTATTTAATATGCCTGTGTATAAAAGTTAGAGCATTGATTATAAGCAGTTTTTATGGTTTGTTGTGTATAAGCATACATTACACTTTTAAAAAATTTTTTATTTCTGTATGTGTATGAGTGTACTGTCTGCATGCAAGTTTATGTACCCGTGTCGTGCAATGCCGCGGAGGTCAGAAGAGGGTGTCGGATTCCCCTGGAACTGGAGTTCTCCTGGAATTGGAGTTTCAGACGGTTCTCGGCCACCATGTGGGTGCTGGGGATCTAACCCGGGTCCTCTGTAAGAGCGGTCGGTGCTCTTAACTGCTACACCATCTCTCCAGCCCCACACTTTTTGATAAAATGTGTTGTCAACAGAGTTACTGCTTCATGAGAGTATTGAAATTTTCTGGAACACACGGATTAGTGTAAATAGAAACACATATAATAATTTAAAGTATATATATATGACACATATATACATATACATATACATGTATATGACATTGTAGTATCGAGTACTGTAGAGCTGTAATTCATTATTTTAAATTATTGGATTTTAGAATTATTTCTCTTCTAATGCAAAGGTAAATGCTTATTTTTGCAATGTACAAATAATGTTTTATGCTTTAGTTTAACCATTTTCAAGATTCACACTTAATTTCTTACAAAATTTAATAAATAAATACAGTAAGATTAATTTATTCTTAGCATTTATAAAATTGAGATGGAGAATTTTAATGTGCCAACTTAGGATGTGAATCCAAGGTCTTTATGGATATATAACAAATAAATCATACTAAGTGATCCACTTTCTCCATTCTATCCGCTCAACTATTATTTAATAGATAATTTGTGTAACATTATTCTTAGAAATTTGCTATAGATATTATTGTAATTTCAATAAAGTATTGTGAAAATATTATTATAAAAACCTTCTTCCTCTATTTTATTTTATCACCGAAAGATAATACCATAACTGAAGAGACAAAGTAATAGAAAAAGCAGTTTTGAATTTTTATGAACATCCTACTCCAACACTCAGTTTTAAATGTAGAATACATAAAGGAAGATGAATCCATTTAAGCATCAAAAATATTTCCAGTTGTTTGTCAGAATGTATTTTGTCTGCAAGGATAAGTTCACACACAGGAAGCAGTTAATACTTAGTTAAATGATTTATGCAATTTAACAGGACGTTTTCATGTTTGGCTTTTACCCTAGGGATTAATCTTTGAACTACATAACGGCTGTTCCTTTAGATTCAATGACATCTGTACTTAGGACACAGGAATAAAAATAGCATGACTAAATGACACATTCTAAATAATAATACAGGCTAATCTACAGGCATGAATCATCACATCCAGTTGATGAGATGCTATGGACAAAACTCAAGGCTTTTTACCTTCTTGGCAATCGTTCTAACAAGTCTACATCCTGCCACAATATTTCTTTAGAATTGAGTAATGCTTAATTTTCATTAGAAATATTAGTTTTTACAATTTTACAAACGAAATTACTAATTGTTCAAAAAAGACGTGTTAGTCATATTTTTAATACCATAGATTCCACAAGTTTGGATCTTCAATTTCATTCCATTGGTCACAGGTCTGTTTTTTGCCAGTACCAGACTGTCTTTATGACTATGACCCTCTAATATAGCTTTAAGTCTGGTAGAACAATGTCCCCTGTATTGCATTTTTTATCCAGGGTTGCTTTAGGTATTCAGGGTCTTTTGTTTCTCCATATGAATTTAAGGATTTTTTTCCCCAAGTCTGTCAAGAAGCTCATCGGGATTTTGATCGGGATTGTGTTGAATCTGTACATCAATTTGGGTAAAATGGATATTTTTATTATATTAATTTTTACAATCCATGGGAGGTCTTTCCATCTTTTGATGTCATTTTCTCTTTTTTTTTTTTTTTTTT
>VZQC01013302.1:5737296-5762059 GCA_009823505.1 Rhizomys pruinosus
GGAGATGCGTGCCTGACCTAGCCTGTGCCCCAGTACCTGCTGGAGTAAATTATGGCATCATGCCTGCGCCTGAGGAGCCTGCCCACACAAAGCCGCCCACCACGGGAATCAGGGCAGAACTAAACACGACACTCTGTTCACTTTGCAAAGGTAAAGTTTGGTCCCTCTGAGATGGGGACCCCCGAAAGAGGGCTCAGAGTCGAGACCCTCTTCCAGCCACCCCTGGGACAGACCACCCCAGCTGTACCTGCCTGAGTGAATTATGGCATCCTGCCTCTCTTTCTACTTATTTTTCATGTGTATGAATGTACTTTCTGCATGTAGGTTTGTGCTCCCGTGTCATGCAATGCTGTAGAGGTCAGAAGAGGGTGTTGGATACCTCTGGAATTGGAGTTCTCCTGGAATTGAAGTTACAGACTGTTCTTAGCTGCCATGTGGGTGCTGGGGATCAAATCCGGGTTCTCTGCAAGAGCAGTTGGTGCTCTTAACCTCTAGGCCATCTCTCCAGCCCTTGTTTTTCTTTAGTAAAAGACATAATAACTGGTGAACCACTGCCTCATTTACATAGACTCTAGGGCCTTTGAAAAGCTGAAATGTCACTTAGCTATGTTTTAGTTTAGCATTTTTAAGTTTTTAATAAATATTTTTTATTGAGTGAATTTCATGTTGAGTGGATCAAGGGAATCAAACCCATTGTTGTAACATTTGTGTATGTATGCATATATTCACATATAAATATGGATACATACTTTCTACCCATATACAGTAAGTACAGAGTCTGAAAATAAGTGGTGAGTGAATTCTAGAGCCGGTTGAGAGATTTACATTATAACAACATAGTTACTTTTAGATAAACAGAAATATAACCTTGTTCAGCTTGCCTTGTAATTGGGGATTTGGTGTAAGCATCCATAAATAAGGGAAACCATTTGCTGCTTGTTTTTCTGGGACTGTGTTACTTCACTTAGCATAATGGTTTCGATCTCCATCCATTTACCTGAAAAATTTATGATGTCATCTTTCTTTACCACTGAATAGTACTCCATTGTGTAGCTGTGTCACATTTTGGTCATCCACTCCTCTGTTGAAGGGCATTTGGGTTGGTTCCAGCTCTTTACTATTGTGAAGAGAGCTGCAATAAACATGGATGTGTTGTACATATATCTTTGCCATAGGATGAGTCTTTTGGGTATATACCCAGGAGTGCTGTGACTGGGTCAGGTGGTAGGCTCATTTTGAGTTACTTAAGTGTCCTCTACACTGCTTTCCATAATGGTGGTACAAGTTTACATTCGCACCAGCATAGAAATAAAGTATCTTCCTCTTTGTACTAATCTTTATATAGATAGATCAGGACCTCTACCAGCCCTCATCAAGGAGCTTATGTTTGTAATAGAGGGCATTACAGAGACCTACAATTGGTAAAACTGCTAACAGTAAGACACTGGGATTTTTAGTGCTTCATGTGAAATCTGTATCACATCTCTTTCCTGAATGTTCAGAGATCTTCATGGAACAGGGAACAGAAATATTTTAAGAGGCACAGGGATCAGAGGTAAACAGTGAAACAACATTTATGGAAAATGAGTGAAGTTATACACATGAGTGGAACAACCAGGAAGTGTGGGACACTATGAAAAGACCAAACCTCCGCATCATAGGGAGAGAGGAAGAAGAATCCCAAGACAACACTATGGACCAGATTTCAACAGGAAAAAGAAGAAAATTTCCCCAAACTGAAAAAAGAAAAACCCATACAAATACAAGAGGCACATAGAACACCAAATATACAGGACCAGAAAAGAAATTCCCCACGTCATATAATTGGTGAAACACTAGATGCTCAAAACAAAGATAAAATACTGAAAGCCACAAGAGATAAATTACATATAAGGCAAAACCCATCAGAATCACAGCTTAATTCTCAGTGCAACTATGAAATCCAGAAGAACGTGGACCAAAGTATTCCCAGAGCTAAATGACTTTAGATGCCAACCCAGACTACTGTACCTAGCAAAAATGTCAATTATAGTTGAAAGAGAAAAGAAAAATATTTCACGACATAAACAAGATGAAATAATACATGTCTAAGAAACCAACATTTCAGAAAATCCTTGAAGCAATCCAAAGAACAGAGGAAAGGATCAACTATCCTTAAGCAATTACAGAAAGAAAGCAACAAAAGAATAATAGAGTAAATACAAACCTAGAGTAAATATAAACCTAGACCAAGAATACAAACAAAAAATAAGGTAAAAGGAAGCAACACACATCTCTCAATAATAACCTTAAATAGTAATTGTCTAAACTCCCCAATTGAAAGGCATAGACTGGGAGAATTGATTAGGAAAGAATCCTTCTATATGCTGTCTACAAGAAACCCACCTCACCCTCAAGAACAGATACCACCTTAGAGTGAAAGGATGGAAAAAATATATTCCAAGCTAATGGTACCAAAAAACAAGCTGGAATGGCTATTCAAATATCAGACAAAATAGATTTCAAAGTAAAACTAATCAGAAGAGACAAAGAGGGCCATTACATCCTTGTCGAAGGAGCAATTAACCATGAAGACTTCACAATCCTAAATGTCTATGCCCCAAACTCTGGTGCACATAAATTTATAAACACTACTCTGCAGGACCTCAAGACACAGATTAATACTAGCACACTAATAGTAGGGAACTTCAACTCCCCACTGAGCCCCTTGGATAGATCAACATGACACAAAATAAACAGAGAGACATCAGCACTGAACAATACAATACACCAAAAGAACTTAAGAGAGTGATACTAGATAGTCTGACTAGACTCTAATGGATGAACTTGCACCTAGGGATATATGGATATAAATGCTTGACCAGAAAGGTTTTATCATGTATTACAGTATACCTGAAATGTGGCATGTGGGCTATTCATGCTGTGGATGTGGAGAGGGTCTAAATTTGATTAAGATTTATTATTTGAAATTCAAAAACAACAAAAAATACAGAAAAATAATCATAACAATTCACAGTGGCTAGATGTACAAGAGTTGAACAAGATAAAGTTATCCAAGATCACAGCATAGCTAAGTGACTGGCTCAGGAAGTCTTACCCTTAGCCCAGGAAATATTGATATTTAATAGCTAATAGAGGATGGAATGTCAGTGTTCTTCAGGGATAAAGGCCAAGAGAGTCTATCCAGTAGATGTTTCCAACCTATGCACATGTAGATAATACTACAGGGACTCAGTAGATTTTTTTTAAGTGAGAAAATGTGTACATGAGGCTAGGAACCAAAAGTGATTGGCAGCATAGAGGAGTAATTGGTGGAAATGTAGTAATGGAGTAGATATAAACACATTATATACAAACCAACTGTATTAGTCAGGGTTCTCTAAAGAAACAGAAGCAACAGGATGAATATATAGCTATATACAATTTATTGATTTGCTCACATGACAGAGTTCAAGGAATCTTGACAGTAGCCACGAAGCACTGGAGAGGCTGAGAATCCAGGGAACTGCTCAGTCCGCAAGGCTGGATGTCTCAGTAGTCCCAATCTGGTGCTGAAGGCCCGATGGATTCCAGGAGATCTGCCAGTCTCGGTACATGCTGCGATCCGAAGGGTTGATCACAGCAGCAAGATAAACTCACCAGTGAGAGAGAGGCAAGCTGCAGGAAAAAAGGGACCAGCTCCCTCTGCCTTGGACTTTAATACTGCCTGCTGGCAGAAGGTAACACCCACATTTGGGGTGGGCCATCCGGGTTGAGGTAGTCCAATCCGAAGATCCTTTTTCTCTTATTTGTTCCTTAGTCCAGTAAAGTTGACACCCAGGATTAACCATCACACCAACTCTAAGGATTAAAAATAAAATTATACAAGGAACACAGTAATCTACCTAAATATCAGTATTTACACCTTTAAAATTGTCTTGTCCATCTTTTGGAAAATGGCAAAATACATGGAAATGCATTCATAAGCAAAATAATTGAAATTTGAAGAAAGAAAAAAACATTTTTATTGACATTTTGTTCATTTTATACATTTCAATCAATTAAGTTTAGATATTTTCCCTTGTCTTCAGTCCCTACACCTCCCTTTGCTAGATTCCAAAACATTCACTCATCTGTATTAAGGGCTATTAGGCAAATTTATGTCCCCAGAAATCCCTCACTGTGAGTTCAGGCACTGGAGCTGGTTTATCACGTCTAGTATCACTCAGTAAAAGAACACCAACTCTACCATTTTCAGCAGTAATATTTTGCCACTAGTTTCTCAGCTAAAATTGGGAGTTTTTACTCTTTTTTCCAGTTTCTATTTTGGGATTTTGTCTGGTTTGAGTTTGCATGGATCTTGTGAATTCTGTCACCATTGTCTTAAGTTCATAGGAACAAGTATTCAGAAGCCTGGAAAGCTGTTTGCCTGTGGTCATCCACTACTCCTGGATCTTTTTTTTTTTTTTTTAATTATAACTTTTGTGTATGGTTGTANACCACATGAGTGCAGTGCCTGTGCGTATGTAAGTGCACATGAGTTTTGTAGTACCCAGGGAGGACAGAAGAGGTCATGGTATCCATTGGAAGTAGAGTTATGGACAGTTGCCAGCAGCCATGGGAGTGTTTGGAATTGAACCTGGGTCCTCTGTAAGAGTAGCCAAAGCTCTTAACACTGGGCCAACTTTCCAGTCTCCACCCTACCTCCTACATGCTTTCTGTCCCTTCTTCCACAGTGGTTCTGGAAAGTGAGTGCTGAGGTTTAATTTGAGAATCCTTTCCAGGAAAATGTATTCTGCAGTCTATTCTCTATGCTTTGACCAGCTGTAGCTTAATTTGTTGGTCACCTCTATTGCATGAGGAAGCATAACTGCTACAAGTTGGAAGATGGATTTGCATTCTTTCTGCCCTCTGTTCCACTATTTTACCTTATCCTTATGCATAGAGATTACATCATAGATGTATCATTTACGGCTGGGCTTCTCACAGACACTTATTCTCTGCATTTGACTCTGCAGAAATCAATAATAGTCTCCATCTGCTGCTAAAAGAATCATCCCTGTTGAATGGTGAGAGATAAATTATCTATAAATATAAGTATGTATATTTTGCATACACCAAGAAATCATGCTTTTCTGGGGATGTGACAGATACAGGTTTTTTCTCTTGGATCTGTGTCCTCTACTGCTATGAATATTTGGCTTTGTTTAGAGTGCCAACCATGAGTTTACTCCCATTGAACAGGCTATAACTCTAAATAAATAGCTGTTGATTACCCACAAGGTAGAAGTGCCACAAGTGAAAAAAATGTAGATTGTTTACTACTCTGCTCACTGTTGTTTTTATTAAACTTCACACCAGGGCACAACCATTGATCTATTTTTCTCTCTTAGCAGCTTACTTAGTATCAGATAATTCTATTACAGCTAGTTTTCCAGGAGGAGGCTTCCAGGTCAGTTTCAGCTGCTCCAGTTTCTGTGTTTGAAGTATGTCCTCTCTTCAAAAATAGGGTCTTACCTTCATTTTCTGAGAGAAATCAAGGGACGTAGCAATAGTCTGTGTTATTTTGGGAGTCCATTGAACTACCCTGACCAACAGTTGAAAGGAGACAAACTAGAACAGTGCTACAATCCACACATGATGGAAAACATATGTCACTTTCTTTTCTGTGATTGCCTTACTACACTTGGTATAACACTATTTCCATGCATTTACATGCAAATTTAGTAATTTCACAATGCTCCTCAGTAAGAAAAAAATATGAAATTACTAAATTTGCAGTTAAATGCATGGAACTAGAGAGTGTTATACCAAGTGAAGTAAGGCAATCACAGAAAAGAAAGTGACATATGTTTTCCATCATGTGTGGATTGTAGCACTGTTCTAGTTTGTCTTCCATTGCTGTAACAAAACACTCTGACCGACACCAACTTGGGGAGGAAAGGGTTTATTCAGCTTACATCTCCTGGGGTCACAGTTCTCACTCAGGGAGCCCAAGGCAGGAACTCAGGGCAGGAACCTGGAGGCAGGAGCTGAAGCACAGGCCATGGAGGAATGCTATTCACTGGCTTGATCCCCTGGCCCATGCCCAGCTTAACCTCTTATACAGTACACAACAACCTGCCCAGGGCAGCACCACCCATAGTAGGCTGGGCCCTCCCACAATGCTCAACAATCAAGACAATATTCCACAGACGTGGCCACAGGCCAGTCCAATGGATCCAATTCCCTAGTTGAGGCTCCCTCAACCCAGGTGTGTCAAGTTGACACTAAAGCTATCCAGCACAATTGACCCCTTGTCAACTTGACACAAAACACATCACTATTAAACTATCACCTTTCCAGTTCTTATCCCCAAAGTATATTAACATTAATCAGAACCTAAGACAGTGCAACCTTAAAAGCCCCACAGTCCTTAAAATGTCCAAATACTTAAAAGTTCACAGTCTGTTAAAAGTCTCTTAACTGTGGGCTGCTGTAAAATCCAAAGCAAGTACTATCTTATTTCAAAGGGAAGAATCAGGCACACTCAAACAAAACCTGAGTCCAGCAAAGTAGCTCAAGGCTGGACACCTGGGACTCACTCATGAACTTCTCAGCTCCAAAGCGTTTCAGCAGCTCCCCCTCTCCTACTCTGCCGTCCGTGACACACACAGCTCATCTGGAAGGCCCAGGCTGACTCCATTCCATACCTGCCACTGCTCCTGGTGGTCGTCCCATGGTCCCAGCATCTCCAAAACGCTGGGGTCACCACTGAAACTGAGGCAGCACCTTCACCAATGGTCTCGTCTGACCTCTCCTGGTGCAAAGCCTCAGGTTCTCTCCATGACCCCTGAAAGTTTGGGGTCTTCACTGCAACTGAGGTGCACTTCCACCAATGGTCTTTCCTGACCTCTCACAGCGCCAAGCCTCGGATGCTCTCTGTGACCCCCTCGAATTTCAATTCCGGAACCATATAGGAGACTCTTACACACTACCACGTCCTGCTTCTGGCTTGAGATTGAGGCTCAGGCCCCTTCTGGAACACAGCTTCTGTGTGCTGACCCTGAAGAAATTCTTCCCAGAAGATTTCACAACAGTGGTGCTGGTCTCTTGTTACTTACAGCTGATTTTTCAGCCCCAGCTGACCAGAACCCACAGATTACACAGTCCTGATGATTTCTGCTCCCCTTTGAAACTAGAAACTTCACAAGCCAGGCCTCCATCTTCTACAACTCCTTTAGCAAAACTGATCCAAGCTCCACAGCAATGATCTTTAGGCATTCAATGATCTTCTCAGCCCAAAGTTCCAAATGCCTCCACAATCTTTCCCCAACACACCAAGGTTAGGTCTGTCACAGCAATACCCCACTCTTCTGGTACCAATTTCTGTTCTAGTTTGTCTTTCATTGCTGTAAGAAAACACTCTCACCGACACCAACTTGGGGAGGAAAGGGTTTATTCAGCTTACATCTCCTGGGGTCACAGTTCTCACTCAGGGAGCCCAAGGCAGGAACTCAGGGCAGGAACCTGGAGGCAGGAGCTGAATCACAGGCCATGGAGGAATGCTGTTCACTGGCTTGCTCACCTGGCCCATGCCCAGCCTAACCTCTTATACAGTAAACAACAAACTGCCCAGGATGGCACCACCCATAGTGGGCTGGGCCCTCCCACATTGCTCAATAATCAAGACAATACTCCACAGACGTGGCCACAGGCCAGTCCAATGGAGCCAATTCCCCAATTGAGGCTCCCTCAACCCAGGTGTGTCAAGTTGACACTAAAGCTATCCAGCACAAGCACCAATCCATTATAATTGAGTATGTAACACAATGTAACACCAGGAACCAAGAAAATGGAAAGGATAAAAGAAAGTAAAGGAAAAGAAGGAACTCAAAAGTGGGGATAGTAGGGAACAGATGTTGCCTGGAGGGAGTTGGGAAAATTAGGAATGTTCAGCAGGGAGGAGAAGGAAGAAGTATGCAAGGGGTCATGGTGTGGGGACGAGGGAAGTCAGGAGAGTGATGAGTGAGTGAGTGTTCTTAGGGGGAAGGTGGGAAAATGGGGAGGGGGCACTGGTTCTGAGCAAGGAGGCAGCTGGGATGGGAAGAAAAATAGTAGAGATGAATGAAACTTAGAGGATTAGAGGGAAATGTGATGCCCCTGTGACTCCATGAGAAATGCACACACAGTGTCTATCTATCTTTCTATCTATCTCTCTATCTATCTATCGATACATATTCATGATTTGTTATCTGTTTGGCAAAGAACACAGGCCAGACACATGAGACTACTCTTTGAATGGTAGGTAAGAATGGCCTCAGGACTCCAAATAAAACAGGCTATTGCCAAAGCTCTTATTTTTCTCCCAGAATTAAAAATATACCATCCTCATTCCAAATATGTCACATACTTTACATACAGGATTTGGGGAAATGGAGCAACAACTCACCTAGGATCCTTCTACCTGAAATTTAGGTCTCAAAATCCTAGATGATAACATGTAAACTGCTAAGGGAGAAGATCAATCAGTTGTCCAAAGTACCTCTAAATCCTAATAAACAGAACCGCTGGCACAGCAAGTGTCCCCTATTGTTCCAGTAGTGGCACTGTTATCTAGGGGGTAATCAACATGTACCTATTTGAACTTAAAGCCCTCTCAATGGGACTGAATAGATGTGTGGCACTGTAAACACAGCAAAACACACAAAGCTAAAAAGTACATAGATCCTAGAAAAATCCTAGCTCTCTTATATCTCTAGACAAATGAAATTGAACCTAATATTTACAGACAAGCATACCGTGGATCATTCAACAAGGAAGCTTCTTTTGGGAAGAGATAGAGGGTACTTCAGAGTTCCACAACTGGTTAGACACAGAGAATACACACCTGAGAGATACAGAGTCCTGAGTGACACATCTACAGTTGAACCTCTTCACCTAAGACCCATGGAACATAGCAGAGTGAGGGTTAGAGAGAAAAATAATGCATACCACAACCATCACCAGTAAAGCTTCTGTATACAAAAGAGTGTGATGTTCACAGAAGGCCACAACTGGCCAAGTTTTAAATAATAAGAGGCTTAAAAGTATGTGTCCCTGGGTAGATCTCCTTTATTGAACCTTGCCCACCCACATCTCAGGATCCATTTTGGAAGATGGGGCAGAAAGACTGTAATGGTCATGGCTGGTTAATGAAAGCAGGGTAGTAGAGGCTTTCATATTATTTGAAGCCTGAACATGTGAAGTTGGGGCAATTGTGGCATTGAGCACAGGACCCATGCCAACTCAATCAAACAAGGATCCAGAGGTGAGGAGAGAAATGGGAAGAGGATTAGTCATAGACTGATAAATATTGGAAACTGATTGTTACTATGTGAGGGAGAGTATTCCTTACTTAGGATCTCTGGATGTGCTGACTAGACTCCAGCATACGAATTTGGTCTTAAAGACATCTGGACACAAATTCTTGAAGGATAGGACTTACCATGTATAGAGGAATGCATGAGGTCTGTTGGGGGTTAGAAAAGCATGGATAGGGGAAGATATATATATTTGATTATGAAATTAGAAAAGCTAAATCTTTTAAAAATATTTTATCAATTATTTTTATCTCATTTTATGGGGATTCATGAGATACCTGCAAGTATGTAAGCACAGTACATGTTCTACAATGTCCATGGAGATCAGAAGAAAGCATCTGATCCTGTGGAAGTGTATTTATAGGCTATATTTAGCTTTAATGTGGGTGCAGGGAATCAAGCCAAGTCCTTTGCAAGAGCAGCCATTGCTCTTGACTGGTGAACCATCTCTCCAGACTAAATATTTTTCTAAAAAAGAAAATAAATCAGTAATCATCTATAATACAATTTCAAAGAAAACAATAAACATTGAATATCATTTGTGTATTTTAAATTAAAAATAAATGCCAATAGTTACATAAAATTGTATTTAAGATACAATATTTCTAGTATTTTTGGAATTTTATATGATAAGTATTATTGTTTCAAATGTATGCATGCTTTAAAACTTTATCTAATTCTTTCTTAATCTGTTGTCAATTAACGATGTACAAGTACTTAATGATTGCTTATAGTATACAAAATTAATCCAATTCAAAAGACAAGTACAATGGAAGACTGAATAAAATTTTTTTAATTAATACATAAAATTAAAACAGGTATATAAACAGATACTCTATAACCCCAATTATTATGTTAAAAGAAATTCAAGCCAAATATGTAATCATTTTATTTGGGAAAATTGTTATTATCAAAATATTCAGGGATATTGAGGATGTGATGATCCAGAAAATTTCAAATCTTGTTTCATCAGTTATTTTCATCTTACTGTGAAAAGTAGCAAACAAAAACAACCTAAGGAAGGGTTTATTTAGGATGACAGATCCAGCCTACATTCCTTCATTTCATAAATGTCACTGTTGCAGGAGAAGGAATCATTTGGTCACATTGCATTTAGTGGATTAAGAGAGAGTGATTAATGCTGGAGGTCATCATATTCTCCTTTAATTCAGTTCATTACTCCAGCCTATGGAATGGTTTCACCCACATTTATGTTGTCTTCCCATCTCAATTAATTAATCTATTCATCTATTCCCCCATACAATGTCCATCAGGTTTTCTTGTCGATGATTCTGTATCTTGATAGGCTGAGTGATACTCAATATTAACCACTGTACTTCTTAACTTTTGGCTATATGTAAGAATGTAAAAGGATGAATCCACTGTGGAAAACAGTCCTTAGATTATTCAAAACAATTTAAATAAAACTATAATATGACAAAAATATCTTCTCCTGAGTAAATACCTGAAGGACTTGAAAACATGACAATGGAAGTCTGTCAACAATATCTTGTTTAGTTGCAATATTATTCACATCGTTTAACGCCCCAATTAACATGGAAATTTGAAAGCAAAAATTTTGGTATATCTATGCAATTATTGAGACTTTGGAAGGAAATATTCTGATGTGAAGTATCTCTCAATTTAAAGGACACAATGATAAATCTATTATGTAGTAACAGCAGACAAAT
This sequence comes from Rhizomys pruinosus, assembly GCA_009823505.1. Lineage (NCBI taxonomy): Eukaryota > Metazoa > Chordata > Mammalia > Rodentia > Spalacidae > Rhizomys > Rhizomys pruinosus. The sequence continues at coordinate 5,748,308 of VZQC01013302.1, forward strand.
GACTCTATTTATGTTGGATATCAAGAATTAATCTCCTAGAAGGCAGAGTAGAACACTGTCTCTTGTGCTGTATATGAGAACAACATGGAATTGCTGTTGAATGGGTACAAACATATAGCTACACAAGAACAAATTCTAGAGGTATGCTACACAACAATGTTCTATTTAAATTTAAATGCACATTTAAATTTAGCTTAGACATAATTTAAGTATTCTTTTCACTGTAAAATCATACAGCAAAAGCACATGGGAAATTATAACTGATGTCTTCAAATACAAATATTCCTATTGAAATCAGAAAGAGAAAGGCTGTGATTTTTACAACTTAACAAAAGATAATGCTAGCTCTGAAAAAGAGGAAGAAGTCTCCAAAAGTAACCATGGAAAAACAGCTCAGTGAAAAAAAACACAAAAATAACCATGGAATAACAGGTCAGTGAAAAAAACACAGTACTTGGACTATGAAATATTTCCTTATACTTTCTAAGTTATACTTTGCCTATTTAAGAGCATGCTAAGTGGAATGGTAAGGAGGGAATGAAAATATTTTGTGATAGGACTCTAAAAGCAAAACCAGGTAGCCATATTCCCACTAAATATCTTGGCATTACCTTATTGTAAACACATTATCCACATAAAAAGTAAGTGCTAGTTATTTATGAACATATTAGGTACATAAATATTGTAAAAATAGAAATAAATATTTTCGAAACACACATTCTGCCTCAGTAGGAAACACACTGGGCTAAAAAGTTTACTTCCTGCTAGTGTGTTTGTTTTTCTAATTTAGTAAAAAGCACATAATTTAAGTCTTATTGGATTTACTAATATAATAGATATTACTATATACTGTTATAACTATTGATATACATTACTTTCTGCTCTATAATGCAAATAAATATTTTGCAGGTTTTAAAAATTTCTCCGTTTTGATGTCCCACATATTTATTATGCATTCAACAAATATGTATTAATCTTAGGAATTATTAATGGAAATACTCTCTTCAACTATTATTTCTTGTTTTGTATCCATGCAATATATCTTGCAGTCAGCTTTATTTTAGCTCATTTAACCAGTAGTAAAGCATCTCTCCATTTCAAACTGAATCTAAACACAGTGTGAAATCCAAACATGGTAAGCAAGAAATCCAAACATAGTAAGCAAGAATCATTTAATGAGAAAGCTCAAAACTCTAAGGATCTCAAATAACTCCATGAGCTTAAAAGAATTTTCACAGTTTTCTATTCTAATAAAAACAAATTTTATGTCTAACAGGATGCTACTGGAATAGAGGTGGGCCAATTACAAAATATGGGCCAAATACAGTATGCCATTTTCAATGATTTTTTAACTAAGAATATATTTTAGCCTTTAAAGTAAAATGCAATAAGGAAATGTCAAAAATTAAAATTCAAAATTCAGCTCCTATTACTATGGTTTTACACATATGTGTGCAACTTATAAGGTAAAATCAGAAGTATTTCAAAAAGAGAGCAGATGAACTCTAGTATTTTTCTCTGTGCTTCTTCAGAAAAAGAAAATCTGTGAATGTTCAGAAACAGTATATTAATTTTCAGAAGGTTTCTGGAACAGCTACCAAAGACAAAGTTTTAATTCATTATTTTATCATTTATTTATCATCTTACATTTTAATTGATATAGTTATGTTAATAACTTAGATAATAATGGAATAAACTGAATACTGAATTTCTTGCATTTCCCTCACTGCTTGGATTAATACTACAAAATGTTAGTTTCTAAGCATTAATAATACAGAAATTTAGTCTAGCAAATAATTACTAGGATATTTATTATTAATTGGATTATGGAAATCTCTAAAAATATGAAGAAAATTTAAGGAAAAAAATAAAATAAGTAATCATTCTGTGAAACAAATAAAAGAAATTAATATTTAATAAATAATATTTCTCACCTTAAAGCAAGTATAGTGTAGGATGCCTAATGATTTTCATTTTCACAAAAGATAAATTATGTATACTAAAATTATGCAAAATATAAAAACATAATGATAATGTAGATTACACACTTATGAATGAGAAACTTCCAAGTCTGTCAGGCTATTGAATCAATACTCCATAGAGGCATACAAATCATGTACAGCTATCCGTCTCCTTTCTTAAATGAGAGAAACTGAGTTTTACAGTGGTTAAAATATGTTTTCTGTAGTTTTTAACAGCTTCAAATAGAATTCTCACTCAAAATTAGATAAGGTGTTTCCAAAGGCCAACGACAGTGTCTTTTTATCTAGAATATGGAAAATAAATATATTGTCCTTGAAGCAGGATATATGTGGATCCATGAATATCCTTTTACTTAAAAGCAATAAACACTTTCTGTGATGGGACAGCTTAACTTGGCAAAAAATTGCATTGGTCATATCAATTAATATGTACAGTTAGCATATTTGAAAACTCAGTATAATGTTTTTTTCCTAATTTTAGTTTTATAATAGCAGTTATGGCTAATAAATTTTTACCAATTGGCTACAAACTGACATGGTAGAGGAAATTAATAATTCTGTAGAGAAAATTCTGAATCTCACATTAACCACTATCATAACATTTACCTCTTCTTGAGCAGCATATGAAAAGTTAAAAGATAGGAGGAAGTTTTTCTTGTATCTGCCCAGCAGCCTGATATTTTTTTTATTCATTTCAATATTTTATTTAGTTTTTGTGCATTCTGAATAACAAATACGGAAAATTGAAATTATTCCATGTATTTTATCATACCACAATAAAGTTTACTATCAACACCAGATGAAGCCTTAGATACAGGAACTCGTAGAGATCAAAAAACACACTTCTGAATAATGAATGAATCAAGGGAGAATTTAGGAAAGAAACAAAAGTATTCCTAGAATTAAGTGAAAATGACAATGCAATGCAACAAAACACCTAGTACACTTTAAAAGCAGTCTCAAGTTGTGAATTTATAGCTTTAAGTGCCTACATTAAAAAAAAAAAAAGGAGCACAAATAAATGACTTAGATTTGCAACTCAAAACAGTGGAAGGATACCAACAAATGAATCCCAAACCCAACATACAAGAAAAAAAAATCATAACAGAGATTAATTAAATAGAAAAAAATAAATACAAAGAATCAGTGAATGCAAGAGCCAGTTCTTTGAAAGGATAAACGAGATAGACAGAGCCTTTGCCCATTTAACTAAAAGAAAGAGCAACTCCAAATCAGCAAAATTAGAGATGTAAGGGGAAATGTTACAACAGATAATAAAAAGATCCAGAACATTATATGGGAATAATTTAAAAATGTGTACTCTACTAAATTTTTAGACTGAAAAGAAGTGCATGAATATCTGAAATAATGGCACTTACCAAAGCCTAACCAAGAAGAGATCAACAGTTTAAACACACCCATAACATATGAGGAAATTGAAACAGTAATACAAAACCTCTCAACAACAACAAAAAACCCTGTCCAGATGGATTTACAGTAGAATTCTATCATGCATTTAAAAAAACACATGCCAAAGCAGTGTGGAAAGCAGTGTGGAGAACCCTTGGAAGACTTGGAATGAACTTGCCACCCGATCCAGCCATTCCCACTCCTAGGCATGTACCCTCAAGACTCACCCCACCGCAGAGATACATGCACGGCCATGTATCTCTTCACAATAGCAAGTAGATGGAACCAACCCAAATGCCCCTCAACTGATGAGTGGATAGAGAAAATGTGGTACATCTACACAATGGAGTTCTATGCAGCAATAAAGAAAGACGACATGAGCTTTGCAGGAAAATGGCTGGAGGTAGAGGACATCATGCTGAGTGAAGTAACACAGTCCCAGAAAAACAAACGACAAATGGTATCCCTCATCTGTGGATGCTAGTGCCAGTTACCTAGTTGTAAGTATTTCTTGTGCATGGCCCCTTGAGTTCTTTGTCCAAAGCAGTTGGGTGTAATGCATATTGGAAACAACAACAACAACAGAAAGGACTGCATCAAAGAACTGACTGAAACAGTGAACTTCTGCTCAAAACAGTCAACTTCCACATTGAGAAAGACTGAGAAAGAGATGAAAAGTATGGGGCTGGAGAGATGGCCTAGTGGTTAAGAGCACTGACTGCTCTTGCAGAAGACCCGGGTTCGATCCCCAGCACCCACATGGCGGCCGAGAACTGTCTGAAACTCCAATTCCAGGAGAACTCCAGTTCCAGGGGAATCCGACGCCCTCTTCTGACCTCCGCGGCATTGCACGACACGGGTGCACAAACCTGCATGCAGACAGTACATTCATACACATACGAAATAAATTAAAAAAAAAAAAACTCTAAAAAAAAATTAAAAAAAAGAAAAGCATGTTTGGCAGAATGTATGAGCTCTGGTGGGGTGAGGGGATAGGGTGGGGGACACGGGTCTAGAAAAAAAAAAAACACTTAAGTTATTCAAAAGGATAGAAGGATGGAGATCTCCCAAATTCCTTCTATGAAGCCAGCATCAAATTATTACCAAAGCCAGGTGGCAGAGCCATTCGTGAAAGGTTCACTGTTTGACAATGTTCCAGTAATCTGACTCGTCTGGTTGAAGTCTGCTCTCCAGCTGACCTTGGTTTTTAATAATTCTTTTATCATATTAATTCTTATTTTTCTGGCCTGCTTGACTTTTGGCTTTCTGGCAGTTAGTGTACCTGCTTCAGCCTCAAGGAGTGGATTTAACATTTTTGCCTTTTCTAGAAATGAGTATTTTGTGAGAAATAATGACACTCTGTACACAACTTAAATATATGATACAGTAGTAATTAAAAACTCTACAGAAACTGTGTTATGCACAGAATGCCCAAGTAAAGAAAGGAATTTTGATTTCATGGTCAGGTTTAAACTAAAAAGAGGATTGTAGGGCAAAGTGAAACTAAGTCCAATAAAGCAGTGGATTCTAGTGATCTGACTTAAAGATTAATAGCCCATAGAAAACCACCTTAGCAGAAAGTGTTAAAAACAGAAACTGAGGAAAACAGAAACTGAGGAAAACAATGATCAGAATAAAAACAAGATATGAATCAAAGCTACATCAGGCACAAAATGACTTACAGATCGAGCGAACAAGGAACTAAAGTGAGAAAAATAAAGTACTCTATTTTTAAAGCTCATTTTTTACACTGTCCAGCACTATGTAACCGCAAGGCATAAAGAATGGAATCCTCAGAGTTAAAAGTTAATATTAACTTCTCTTTGTTGCAAAACTGTTAAATTGCTTAGCTGAATGGCTGTACTATTATTGTTTCACTTTCTTCATGTTTCAACTAAATGATTGTACCATTATTGATTGTTTTACTGTTTTTGATGTTAAGAATAATTTCAGGTGTGAATTTTCTGAAAAATATTTAGGGAAAGTTTGGTTATTTTTTCATCATTATCTTAGACTTGCATAACATTTATTAGTTTTAGGGCATATAAAAATAAACATTGGGACCCGAGGAGCAGAGAAGAAGAAAAAAGAGAAGAAAAGAAATCGGCAGAGTGGCGAACCGGAAAGGCCCTCTGCACAGGATCAGAGAAGGCAAATGCTCTCTGATCCATAGGACAAGATATTGGCAGAGTGAAGAACCCAAGAGGTCCTCTGCACAGAAGCAGAGAAGATAGATGCTCCTCAGGTCACGACAAAGAAAGAGATTCTTGTGTCTTATTTGATTAATTTCTTCACCGCTTTTGCGACCACCCACTTCAGGAACTGAACCTGCTGGAGCTGGACTCTGGTAGCCAGGCAAAGATACAAGAAAAGAAAACTATAAACCTATATATTTAATGGATACATATGCAAAAATTCTCAATAAAATTCTTGCAAATCGCCTACAGGTACACCTCAAAAACATTCTCCACCATAACCAATAATAGATATTAATCAAAGTCAGACATCACACTCTCATCTGCACCTCCCCATAGTCCTACTGTTCCCTCAAAATTTGCCTCCCCATACCTCCCATATTTCATGCATTCTGCCATATATGTTACCTACTACCCGATCAAGCATCTAGATGCAGATGTCCCTCAGTGTAAATTTATCCACTGGAGTCTAGTCAGCCTCTTTAGCATCACCCCCTTTTTATGAAGATTGACTCTTCCTCACCCAGCAGTAAACAGCTGCCAATAATTATCTGGCTAAGTTGGTGATTGCTGGCTATTTCTTTTGTTCTTTGCTGGGGTTTTGTCTAATTGATTCTCCAAGGGTCTTGTGCATGCTGTCACCATTGTGGCAAGTTTGTATGAGCACATTCCTTGTGCCCTGAAAGACTTTGATTCCTTATAGTTATGCACCAAGAGTTCTTCAGCAAGGTTGAGAGTGGGTTAATGCTGGGTGATTGAGAGTTGATTGTCTTTAAGGAAAAGACTCTAGATAGGTTAACTAGACTCCAGTGGATGAATCTGTGCTGGGGGACATCTGGGTACAAAATTTGACTCAAGAGGCCTTAATGTATATAAAAGAATGCACTGTATCCTGTGGGGGTGTTATGACGAGTGTGTATGGGGGAGGGTGTTTATTACGACAATTTGGATATTTTGTCTTAAATGCACATAAAATATACATTGATAAACAATGAAAAATCAATTAAATGTAGTTTTACAATGACATTCTATTTCAGATAATTTGCTTTTAGATCAAGTTCACTTCACCACTTTCATTCTATGTTTTTAATGCATATAGGTAAGCTGCACAAATTGAATCTCAATTTACTAGTTAGAAATATTAGAAGATATCAAGGGAAATATTCAGAAAAGTCAGTAGCTAGCTGCAATGCAATTTTTTAATTAGGTAGAATTATGTCTAGAATTTGCAGTGAAACTATACCTCAAAATCACTATTGTTTGTACATTAAAAACACTCATTTTTTAATTTAAAGTAAATGAATAAAATAGAGAATATTATCTAACTTTCAATTCTTTTTTTCCTTACAGAATTTCAATTTTAAATGTCCTAGTTTAAAAAAATGTGTCCTTAATGATCACATTTAAGACAGTTATGACAACTGGCTTGACAAGAGATAATTTTCACTCTATGAAATGATGAAATAACACAAGATCTTGGGGACTCAAAATACAAAACTATCCACATTTATCTGGTGCACATTGCCATTATTACAGTGAAGTTGGTAGATTTTTAATGGATCAAATAAAATTTTATATAAATATTTGTATGACTGGGAAAACGAAGCATCAATTTCAAGAGAATGATTTAGGTAGACGTGAGAGTATGTGAGTTAAGGACAAGAAAAGTAAATTCTTGATACAGAAGGAATTTTTCATTCCTGCACTGACCACAGATAAAGAGAAAGTGATGTCAAAATTAAGATATTTTCATTTTGGAAAAAGTGTATATGTGAGTATTGTATAATACAAAGAATGCAGATATTGGTATTTGGATAAAGTTTTGTTAGGAATAATCAGAACACATTTAAGCTACAAAGTTTGCTACTACTTTTAACAAATAGTGGTACTGGAGTGAAGTGGCATGCTTACAATGGGATATGTAAGGAAATGTTTCATTGAATGACAATTTACATGACATTATTTTATACTATTTTAAGTCAAATTATGAGAATTATTTCCATTTTGAATGGAAAAATTAAAAAAATAGTAACAACTTTCTATCACTCCAAATATCTGCAAAATTCACGTCACACACATCACTTTTTCTTGTATCAAAGAAATAAAAATTGAACATTAAATGATAATGAAATACCACTTGGCTGATGGAAACAGGCATAAAAATGAAAGAATAATAACATTACTAAATAATAATTTTACTGTATCTAATAAGACAAGATATATATATATATAATTGTTCATATATATATATATATATATATATATATATGTATATATGTATATATGGTCTTATTAGCTGTCCTGGAACTCACTATGTAGACCAGGATTAAAGGCGTGTGCCACCACACCTGGCTGAATGATTGTTATGTTTACAGAAGACACAAGTTCATTCCCATCACCCACAGGGCAGGTCACAACTCTTTGTAACTCCAGTTTTAGAGGATCTGACACCTTCTTCCAGCAACTGCGTATAAGAGGAATACATGTAGAGAACATAAATGTGGTCAAAAATACATACACATAAAATTTAAAATAACAAATATTTAAACCAAAAATATATGTAAATTTTGGAAATTCAAGTTGAGGAAAAATTCAAAATAATTGGAAATTTTGTAGATGTTTAACAAAGATCCATTCATTAAATTTATTCTACTGAACAAACAAATTTGAGCTAATGTTTTTCAGTTTTCAGATAATTAACCAGCTTTCAAATTAAATTATTTCATCAATAATGCTGAAAATGTATCTACTGAAGACTATAACTTATTACTATCATAATTATAGTGAGGTATAATGGTGCACAACTGTAAACCTATTATTTTGCAGGTCGAGGCAGAAAACTCATAAGATCAAGGTGATTCTCAGTGATCCAGTTCAAAGTTATGCTGGACTCCATACAACCCTATGTCAAACCTAAACTAAACTAACCTAACCTAATATAACCAAAACAAAACAAAACAAACAAATCAGCTAACTATAAAAACAAGCCAAAACAGGTATCCAGTGGAAAACCAACCAAAACAATACAAACACTGTAATTATTAGTTTGGTTCCTGTTACCCTATACTAACAAAAGACAGAAGGCAACCAAATAAAGAACTCCTCTTGCCTAGCTTTTAAACTCCAGAGAATTGCAAAAGTTCCTCTTTGGTGATGGACTTTTTATAGAACAATATCTATAAACAGATTTATTAAATAATTTATATTATGTTTTGTGATCATTTCCATAGTAGGTCGGGCCATACAGAAAGCACTCATGGGACAGGGAAACAGAGCAAGGTGTAAATCTATAGAACACATCGCACTTTATTCAAATATAACAGATCATTATATAAGCAGTGTGACATCACCTCTCAGGGCTCAATCCGGGACCTTTGTATCACCACATCCCAATTCAAGCACATAGCCAGAGACGAACTGTGACTCTCACTTGTGCATCTGGGAGGCAAAGGCTGGAAATATCAGCTCATGCATACCTAAACTCAATCCAGATATGCCTATCCTCCCCCATTTTTGTGTTAGTGTCCATAAGCTCATAATAGTATCATAGAAATTGTGGTCAAATACATTTGTCTGGCCCAAATGGTGATGACTTATCTATAAAAATACTAACACTAATTAATGGCCAAATAAAAACTTCATATAGAGAAAACCAACTAGTATATTCAGATCCACAAAACCCAACTAGAAAACATCTGTGTACAATTTCACACATATAGGGAATTTGGTTGTACCCCAAAGTCTCAAGTCCAGCTGGAAAAGCCTGCACATTCAATTATGCTGACCAACTGAAAATCCCGTCCATATTTATTGTGATCTTACAATTCTCCCCCACCTCCTCAGCTCTTACACTCTGATGTCCCCCTCCAGAGAGTTGTTCCTAGGCCTTAGGGAAAGGGACAAGAGAAGGTGAGAAGTGAAACAGTCCATTTTTCTTAGAAGTGACATAGTGGACTCTCAGGTCTGACCAATCTTTGCATTCAATGGGTTGGAGCTCATCCAGGGGTCTCTTAACTCTACTAATTTAAAAGAAAAACAAATAGCAAAAGTACAGTCACTTAAACAAGAATTAACTACTATCACAAGTCACTTTGCGGGCATAGAGATAAATGTATAGATGGTATTTTAGTCTAGGAATTGTGGTCTTTCGTGTCAAGGGATGACAACAACTTTCTGTTGTGGCCTATGATGTCTCTTAGCTGCTAGAGGGTGCAAGCTTATGGTGTCAGTTGTGTGTTATCCCCCCAAGGATTGGGCTATAACAAATTAGATTTTGGGGGTGTACCAATATCTGGCTTCCACTAACTATACCATCTCCAGACAAATGAGGTGTAGCAGAAGAGTCTTGCTTGACTCAGGAGACCATTACTTTCCAGTGATTTATATAATGCCATCTGGCATCATGAAGACCAACTTGCCATTTACAAGGCAAGGTCTCAACATACTTTTTTCTTTTCATGTTAACACCATATCTTCTTTGGAAGTAGGGTCTCACTGTCCTTTGTTGCATGTACCCCAACATTCCTGGCAAATAACCTTTGTTTGTGGGGATTTTAGGACCTTCTAGCCAACAGATCCTTGTTAAAAGAGTCCATAATTGGTATCAAGCTTTTATCCACACATATGTCTCACTTAACCATAAAGCAAATTTTAGATGTAGGGCATGTATCCAAAGGGACAAGCAAAATTGTCCATGTCACCATACTTTTTGGATGTTTAGACAAAGCAACTCCCCTACTGGTATCAAAGTCTTCTTTCACTAATATGTTTTATTTAAGCTTTAAGATTTGAAAGATTTTATAATTATACCTGGCCCTGGCACCCCTTTGTACTGAATTTACTCCTTTAGGTGTGTGAAAAATGTCTCCAACTTGTTTTACCTCTGTAAAACACGTATGCATTGGCATTAGGTATTAGGTTAAACATAAGCCAGGTTCAACATAGCATAGGGAAATTCTATCTGTATCAATTGTTGCAAAAAAAGCATGAATAGGGGGCACTAATTTAGATAACTATTTAGCACCTATAGTCATTCTCTTGAAACCATCCTGTACCTAGGGATTTTTACCCATGGTCTCCCTGTATTTAATTAGTTTTGATAGACTCATTGGGCCTGACTCAAGCTGCCTAGAACTGCACAGGGCCAAGGAGGGATGTGTCCCCTTTTGCCTCTGTTGTATTTCCTGATTAGATGAGTTAGGAAAACACTGAGCCTGATTTCTGGCCAATGTCAAAACACCTGTTTCTTTTTACTAACACCATCTGGCTGCTGTGGGAGGCCACAGTCAGGCAAACTGCTCATACCCCTTGCAAGAATTTTTCAGCACAAAAAGGTACTCTGTTTAACTTGGTGGGTTTTTTGTTTTTTATCCTTGTCCTGAAAGTTCTTATTTTTAATACACTTCTTGTGAACTGTTTTTCAGGTTCCAAAAGCCCTTTGGAGGCTCTTTAGCATAGAACCTGGCTTTGGTACACTCTTTAATTAATATTTGGGGGTATAAAAATATCTCTCCAATATATCTCCTACCTGTTAGTCAAAGGAAGCACTCAAGCAGATCCCATAAGGAGTCATGCCATAATAATTGATGCTTAATCCAGAAAAATGTCAACATGGACACCTATCTGTCACCCTTTGTGTTGGATCTGTACAAAGTGGCCTTTTGGGGAGGCTTCTCACATTATTTTTTATGTTTAGATGGTGCAATCTATCAGCTGGTGGCTCCTGGTCCAACTTTATAGTCCAAGGGCAAACACATCTTGCAGTCATCCAATTTGTTCATGGCTCTGTCTGTGGGAACATACAAACCAACTCTTTTTCCACAGTTAGAAGTGGATTGCTTTTTATTGCTTGTGCCAACATTGAACCATGCCATAACACAAATGGCATTAAGCCCTGTCAGAGGGCTCTAATGCTTATGGATTGGAGTTTTTATATTTCATTTTAAAACTGAAAAATTGACAAAAAGTTTAGAGTAGAATGTTGTGTGTAAACTGCATCCCAGAAGGAACCATACTTTCTTCCCCCTTTTTTGTATTAGCACCATGAACAGAACAGTCTCTCTTGATTTCAGACTCTTATATTTTGACCTATAATCTTTAAAAGGCAGGAGTTGCATTAAATAGAGAGGAACCTAGTTGTAAAGATCCATTAAGCACCTCCAAACTATTTCCTATTGGAATGTATGCTGTTGGTTCAAAGAGGAAAAATCCAGTCTTATTTGAGCCAAATTAACTTTGTAGGCAAAATAAATGTCACAGATAATATTCATATGATACATAAAAATATGGAAAACACTTATGTACATCTAAACCAAAAGTTGTCACTAGGGATCCAGTACAAATTAGGAACAAAACAAATATTAACAACAATTTGTATCTCCAAATAATTTTAGAATTTTACCATTTTTACAATAAAGTATGTAATTAATTTTATTTAATAAAGGCATTTTAATTTTTACTAAAACTTTAAATACTGTATAACTTGCAGAAATATCATAGGCAAAAAATTGAACATTTTAAAATAAACCTTGACCAGACATACATTTTTTTTAACTACTTGAATGAACCTTAGAGAAGTTAAGCTTATTTATAGAGCTCCTACATTTATTTATTATACAAAACCCTTTTGAACTTTGTTAATTGTTTAGGCGTCCTTATCTCTCTCTCTCTCTCTCTCTCTCTCTATATATNTATTTATTTATTTATTTATTTATTTATTTATTTATGTTCATTTTGAGACAGGGTTTCACTGTAGCACCCGCTGTCCTGGAACTTACTTGCATAGACCACGTTGACCTTGAACTCAGAGAGATCTGCAAGCCTCTGCCTCCCAAATGCTAGGATTAAAGGCATGCACCACAACACCTAGATATAATTTTATTCTTTATCTATTACAACAAACCCCTCTAGGCCTTTAGTGCTTGTATTGAATGTCTTATATCTCTATATATATCTTTACTAAAATACCTTTATGTATGAACATGGAACAGTTATTCTAAAACCATTATCTTAAAGTACAAACTTTAAGATGTGTTGGTAAGCTTTAGTGCATGTTCAAAATGAGCATTTTTTTTTTAAGTCTGGAGATGTTTTATCTAGGCTTGGAATGAAACTCTGTTAGTTCCAAAGATGGTTCATCCAATGAGTGGTTAAATGCTTCAGATATAAAACACATTTAAATGTACCCTAGAATTGCTTTTGGAATAGAAGTAATTGTCTTTAAAAATTAACATATTCCTAAAGACTAACAACTTTACAAAAGAAACTGTTAGCAGTTGCCTGAAATTGTGCCTTAGATGTTGCAGGAGCACAACCAATAGGTGGCAATATATACATAGTAAAACATTCAATTGTCATCACACATCTGTAATTCCACCATGTACCCTCAATATAAACAAATAAAATATAGACAAACAGCAATGAGTTTTAATGAAATTAATTTTTCTATTAGCTGTTTGATTTTCTTAACAGACCAGAAGTTAGGATGAAATTGCCAGTTCTGCAGGTACCCAGTGGCTACCACTGCTTTTGCCATCTTTCAAAGACAAGAAAGAGCATTTGAACCTTCCAAAATGGACTGAAGATGCATGTGTCTCCAAGATTCCTCCCAAACTTCAATGCCAAATGGGGACTTCTGAGATATCCAGCTTATGGACTGAGCAGCTACTGGGGTTTCAGCCTCTTCAGAGTAAAGACTGCCATTGTTGGACTACCCAGGCTGTATCATGGAGGACAATACAGGAAGATAAAAACAGGATGCAGTGGGTACCAGACCTCATTTGGATGACCATGGGAAGGAAAGGCACTCATGTGGAGCACAGGGGCAGGACTGATGGTTGTTTGGGCTTGCCAAGGAGGATTCTTCAAAAACATTTCCTTAAGGAAAACATGACAACTTTCAGCCTAATGGTAGAATGTAAGGGCTTCAATTGGGGTTAATGGTGAAACTACAACAATATAGACTGGACACTCATTTGATCAACTTGATTGAACATACAAGCCCCCCCTTTCAGGATGGTGGGACCCATGAGCTGTGTGGGTTTGGGCACAACTGCTTGCAAATTGGTTTTACATGAAGGATGCTTGTACTCACAAATTATCACCTATTGTTAAAAAAAATGAAAACAAAACAAAACAAAAAAGCAGAGAAAGATGCAGAAAACTTA
>VZQC01013302.1:5774931-5818151 GCA_009823505.1 Rhizomys pruinosus
ATATATATATATCTCAGAATTATGTCTTCCAGTAATAAACTGTATGTTAATTCCAAAATAAGTTTAGGAATTTGCATTTTTCCATTTAATTTTATATTACTCTAAAATATGAATACATACCTTCCAGCCATATACAGTAATTACAATGTCTGAAAATAAGTGGTAAGTTACTTCTAGGGCCCATTAAGAGAGTCACATTATAAAAACACAGTTGCTGTCAGATAGAAAAAAATATAACAATAACCTTGTTCAGCTTGCCTTTCAACTGAGGAAATTGATGCTAGCATCCACAAATGAGAGAAATCCTTCCCTATTCGTTTTTTTTTCCCCTTGGGGGGGTTACTTCGTTAGTATAATGGCTTCAAGTTCCATCCATTTACACAAATTTCATGAGCTCATCTTTCTTTACAACTGCATAGAACTCCAAGGTGTAGAGGTACACATTTTTGTTATCCACTGGTTGGTTGAGGGGCATTTGGTTTGGTTCCAGGTCTTTGGTATTTTGAAGATATCTCCAATAATCATAGATGTGTATGTGTCTATGTGCTAGGATGTCCTGTGGGTATATATATACCCAGGAGTGGTATGCCTGGGTCAGTGTTTGGACCATTTTGAGACTATTAAGGGTTCTGCACACTGCTTTCCATAGTGGTTGCATGAGTTTACATTTCCACCAGCAGTGGATGAGTGTTCTCCTTTCACCACAATCTCTCCAGCATTTGGTATCTTTGTTTTCTTGATCTTAGCCAGTCTTATCAGAGTGAGATGATATCTTAGAGTGGTTTTAAATTGCATTTGCTTAATTATTAATGATGTTGATCACTTTTTAAGATGTTTCTCAGCCATCTTTACTTCCGCACTGGTGAAGTCTCTGTTCAGCTCTTTACTCCATCTTTTAAGTGAGTCATTTGTTTTCTTAATTCTTTGATTTTTGAGTAGTTTATATACTCTGGATGTTAATGCTGTGTCAGATTTATCACTGGGGAAGATTTCTTCCCACTCTGTGGGTTTTGTACTCACTTCCTTGATTGTTTCTTTCACTGTACAGAAACTTTTGAGTTTGATGCGTTCCCACATGTCAACTGTTGGCATTAATTCCTGTGCTGCTGCTGTTTGTTTTAGAAAGTCTTTTCCTATGCCTATGACTTGTAGGTTGCTGCTAGTATTTTCTTCTATTACCTTCAGAGATTCAGGTTTCACATTGAGGACTTTGATCCATTTGTAGTTGATTTTTGTGCAGGGTAATAGGTAGGAATTTAATTTTGTACATCTACAAATGGTGATCCAGTTTTATCAGCACCATTTGATGAAGAGTTTATCTTTCCTTCAATGAGATTTTTTTGGCTCTTTTATCGAATATGAGGTGGCTGAAATTGTATGAGCTGAACTTTTAATCTTCAGTTTTGTTTCGTTGGTCAATGGGTCTGTTTTTGTGCCAGTACCAGGCTCTCTTTAGGACTACAGCTCTATAATATAGATTGAAGTCTGGTAACATGATCCCCCCTGTACTGCATTTTTAGCTCAGGTTTGCTTTAGCTATATGAATTTAAGGATTATTTTTCTGAGTTTGTGAAAAAAAACTCTTGGGGATTTTAATTGGGATTGCATTGAATCTGCATATTAATTTGGGTAGAATGGACATTTTTACTATATCATCTTCCCAATCCATTAGCATGGGAGGTTTTTTCCATCTTTTGATGTAATCTTCAATTTCCTTCTTCAGGCGTGTAAAATTTTTGTTGCAGAGATCTTTGGTGTCTTTGGCAAGGTTTGTTCCCAGGTATTTCATTTATTTATTTATTTATTTATTTATTTATTTATTTATTTATTTATTTTGAGGCTATTGTGAGTGGGAAGGTCTCCTTATATTCCTTGTCCAGTTGCTTGTTAGTGTAAAGAAAGACTACTGCTTTTTTTAAGTTAATTTTGTATCCTGCCACTTTACTGAAACTCTTAATATGTTCAAGGAGTTTTCTGGTGGATCTTTTAGCATCCCTCTTGTAAAATATCATATTATCTGAAAAAAGGGATAATTTGACTTGCTCTTTTCCAGTTAGTAGTCCTTTAATTTCCCTTTCTTGCCTTATTGCCCTAGCAAGTGTTTCAAGCTCTATATTGAAGAGGAGTGGTGATAGGGAGCAACCCTGCTGCAGTCCCATTAAGGGGAATGCTTCTAATTTTTCTCCCTTAGAATGCTGTTGGCTGTGGGTTTTTTTGTATATGGCTTTCATTATACTGAGGAATGTTCTGTTCAGTCCAATTACTTCTAGCACTTTAAACATGAAGGAATGCTGGATGTTGTCAAAGTCTATTTTTTCAACAATTGAGGTAATTGTGTTATTTTTTTCAGTCCATTTATGTGCTTATGATATTTGTTGATTTACTTATGTCGAACCATACTGCCTGTCTGGTATGATTCCAACTTGGTCATGATGGATGATCTTTTTGATGTGGGTCTGTATGTGATTTGCAAGATTTTGTTGAGAATTTTTGTAACTATTTTCATTAATAAAATGGGTCTATAGTTTTCTTTTTTGGTTATGTCTTTGCCTGGTTTTGGTACTAGTGTCATGCTGGGTTCGTAGAAGGAATTTGGGAGATTTCCCTCTGTGTGTCTTTTGAAACATTTTGAGTAATATTGGTTGTAAGAAATATTTAAATGTGTTATTGAATTCTGCAATGAAACCAGCTGTGCATGGGCTTATTTTAGTTGGGAAGGTTTTTTTTTTTTTTTTTGGTTTTTTTCTGTTTGTTTGTTTTAAATTTCCATATCCTCAAACATTATGTGCCTCTTTAAATTTGTCATTTTTCTTCTTGGGGTCAAGCATTGTTTTGATTCCTAGGATTTCAGATATCTGTTTCTCCTAGGTTTTCAAAACTTAGTAAAGAGTGGAGGCTTTTTTTTTATTTTCTTACCAAGGAGATGTTGGCCAGGGATCCAAGCCACCACAAATTGGTTAAGGCTCCTTGCCTCCTAACTGGGATATCTGCAGGAAGTGAGGAGATAAGGCTCTGCTGTTGAAGACCCTGATATAAACATGGGAAAAAAGATGTATGGAGACTGCACTTGGAAGTATACAGATGGCCTCTGGATGCCAGAGAAGTGTTACCAAAGGACCACTAAACCAATAAACAAAAATATAGGTTCTCCTTGAGTCAAGCAAGACATCTCCATCAGCACCAGCTACACACTTAATCTGCTGGAAATACTGTGCAGCAGTTGGCAGCCATATGTCTGTATATATTCCCCAAATCTAATTGGCTATTGGCTCTCTCTCCTTGGAGGAATAACCCCACGGCTTGATGTCACAAGCTTACATCCTCTAAATGGTTAGGAGATGTTATAAACCACAATTGAAGATCCTGCCATTACTTGACAGAGAAACATTAGGATCCATTGAATACATTACCATCCAAACATCTGTGTCTATACCAAAGTAACCTACCATAACAATTAGTACTGTTTAAATACCCATATATCTAATTGTGTGTGCTTCATTAGTAGGATTGAAAGGTTATATATTATACTGTTTAAATACCTAAATATCTAATTGCATGTGCTTCATTAGTAGGATCGAAAGCTTAAGCCTGGACAAGCTGGCAGCCCATGAAAGAAAACAGCCAGAACTGACTAGAGACCAAGACATCAGCTCCAGAGAAAGTAGAGTGTTTTGCTTCTCATCCACCTGTGCCCCTTTTCTAAGCCTAGGGTTTTTTAAGTATTCTTATATGATTGTCTGGATCTTTTCTTTATCTGTTATGATGTTTCCCTTTTCATTGAAAATACTATTAATTTGGAATTGCACTTTCTTTCTTTTGGTAACTGGGCTAGAGGTCTTTTCAAAGAACGAGTTTTGGATTCATTTATTTCTTGTATAGTTTTCTTTGTTTCTATTTTATTGATTTCTGCTCTCATTTTTGTTATTTCTTCATGTCTCTTTGGGTTAATATCCATTTGTTGTTGTCTCTTAAGTGATTTTAGCTGCAGTGATAGATCATTTATTTGTTCTCCTTTTTTTTTTAATGTGGGCACTTAGGGCTGTAAATTTCCCTCTTAGGATGGCTTTTAAAATTTCCCACTGGGCCGGGCGTGGTGGTGCACACCTTTAATCCTAGCACTTGGGAGCCAAAGGCAGGTGGATCTATGTGAGTTCAAGGCCAGCCTGGTCTACAGAGTGAGTTTCAGGACAGCTGGGGCTACAGGGAGACCCTGTCTCAAAAAGACCAAAAATAAATAAATAAATAAATAAATAAATAAATAAATAATAAAATAAAATATCTCACTGGTGGTATTGTGTTCTATTGTCTTTTTCCTTTAGTTCCATAAATAATTTTATTTCATTCTTTATTTCTTCCCTGACTAATTCCTTAATCAGGATTATTTTGTTTAGACTCTATGGGTTCTTGTAGCTAGTCGTGCTTATTCTGGTGTCAATATTGAGCTTCATTGTACTGTGGTCTGGTAGAATGCATGAAATAATATCAATTCTTTTGAATTTGTTGAGATTTCTTGTTTGTCCAAGTATGTAGTTGATTTTGGAGAATGTTCTGAGGGGTGCTGAGTAGAAAGTATATTCTCTGTTTTTTCAGTGGAATATTATGTAGATGTCTGTGAGGACCATTTGTTGTATTGTATGGGTCCCTTACAATGTCTCTCTGTTTATTTTTGTACAGTTGATGTATCCAAGGGGCTCAGTGGGGTATTGAAGTACCCCACTATTAGTGTGTCTTGAGATCCTACAGAATTCTTCAGTGCACAATAGTTTGGTGCATAAACATTTAGGATTCCTGGTTAATTGCTCCTTTAACAAGGATGGAATAGCCTTCTTTGTCTCTTCTGATTGGCTTAACACTGAAATCTATTGTATTAGCCACTTTTCTGTTGCTGTGATAAAACCACCATGAGCAAGAGAACTTATAAAAGGAAGAGTTTATTTGAGCTTACGATTGACAATTCCAGGGAATCAGATTCCATTGTGGCAGGAAGAATGGTGGCTGGGGCTGGAGCAGCAAGCCGAGGGTCACATCTTGCAATGAGCACAGGAAGCAGAGAGAGAGCGACTGGAGACCATGAGGCTTGTTAAACTCACTAAGCCTGCCCCCAATAACGTACTTCCTCCAGCATGGCCACACCTTCTAAGACCTCCAAGAACAGTGCTATCAACTGGAAACGAAATTTCTGAATACTTAAAACCTATGGGGGACACTCATTCAAACCACCACATTCCATTTCCTGGCCCCCATAGGCAATATAAAATGCAAAATGCATTTAGTCCAAACTTAAACGTCCTCATAGTCTTTACCAGTCTCAATTCTATTCAAAAGTCTACAGTCCAAAATCTCTTCTGAGACACAGGCTAATCTCTTAACTATAAGCTCCTGTAAAATCAAAAGGCAAATTACGTACTCCCAACATACAGTGGAACTGAATACACATTCCCATTCCAAAAGGGAGGAATAGAGGCATAGTGAGGAAACACTGGACCACAAAAAGACTGAAAACCAGCAGGGCAAACACCAAGTCCAGTAGCTCCATGTTTGACTTCTGGGACTTGACTTCCAAAGGGCTTAGCTGGCTCAGCTCTTCCAGCTTTTCTTGCAACATACATCTCTTTCTTAGGCTGGTACCACTCCCTGTATGCAGCTTTCCTTGGCAAATATCTCGCAGCTCTGACATCTCCAATGTCTTCTTAGGGTCTCCGCTGCCAAACAGACTTCAAATTAACAGCTTCACACAATGGCCTTTCAGGGCTTTCTTTATTCAGGGACGCCCCTACTGCACTCTGCTTGGCCTCTGTGGCTCTCTGAAACCGTAGAGGATGACCCCTCCACTCTTGCATCCTTCATGCCTCTAAAGCCAGCACCACATGAATGAAATTGTCAAATTTGGCTGCAGGTTCAGGATGGACTCTCTCCTAATTTAACCACATTTGCAAATTTTCTCTGCCCTGGACTTGTTGGTGTAGAAAACGCTTTCAGTATTTTCCTTTAAAAAATTGGAGGCTTAGCTGGCTGTGGTCTTGCCCTAAAGGTACTGTTTCTGTTGTTTATTTGTAAATGTCGAGGCCTCTCCTTAATCACTTTAATCTCACTTTTTCCATTGTTTACTTGTAAATAGCTAGGCCTCTCCTTAATCACTTTAGTCTCCTTATCAAAAGGAACCTCTCCTTCACATGCCTTGGCCCACCTTTAATCTTCCTAGTGCATTTTTCAGATCCAAACTGTACATTCTTTATTTCTTTCTCCCCCATCTGCTCTTCTTCACTGTAGATCTGTACAATATTCACCATTAAAAGCCATGCCACCATTTCTACATTAGGCTGTATTGAAATATCCTCCACCAAAGACATTAGTCCATTGCTTTTCAACTTAGCATCAGGCAAGCATTTGGGCGGTGGGAAAACTGCTGCCAGACTCTTTGCCAAAATATCCCAGTTGCTGCCCAAGTCTTTATTTTCCTCTGGAACTACATTTTTTGCATCAATGCTTTCTTCCAGGCTTCTACTAGAATGGCCCCTTAAGCTCTGCTTACAGTAGTCAACAGCTTTTCTAGCCTGTTGTGTACCATATAAGAAGGTGGCTGGGCATGAGCCAGGAGAGCAAGCCAGTGAACAGCATTCCTCCATGGCTTTTGCTTCAGCTCCTGACTTCAGGTCCCTACCCTGAGTTCCTGCCTTGGGCTCCCTGAGTGATGAACTCTGACCCAGGAGATGTAAGCAGAATAAACCCTTTCCTCCCCAAGTTGGTGTCTGTCAGAGTGTTTTGTCACAGCAATGGAAGACAGACTAGAATATAGCCCAAAGTTCCAAAGTCTTCCACATGTCTCCAAACATCCACATGGTCAGCTTCTTCACAGCCAACAGCCCACTCTCTGGTACCAAATAACTGCATTAGTCACTTTTCTGTTGCTGTAATAAAACCACCATGAGCAAGGGAACTTATAAAAGGAAGAGTTTATTTGAGCTTATGATTGACAATTCCAGGGAATCAGAGTCCATTGTGGCAGGAAGCATCATGGCCATGGCTGGAGCAGCAAGGCGAGGGTCACATCTTCCAATGAGCACAGGAAGCAGAGAGAGAGTGACTGGAGACCGCAAGGCTTGTTAAACTCACTAAGCCTGCCCCCAATAACGTACTTCCTACAGCATGGCCACACCTTGTAAGACCTCCAAGAACAGTGCCACCAACTGGAAACAAAATGTCTGAATACTTAAAGCCTGTGGGGGACACTCGTTCAAACCACCACATCTATTTTGTCTGATATTAGAATAGCAACTCCTGCTTGCTTTTTGCTACCATTTGCTTTGGCCATTATTTTTCCCTCCTTCCACTTTTTTTTTTTTTTGGTCTTTTCGAGACAGGGTCTCCCTGTAGCCCCAGCTGTCCTGGAACTCGCTCTGTAGACCAGGCTGGCCTTGAACTCACAAAGATCCACCTGCCTCTGCCTCCCAAGTCCCTCCTTCCACTTTTAAGTTGCTGTCTGTACTTGAGTGTGAGATGGGTTTCTTGTAGACAGCATATAGATGGATTCAGTTTCCTAATCCATTCTCCCACTCTATGTCTTTTGATTGGGGAATTTAGAACATTAATAGTTAAGGTTATTTTTTTTTTCTAATTAAATTAGTTTTTATTGATGCTTTGTGCATTTCATACATTTTTTCCAATTCAGTTCAGGCTTATTTCCCTTTCCCTCCCCAGTTAAGGTTATTATTAAATGATGTGTGTTGATTCCTTTCAACTTGTTTGTTGTTTCCATTCTTGGTCTCAGTTTTATTTATGCTGTTATGCTTTTATTAGTTTCTCTCTTTAGTTGCTTGGGGATAATTGCTCATTTCCTCTGTTGTTTGCATTGCTTCAAGTATTTTCTGAAGTGTCGGTTTTTTTGAAATGTATTCTTTCATTTTGCTTATGTCATGAAATATATTTCTTTACCCTTCAACTATAATTGGAATTTTTGCTAGGTGTAGTAATCTGACTTGGCATCTAAAGTCGTTTAGCACTGGAATTTCTTTGGTTCACATTTTTCTGGCTTTCATAGTTTGCACTGAGAAGTCAGCTATAATTCTGAGGGTTTTTTTTGTTATAAGTAATATGTTTTTTTCTCTTGTGGTTTTCAGTATTTTGTCTTTGTTTTGAGCATCTAATGTTTTAACAATTATATAGCTTGGGGAATTTCTTTTCTGGTCTTGTCTATTTGTTGTTCTATGTGCTTCTTGTATTTGTATGGGTTTGTCTGTTTTTTCAGTTTGGGGAAATTTTCTTCTATTATCCTGTTGAAGACCTGATAAATACCATTGTCTTGGAATTCTTTTCCTTCTTCTATCCCTATGATACGGAGGTTTGGTGTTTTCATAGTGTCCCACATTTCCTGGTTGTTCCACTCTTGTGGTTTTTTTTGTTTTTGTTTTTTTAATATAATCTTTAATTGAACATTTCAGTTGCTCCTTGTCATCCTGCTAGTCTGATATTCTTTTGTCTGCTTCATTCATTCTGCTTCTGAGGCTTTCACCCATCCTTTCCTATTGATTTGATGTTCAATTTCTTTTTTCATTCCTTCCTATGATTTCTTTAGTATTGCCACTTCCTTTTGTAGTTTCATTATCTTCTTGTAGCTCCTTGCTTAACTTGTCAGTTTTTTTTTTTTTCATTTCATCCTGGCATCATTTCAGTGTTTCCACTTCTTTCCAGAGTTTGTCATTCTCACTCTCTATTTCTTTTTGGAGTTTATCATTGTTTTCTTCTAAATACTTCATGATTTTTCATTCTTTCCCATTAGTTCTCTGATTTGTTCTTTTTTTAACAATTTTTTTTCATTTTATTTATTTTTGTATGTGTATGAATATACTGTCTACATGCAGGTTTGTGCACCCGTGTCATGCAATGCCATGGAGGTCAGAAGAGGGTCTCGGATTCCCCTGGAACTGGAGTTAAGAAGGTTCTCTGCCACCATGTGGGTGCTGGGGATTGAACCTGGGTCCTCTGTAAAAGTGGTCGGCCCTCTTAACCTCTAGGCCATCTCTCCAGGCCCTGATTTGTTCTTTATATTCTTTGATTTCTTTGAATATGTCTATGACTGTTCTTCTAAGGTTCATATCTTTATTTCCTTCCAAGGAGATCTCATTGTAGGGATCTTCTAAAGGACTGGTAGAGTTCAGTATGGCTTTTGTATTAGTCATTATTCTGTTGCTGTGATAAAACCACGATGACCAAGGGAAATTATAAAAAATGTGTTTATTTGAGCTTACAATTGACAATTCCAGGGAATTAGAGTCCAATGTGGTGGGGAGTCATGGTAGCTGGGGCTGGAGCAGAAAGCTGAAGTTCACATCTCACAATGAGCAAAGGAAGTCGAGAGACTGGATACTGCAAGGCTTATTGAACTCACTAAGCCTGCCCCCAATTACTTACTTCCTCCAGCATGGCCACACCCTCTAAGACCTCCCAGAACAGAGCCACCAAATGAGGACAAAGTGTCTGAATACTTAAATCCTATGGGGGATACTCTCAATCAAACCACCACAGCTTTATTATGAGCTTTTCCCATGTCGTTATTTTTTCATTGTGATTTTGCATGTGGGTTTTTTGTTTGTTTGTTTCTTTGAATTCTGTAGCTAATCTGAAATGTTAATATGGAGGATTGGTTTTGGTCACTAACTGTGCTTCCTGCTGGTCAAATCCTCTACATTGCCTGTGCAACCTAGAATCACTAAAACTGTGCCCACTGGATTGTATGCTGCACAACTCCACCAGCTTACTGGATCATGTGCAACACAACTCTGGCAGGGGGGGGTGGTTGTGCTCCCTTAATCCTATACCAGGCCCCTTAGCATGGTTGGGTGACTCTACCCAAGCCGATCATGTGGGAGAAGGGTCTGGTGTCCCCCCTGGTCCCTGAGGCCCAGGCCTCTGGTGCTTGCACTGGCTGGCTCCCCATGGTGTTGTGGACCACCTGAGTCCCTGCCAGTCTCCTGGGCATATCTAGAATTTCTTCATTATTTTTGGTCTTTTTGAGACAGGGTCTCCCTGTAGCCCCAGCTAGCCTGGAACTCACTCTGTACTGTAGACCAGGCTGGCCTTGAACTCACAGAGATCCACCTGCCTCTGCCTCCCGAGTGCTAGGATTAAAAGTGTGAGCTACCACACCCTTCTAGAATTTCTTCTTTTTAATAAAATGAATTTTATTCTTTTATTGTTAATTGCACTGTGGGCAAATTGAAGCTATATGTGTCTGCCACTATTAGCCTAATTGCTCACTTGTATGTTCCTTTCTGCCCCTGCCCCACCGAGGAGAACAACTTGTGATGTATGGTGTCTGTGATTAGCCACTGGGAAGTGATGTCACTTTGCTTATATAGGTAAATTGTTGCATACAATAAACAGATTCTTTTTCTCAGCTTCCTGTGCTCATTGGAAGATGTGAACCTTGGCTTTCTGCTCCAGCTCTTGCCACCATGCCTCCCACCACAATGGACTCTAATTTCCTTGAACTGTCAACTGTAAACACATATAAACTCTTCCTTTTTAAGTTAAAAAAATAAATAAGGAAACAGATTCTTCATGATTTATACTATCTGATTTTATCCCTGGTCCCTTAATTAGTGAGAGTTTCTTTTGCTGGCATAATTGGGGGTCTGTCAAGCCTACAATTGGATTCTCAGCTAGCTGATCTGCTTGAGGAGTGATCAATTCCTGGCTGGGTATTAAGCCTTGAGGCCAACATCCTCACAGCTTGTGTTGGGGCTAAATAGTAGCAGCCTTGATGAATAAGCAATTATTACTGAGTTGTGAGCTTGCATTGAGTCTGTCTTAAGTTCTAACAATGAAAGAAAATCTTTAGACTAGCAAGTGATAAAATGTACCTTCAGGCTTGTATGGCTTTTACAAATACAGCTTTTCTTGTAGGAATGATGGTCCTGATTCCTGATCTTGAACAGGAAAATTAAGCTATATTATGATTGAACTCCATACTGAGATGAGGTCTGGGGAAAGAATGAGTTGTATGTCAACAGAGTTCCAAGCCTTGAAAGAATAAGATATTTCTGGTCTTTCTGCAATTTATCTGTTAAAGATTACATGTAACCAGCCTAGCGTGGTGGTGCATGCCTTTAATCCCAGCACTTCGGAGGCAGAGGCAGGGCAGATCTTTGTGAGTTCAATGCCAGCTTGGTCTACAGAGCGAGTTCCAGGACAGCTGGGTCTACAGGGAGACCCTGTCTCGAAAGACCAAAAAAAAATTATATGTAACCTTCATCTCCCGAATAAAGCCATTCTTTTTAACTTTTAACAAAAAAAAAAAAAAAAAAAAAAAAAAAAAAATTTTTAGGCCGGGTTTATAGTTGCTTGTGAGGTAATCGATCTCACAACATTGGCTTTGGAATAAGCAATTTCATAGCCAAGTTGGTGATTGTTAGAAGCTACCCATTTTCAAGGGAGAATCTGTGGGCCAGGAGCCTTCTTTAGCAGCAGCACCTTCAACTGGGTCCCATACATAGGGCATTGAAGCTATTTGGTGAGTTTGAACCCCTTCAGAAATGGGAAACTTGCTCTTTAAGGAGCCATTACATCAGGCAGAGCAATTCTGGGACATAGTTTTTGAAAGTGCTCCCTGATTTTCTGCTGCAGGCATGTTTCTTTTTTCTGTTGTAACTATTACTTTCAATGTTTGGGTCAGAGGCAGATTAATCCCTCTGAAATATTTCAGGCCAAAACTAAGAATGAAAATAAAGATAATCCTCCCTGTATTGACTGTGGTAGCTGCTCCTGTTGGTGCCACCTTTCTGCCAGAATCCATTTTTTGATAGATCTTGAGGATCCTCAGGAACCTGCTCCCTCTTGCAAACTTTTACCCATTCCTCAGTGTGCCCCTCCCAGGCTTGTGGCTTTTCCTTCAGCTTCCTTGGACTTGAGACACCTGCCAGTTTCTCAGCCCTTCCAGTTTCGTTTCTGCGTCCTCAATGGGACCACAAAGGGGGATTTTCTTCTCAGCCCTCTACCCAGCCTTTAGAGGTTCTTCTAGTTAATACGGAACCAACCTCACAGTGCTCACTCCTTTGGTACACTTATCAGACTAATACCCTCAAAATCCTCCAGTACGCCATTTCTAGAGATGGTCCTTACTCCCACATCTGGAGTGGCTTTTGGACACCCTATTTGTTGGTCTCAATACTCCTCATGATTGTGGAAACACATGGCTCTGGCTGTCTTAATGCTTAGTGACTTTTTAAAGTGGAAGACCTTGTTTTATGACCAATGTAAACAACAGGCTGAACATAATAACTCTATGAAGTACGAATTAATAAGCACCAGATTCAGGGAAAGGGTCAATTTTGGAGCAACCCATTAGACCAAGCCCACAGCCACTTCAGACCTTTGACCAGTTGTGCTGCTGCAGCTCCCTTTCTCAGGGGTGTGTGTGTGTGGGGGGGGTCTGCTTCTTTCTCCCAACAGTGCCAACAGTCCAACGAGGACTTTACCCAATCCTTGCCTAGGTAACTGAGGCAGTAGAAAGGAAGGTCTCTCATAGGGAAGTCTGTGACACCTTAATAAAAGAGCTAACATATGAGGGAGCTAATGCTGACAATAAAGCAGCCATTTGTCCAGGTCTTTCTAAACCATTCAAGGACTGGATTATTCCTAATGAAGATATCAGCAGGAAAACTTCTAAGATGGTGGTGCTGGAACAGGTGTTTGCCTCCACTTTGTAGCCCTCAAGAAAGGTCTCAGATGTTGGGGTTGTGGTCAAAAGGGCTACATGCATTTGGCTTTCCCCCTTACAGCTGATGAACTGAGCACACCTAGGAATGCTAAGTGACCCACCATGCTTTGCCCCAAATGCTGGAGCTTATTTTATTGGCCTGAGGAATACCATGCCAAGTGAATAGCATAGTAAATTCCAATTTTCTACTAAAGCATGCATTAGGACCATAAAAATGTCATTTCCATTTTATTCAAAAAGTGTTGTCTAGTATAATGTATGAAATAATGTGAGCACTGTGACTTTCACTAATATAATTATGGAAATAATTACTTAGAAATAACTAGGTATGGTTTATAGCAGATCATTTTGTCATATAAGCATCATGATCCTAATACAATATTACAATGTATTGTCATTGGAACATAGTGTTGAAACACAGAAGATAATGGATACTTGAAAAACGTAGTTACTCAAAAGCAAAGTTACTGAGTTGCCAGTTAGTAATCATAAAAATAACATGAAAAAAATGAACTCTGTACTCTGATAATAGGAATATTGATATGCATTCTAACTATTTAAGGAAGTGACACAGCTGTTTCTAAATATACTATATACTTGTGATCCAAACTTATCATAATATATTTGTATATTTTAGTTCTTAAACCAACACATTAATATAATTTTAAGACATTGATTTAGAGATCTCCTGAGCCCAGTGGCAGGAAGAGGGGAAGACAGGTAGGAACTGGGTGCCTTGGTGAGCTGATTGCTGATCGTTTGGTCCTGCTGTCTTTGGTTTGATTGGCCTTTGTGGCTGTGAGGTTGGAGTTATCCCCCCAGCTGGGATTAAAGATGTGGTCTTTGGCTTGATTAGATCTAGTGGCTGTGGGGGCGGAGTTATCCTCCCAGCCGGTATTAAAGGCACGCTTGTGTGACTCTTGAGATTTGAGATCTCCTGAGCCCAGCGGCAGGTGCCGGGGCGCGGGCTGAAGAGCCCCCCCCCCCCCGCCAACTGAGATTACGAAGAAGGATCTGAAGGAGGCAAGCAAAGCACGCCTTCAACACAGTGAAGAGGCATTCAGGACTCACATTGGAATACAGGCAAGGAGAAGCCCATATGCCAGGATCACGAAGAAGAAACTACACTGGAAAGGTGCAGGATAATCCCACGCCAAGCTTTACCAACCCTATGGATGACTCCTGCAGTGGGATCCCCCCGGGGATGCCCCAGGACACAGACATCAGAAACACAATTGGGAACATACTTAAAGAACTACAAGATCATAAAGAACAAATTAAAGAACTAAGAAAAGAGAATGAGGACCGAGAGAGAGAGAATGACAAGCTCCGGAAGGAAGTAGAAACACTGAAAAGATCCCATGCTGAAAAAGAAAAAGAAACCAACCAGCAAACAAAAGAGCTACAAAAAGAGATCGAGAAGCTCCAAAAAGAAATAGAAACACTAAAGAAATCAGAAGAGGAAATGAAAAAGGAAATCAAACACTCATCCATTCAAGAGGAAAGGAATGAAAAAAGCCTCAGAAGCAGAATGGAGGAAGCAGAACAAAGAATATCAGACCTGGAGGACAACACAGAACAACTAAAAACCTCAAGGAAAGATTATGAAAAATTTAAAAATACACAAAAATGGAACAACCAGGAGCTGTGGGACACTATGAAAAGATCAAACCTCCGCATCATAGGAATAGAGGAAGGAGAAGAATCCCAAGAGAAAGGTATTGATCAGATCTTCAACAGAATAATAGATGAAAACTTCCCCAAACTAAAAAAGGACAAACCAATACCAATACAAGAAGCACATAGAACTCCAAACAGACAAGATCAGAAAAGAAATTCTCCACGCCACATCATAGTTAAAATGCTGGACACCCAAAACAAAGAGAAAATTCTTAAAGCGACAAGAGAAAAACAACAAGTGACCTATAAGGGGAAACCTATCAGAATAACAACGGACTTCTCACAGCAAACGATGAAGGCAAGAAGAACCTGGAGCAAAGCATTCCCAGTGTTGAGGGACAATGGATGCCAGCCCAGGTTACTATACCCAGCAAAAATGTCAATCATAGTGGAAGGAGAGAGGAAAATCTTCCATGACATAAACAACTTGAAAGAATACATGTCCGGAAAACCAACCCTTCAGAGAATACTTGAAGCAATCCAAAGAACAGAAGAAAGGAGCAACCAACCCCAGGCAACTAGAAGGAGAAATCAATAAAAGCATAACTGCAGAAGTAGAAACCTAAATCAAAACCGCAGATGGATAATAAGGCAAAAGGAAGCAACACAAACCTATCAGTCATAACCTTAAATATTAATGGACTAAATTCCCCAATCAAAAGACATAGACTGGGAGACTGGATTAGGAAACAGAATCCATCGATATGCTGTCTGCAAGAAACACATCTTACCTTCAAGGACAGGCACCACCTTAAAGTGAAGGGATGGAAAAAAATATTCCAAGCAAATGGTACCAAAAAGAAAGCAGGTGTTGCTATTTTAATATCGGATAAAATAGACTTCAAAGTAAAAGAAATCAGAAGAGACAAAGAAGGCCATTACATTTTCATCAAAGGAACAATCCACCAAGAAGATTTCACAATTATGAATATATATGCCCCAAATTCTGGTGCACCAAACTTTATAAAGACAATTCTCCAGGACCACAAGTCACAGACTAACCCCAGCACACTCATAGTGGGAGATTTCAATACCCCACTGAGTCCTTTGGATAGGTCAACAGGACAAAAAATAAACAGAGAGACATCTGAACTGAACGATATGATACACCAAATGGACCTCATAGACCTCTACCGAACATTCCATCCTAATACCAGAGAATACACTTTCTACTCAGCACCCCACGGAACATTCTCCAAAATCGACCACATCCTGGGACACAGAAGAAACCTCTACAAATACAAAAAGATTGAAATAATTTCATGCATCCTGTCAGACCACAGTGCAATGAAGCTCAACATCAACACCAGGACAAGCCCTCCTGCCTACAAGAACACATGGAGACTAAACAACACACTCTTGAATAATGAATGGGTCAAGGAAGAGATAAAGAAAGAAATAAAAACATTCCTGGAACTGAATGACAATGACAATACAACACAACAAAACTTATGGGATACCTTAAAAGCAGTCCTAAGAGGGAAATTTATAGCCCTGGGTGCCTACATTAGAAAAACAGAAAGAGCACAAGTGAATGATCTAACACTACAGCTAAAAGCACTTGAGAGGCAACAACAGATGAACCCTAAACGCAACAGACAGGAAGAAATAACAAAAATCAGAGCAGAAATCAATGAAATAGAAACAAAGAAAACAATACAAAAAATCAATGAAGCCAAAAGTTGGTTCTTTGAAAGAATAAACAAGATAGACAGACCTCTAGCCCAGTTAACAAAAAGAAAGAAGGAACAACTCCAAATCAATACAATCTGTGATGAAAAGGGAAATATCACAACGGACAAGGAAAAGATCAAGAAAATTATATGGGAATATTACAAGAACCTATATTCTACCAAGTTTGAAAATCTAGAAGAAATGGATGAATATCTGAAATCTTGGGAATCACCAAAGCTTGGCCAAGAGGAGACCAGCAGCTTAAACAGACCCATAACATATGAAGAAATAGAGGATGTAGTAAGAAGCCTCCCAACTAAAAAAAGCCCAGGCCCAGACGGTTTCACAGCAGAATTCTATAAAACATTTCAAAAAGACCTACAACCATTATTTCTGAAACTGTTTAGAAGTATACAATCAGAGGGAATTCTCCCAAATTCCTTCTATGAAGCCAACATCACTCTATTACCAAAACCAGGCAAAGATCCAACTAAAAAGGAGAATTATAGACCCATCTCCCTCATGAACACAGATGCCAAAATTCTAAACAGAATACTGGCAAATCGCATACAGACCCACATCAAGAAGATCATCCATCATGACCAAGTTGGATTCATACCAGAGATGCAGGGATGGTTCAACATACGAAAATCAATAAACATCATCAAACACATAAACGGAATCAAAGACAAAAACCACACCATCATCTCAATTGATGCTGAAAAAGCCTTTGACAAAATCCAGCATCCCTTCATGCTTAAAGTCCTAGAAGGAATTGGATTGGAGGGATCATTCCTCAATGTAATCAAAGCCATATACAGGAAACCCACAGCCAATATCATCCTAAATGGGGAAATGACGGAAACATTCCCTTTAAAGGTAGGAACTCGGCAAGGCTGCCCCCTATCACCACTCCTCTTCAATATAGTGCTTGAAACACTTGCTAGAGCAATAAGGCAAGAAAAGGATATTAAAGGAGTACTAATTGGAAAAGAGGAAGTCAAACTATCCCTATTTGCTGATGATATGATTGTTTACTTAAGAGATGCAAAAAACTCCACCAGAAAACTCCTAGAAACGATTAACAGCTTCAGCAAAGTGGCAGGATACAAAATTAACCTTAGAAAATCAATGGCCTTTCTTTACACCAAGAACAAGCAACTGGAGAAAGAATTCAAAGAGACCTTCCCACTCACAATAGCCTCAAAAACAATAAGATACCTAGGAACAAACCTAACCAAAGACACCAAAGACCTCTACAACAAAAATTTTAAACCCTTAAAGAAAGAAATTGAAGAAGACCTCAGAAGATGGAAAAACCTCCCATGCTCATGGATTGGGAAAATTAACATTGTAAAAATGTCCATTTTACCAAAACTCTTGTATAGATTTAATGCAATCCCAATCAAAATCCCCAAGAGTTTCTTCACAGGCTTGGAAACAAAAGTTCTTAAATTCATTTGGAGAAACAAAAGACCCCGAATAGCCAAATCAATCCTGAGTGAAAAGAGCTACACAGGAGGGATCTCTATACCAGATTTTAAACTATACTACAGGGCTATAGTCATAAAAACAGCCTGGTACTGGCACAAAAACAGACCTGTTGACCAATGGAACAAAACCGAAGATCCAAATCTGAGCACATACAATTTCAGCCATCTCATATTTGACAAGGGGGCCAAGAAACCACAATGGAGAAAAGACAGCATCTTCAGCAAGTGGTGTTGGCAAAACTGGATCACCACTTGTAGAAGAATGAAATTAAACCCCTACCTCTCACCCTGTACAAAAGTCAACTCCAGATGGATTAAAGACCTCAACGTGAAACCCCAAACTCTGAAGGTGATAGAAGAAAAAGTTGGCAGCAGACTACAAGACATAGGCGTAGGAAAAGACTTCCTAAATCAGACAGCAGCTGCACAAGAATTAAGGTCGACAATTGACAAATGGGACCTCATCAAACTCAAAAGCTTCTGTACATCAAAAGAAACAATCAAGGAAGTGAAGAGAAATCCCACAGAGTGGGAGGAAACCTTCACTGCAGATACATCTGACAAAGCATTGATTTCCAGAATATATAAACTACTCAAAAAACAAAGAAAAAAGAAAACAAATGACCCGCTCAATAGATGGAGCAAAGAACTGAACAGAGACTTCACAAGCGAGGAATTAGAGATGTCTGAGAAACACCTCAAGAACTGCTCAACATCACTAATCATTAAGGAAATGCAAATGAAAACCACTTTAAGATATCATCTTACTCCAATAAGACTGGCTAGGATCAAGAAAACAAATGATACCAAGTGCTGGAGAGGTTGTGGGGAAAGGGGAACACTCATCCACTGCTGGTGGGAATGTAAACTCGTACAGCCACTATGGAAAGCAGTGTGGAGAACCCTTGGAAGACTTGGAATGAACTTGCCACCCGACCCAGCCATACCACTCCTGGGCATGTACCCTCAAGACTTACGCCACCACAGAGATACATGCACGGCCATGTTTATTGCAGCTCTCTTCACAATAGCAAGGAGCTGGAACCAACCTAAATGCCCCTCAACTGACGAGTGGATAGAGAAAATGTGGTACATCTACACAATGGAGTTCTATGCAGCAGTAAAGAAAGACGACATCACGAGCTTTGCAGGAAAATGGCTGGAGCTAGAGGACATCATGCTGAGTGAAGTAACACAGTCCCAGAAAAACAAACGACGAATGGTATCCCTCATCTGTGGATGCTAGTGCCAATTACCCAGTTGTAAGTATTTCTTGTGTAGGGCCCCCTGAGCTTCTGTACAAAGCAGTTGGACATAATGCATTTTGGAAACAACAACAACAACAGAAAATACTGCATCAAAGAACTGACTGAAACAGTGAACTTCTGCTCAAAACAGTCAACGTCCCCATGGAAAATATTGAGAAAGACTAAGAGATGGAAAGCATGTTTGGCAGAATGCACGAGCTCTGATGGGGTGGGGGAATGAGCGGGAACACGGGTCTAGATTTGTTAAAAATAAATAAATACAATAAAAAAAAAGACATTGATTTAATATCTTGGAAAAATAATATGAATGAGCCCGTTACATTGCACATAGGTAAATGAGCACATTATATCTTCCATTGCTATAATATTTACAGGAAATGGAATGTCTTAAAAGGCATTACTCCACAGAGGTATCATAGATCACTTATACTAGTATGGTGATTTTATATAGACTACTGTTTTTATTTTATTTTGCTTTTTTAAAATTTTTCAATCAAAATGGGTGTATTGAGTGCCAGATGTGCTGATGCCAATTAGTCACAAATTTTCCCTGTTATCCTGCAATCTTGGTTAAGAAGATATAATTAGAAATGCAAGAAGTGAAAAAGCTCTTTCTTGAACTATTTGGAAACAATGCATGGAAATTTATTAATGGTAATATGTGGTTAATAAGCCACAATATTTCAATTAACACTGTTCTCAATTTGGTGCTTGTCTGTTGCCTAGATACTCTGTATATTTATAATTACTCCCTGTGTTTATTTTAAATAAAATATAAACATGGCTTTGAAACCATAAGATAATTATCAGAAAGTTTCTTTATTACATAAAGAATGTTAAACTAAGTGAAATAATCTGGTGCTACTTTACACTGGAAATTTTGCCTAATCCGTAGCATCTAATTTGTAGCAATTTATTTTCCAATTATATCTAGTTATGCTCTCCAAAGAATTTCCTTAGGAATTACAGCATGTAATTTAAATTGGTATACAGCATACCTTAACATCCAAATTCAACAGGTAAAAGTATTGTGGTGATAGATCAAGGGAAATGCTTTGAACTTAAAGTATGACACCATATTATTCAAATTTCTTTTAGTTATATCAAATGCTATATGTGTTACTAACAGCTACATAGGTTTCCTTAAGTCAAAAAATAAAATACAGAAATACTCACACATAAATACCATTTTTAAAAGTTTATACTATTGACAGTCTAATATTGTGCCTAAAATCATTTCAAAATTTATTTGCATATTTGCCTTTTAACAAGACTAAGTTCCTATAAATCTGTTATTTTGTACAACAGATTTGACTTTTAATACAGTGTTGCTATGCTGCTATTTCTTTGGATATTTTGCATTGAATTTATGGGAAGAAAACAGTGCTTGCTAAACATACTTAAGAAACTTACATAAAGAGAAAAATATTCCAGTTCTTGATCAGAACAAACTGTATCAATTATCCATAGTTCCTAATAAATTAGTATATTTGTATTCTCAATTATTATGACATATTCAACACATCAATATGCTCGTTACAGTATTTTAATATGTAATTTCAGTGAAAAATTGTTACTTATCATTTTAGTAACATAAAAATTGTTATTAGGTAAACGAATAAACAAATAAAAACCAATCAGAAATGCTCTAGTTTAAGTTCTTTCTAGCAGTACTAGAGACATGGATAAAAGTTTCTCCCATTCAAACTTCTCTGTTGGACACAAAAGTTAGGATAAAATCACATGTCTAACAAATTATATCCCAAATACATATTATTACTTCCTAGTCCATTTAATATCCTGAAATATTTTAAAAATTCCACTTCCCACATTAAGATTTTACTAAAGAAACAGCTTCATATTTCTTGGAAAATAAATGTTTCAACCACAGCAAACTAGCTGTGAAAGACATAGCACTCGAAACGAATCTTAACTGCAAAGTAAAGTTCCAAGTAAAATTCCATATTCTCACTAAAAAGTATATAGCTTCAAAATCATTATCATGTACTAAGCTATAGGCAAGGATATGCTGAGCAATTGGTGCTTGTATTTGTCAAAGCCCAGCTCACAAATTTAGGTTGGTCTGATTTGCTAGACTTGTCAAAACAGTCATCACTACTTGAATATCTAAGTTTTAAAGATATTTGCAGAGATTAGTAATTATAAAAATGTCTTTGAACTGAAAGAGAATTAACAATGTAGTGGAAATGCAATAGAAGTAAACACACCACCTGAAAATAAAAGTTTCTGCATTCATCAATACAAATATGTGATTAGTCTTCCTTCATAAACTTAGAGGTAGGGATGTCTTGTAGATCCTTATTGGCTTCAAACAAACTCACAGCTTATTATAATAATTCCTAGTTAGCAATAAATGACAGTTTTAAAGCATATGTTAATCTAGTTTAAACCCTTCTCTTATATAACCAAAAACTCCTACCTTGTATACTGTATATTGTCATCTACCATCATCTCCAATCTTGTGGGTGCTTCTCACAAGTGTCTTTGAGAAAATTCTCTTCTGGACCAGCTTTATGAGTGTCTTCATTTGCTTGAAATTGTACTATCAGGTTCTGTGGGTGCCAATTCTGAAGGACTCTTTGGTGAGTAGGGGCTGGTTCTGGCACTGGTGGACAGCACTGTTGTATTATATTGTGGTGGGCACACCAGTATATTGTGGACAGCACTGTTGTCTTAATTTGTTCAAGCCATTTCTATCCCAAGACGGTTTCTTCAACTTGCTCTGAATCAGGAGTCCTTATGCTCTTATCCTTCCTGCTGAAGGCAGCTTCCAGTGTTGAAACCTTGAAAAGGATGACAAAACCTCATCCAGCTTAGCCTCAGGATCTGTTTCTGTTTCACATCAAATTCTTTCCTGCCGGAAACTGACATTGTTGCAGCAGGAAAGAAGACAAAAGCCTTCTATACCAGAAAAGAAATGGAGCCTTTGTTATCTCTTGCTTCTCTGCCTCTTCTGTAGAACTAATAAAAGCACGGGGGGTGCCAGCTTGTCCAGGCATAACCTTTCAATCCTACTAATGAAGCACATGCGATTAGATATATAGGTATTTAAACAGTATAATATATAGTCTTTCAGTCCTACTAATGAAGCACTCGCAATTGGATATATAGGTATTTAAACATTACTAGTTGTTATGGTAGGTTCCATTGGTATAGACACAATTGTTTGGGTGGTATGTTAATCCATGAATTACATTTTCTTCTGTTAAGTATGACAGGGTCATCGTGTGGTTTATAACATCTCCTAACCATTAGAGGATGTAAGCTTGTGGCATCAGCCATGGGTTATTCCTCCAAGGAGAGAGCCAATAGCCAATTAGATTTGGGATATACAGACATAAGGCTGCCACTGCTGCACAGTATTTCCAGGCAGATGAGGTGTAGCTGGTGCTGATGGAGGGGTTTTGCTTGACTCAAGGAGACCCATATTTGCTTTATTGGTTTAGTGGCCTTTGGTACACACACCTCTCTGGCATTCCAGCGGCCATTCGTTATGCTTGCAAGTGCGGGTCTCCATACAGTCTTTCCCATTTATATCAGTTCTTCAACAAGCAGGGCCTTATCGCCTCTCTTCTGCAGATATTCCGGTTTGGAGGCAAGGAGCCCTTTACCTTTTGTGGTGGCTTGGGATCCCCTGGCCAAACATCTCCTTGGTCGCATAATCCATTGTTGATGTTCAGAGCTCCTGTAATTAGATATTTTGCTTAAGTTCGTAGCTTAAGGAGACTTTAGTATCATATTTGGTCTGCAATAGCGAATAATCCTATTTCACCAGTTTCTATGTCCATTAGTCACGTTAAAACGAAGGCAGTTTTACCGATTTTAGCAAGATAATACCTCTATAACAGCTGGCTCCCATCTACAGCATGGAGAAAACCTCATCATCATCATTTATTTCTCCTTATTCTTATGGGGGTGGGGGGAGTTAAGAAAAGTCTCTTGTATTAAAACCTTTTGCAGCGGCAGCCCATGAAAGAAAACAGCCAGAATTGACTAGAGACCAAGACAACAGCTCCAGAGAAAGTAGACTGTTTTGCATCTCATCCACGTGTTCCCCTTTTCTAAGCCTAGGGAACAATCTGCGGAAGAGGAGGCGCGGTAGAATGTAAGGGCTACGATTGGGGTGAAAGGTGAAACTACAACAATATAGAATGGACACTCATTTGATCAACTTGATTGAACATACAAGCCCCCCCCCCCCCCGCTGGATGGTGGGACCCATGAGCTGTATGGGTTTGGGCACAACTGCTCGCAAATTGGTTTGACATGAAGGATGCTTGTACTCACAAATTATCACTTATTGTAAAAAAAAAAATGAAAACAAAACAACAAAAAAACAGAAAGATGCAGAAAGGTTACGGCAGAATGCATGATCTGGGATGGGTAGGGGTGGGGCTGGGTGAAGGGAAGGGGATATACGCCTGAACTGAATTGGAAAATGATGTATGAAATACACAAAGCATCAATAAAAAAAAAATAAATAAATAAAAGCACGGGAGAGAGAGAGAGAGAGAGAGAGAGAGAGAGAGAGAGAGAGAGAGAACAGTTGTTCTTGTGTGCTCTACTTTCCCTCTCAGCTTATTATACATTGTGAATACTTCCAGCCTAGCTGGAGTGGAAAACTGTATCTAAGAGTGTAGATGGGAAACCATACTGACAGGATAATGAGGTCAGACCTCAAACAAGTAAAACAGCTTAGCCCAGGAAAGCAGCTACCATAACACTCTCCAGCTGCTACATTTGCAAACTCTAAATCCTCCAGCCAGGCCTTGTGCATACCTAACTCAACACTCTAATGACAATAGCCACAACTTAAACCCGGAATGTAAGTAAAAGCAAAGTGTGCTTAAAGTCATTTCCTTCTAGATTTCCTCTTTAACCCTCCCAATGTTATGTTCATTCCTCAGTAGCCCATTTCACAAAATGTGCCAATTTCTTCCTGTAGAATTTCTGAAAGGGAATTCATTGCCTTCTATGTGGGGATTATTATGGTAATTTTGATTGTAGATCATTAAGGAAGAGCATCTTGTCTTTCATTCCTTTGTGCTAATCTGTAATTATATGCAAACCTCTTCTAAATGTGTGAACATTTTTGAGTAACATTTTACTTGAAAACATGAACTATAAAAATCATAAAATCTTGTTGTTTAGCCATGACTACACCCCACATATCTACCTTCATCCATGAACATTTACTTACACATACTAACTGCTTAAGGAAAAGTAACTAAGGAAAGTTTACAAATAAAAAGTGAAAGTGTGTTTTGCTGAGTTAGCTTGAAGTAAAGCTTCCTTTCACTGTTCACAGCTTGTCTATATAAATACACCTTGTCTATATAAATACCTTTTGTCTATATAAATACACCTTATCTATATAAATACCTCTTAGTCATTCCCTTTATTTCACAGGCAACGTTAATGGGCCTATTTAGTTTGTTCTGAAGCCCTTTTGAAAGGTTGCACCAAGGCCTGTTTCAAATTAACTCAAAATCACACTGCTTAATAGTATACCAAAATATTTAGATATCCGATTAAGAATCCCTGTTTCATTCCGAGGTAAACATTTATGACTAAATCTTATATCACAGGTGTAATGCAAGCACCATTTCATATTTTATTTTGAAATGTATCCACTTTTTATATCATGCACTCATGGGAAAAATTGTTTCATGTCCTTAAAATAAGTATTGAACATGTGTGGTTTGGGCTTTCATTTTAAGGCTACCGAGACAAGTGATCATTAAGAACCACTTTACTTCTTTACATGAAATTTGGTCATATATAATCTGGGGAGGCTGAGCATACTTCTGTTTCTACCAACACCAATGTGGAAAGTCTTTTAAAACATGTAGAGAATGAAATGCACTATTTTATAGTTATTTATTTTGTTTTCTGTATATGAGTGTATTACCTGCCTATGTGTGCATGTTGTGCAATGTGCATGGAGGTCAGAAGAGGGAGTTGAATTCTTTTGGAACTGGAGATATGCATGGATAGTGGTTTTTCACCATGTGGATGGTGGGAATTCAACCCTTGTCTTTCATTAGAGCAGCCACTGCTCTTGACCACTGAGCAGTTTATTCAACCCCTGAAATGAAGTCATTTTATCTCCAGTTCATGATAAATCTAACTTATCTTCCCATTTTATTTATTGTTTTGTAACAACTGACTCAGTTATAAAATTCCTAGTTATAGATTAGACATTCATTTGTTTGTTCGTGTGATGGTGTTTTAGGTGGTTTTAATATATAAATTAGTAAGCTTAGTAAAACAGACTATAATAATTCAGTGTGATGCATACAACTAGTTGATATAAATGGAGTGCTGAATCTTCATTTGTCATCATTCTGGCTCCTTGATTGAAGAAATTTCTGCTCTTCCTGGGTCTCATGTTTGATGATATTCAAACCTGAACTATCCAATCAAGTGATGTTCCTTTTCAGTTTGCTTGTGCAGATTTAGAGAACGACCAGCATTACAATTGGGTAAATTAATTTTACCCTTGTAGTCTCTATATTTCTTTCTCTCTATCTCTCTTTCTCTTCTCATTGATTCACCCTTTCATTAGTTCTCGTCTCTAGAAAACATTGGCTAATATGCTAAGTTTGTCTCACATTTGAACGCTATTAAATACATACTAATAAGATATAGAAATCTGTATAATAACATAATGATGCATAAATGAAGGCGTAGTGTATATATTAGGCAGAATGAATGAAAAGTTATAACAGATATGCACATCGTATGTGACAAGAATTTGAAGTACTGATTACCTTCAAATTTGTTCTGAAGAGTAATTTTTCTGTGATATGAATAAAGCTTTTTCTGCTAGGCAGCCATGTTGAGAGAAGGTGGCCTTTTCAGGGATTGCTCTATCCATGGATAGACACTCTATAATTTATTTACCTATCTCCCAGTTGTGGGTGTCTGCATGAATAGCCATCTGTTGCATAAGGAAAATTCTGTATTAAGAGGTTAGACATCCATCAATATATGGGTACAACAGGAAGTCATTAGGAATTTGTTAAACTCTGTATCTGTTTAGCAGAAAACTAGCACTAGCATCTGCCCTGTGACTTAGTGACCTATTTCAAAAAGGTTCATATGCCTGATATCAATGTCAGATAAAACATCCATCATATAAAGCAGACCTTAAATCCATTTATAAAATAGCATATGCTGTTATTCCATTTGTTGCACTGGCGCCTAGAATTCACAGCTGAATATGGATGATGATTAATTTTCTCTTCAGATAGCATGCACAGTACCATCCAGTGCTCTTAAAGAATGTGTTTTAGTTGATGATCATTGTTAGTCTCTCTTTGAAGAGAGCCAAAACAAAATTAAGAAACACTATTTTGAAGTACTCAAGATTGTGCTCTTTTATTGACAAATGTTTCATTTATTCACTTATTCAACAAAAATTTCCTGTTTCTTATATTCTGGATTAGGGAACAGTAATAATAACTTGTTATAAATCCAAGCATATGCTTGAGCTTTGTAGTATCCCATATTTTTGAAACATCCTATTAATCTTCAGTAATACACTGTCACTCTTTTCCATTTATTCTGTCTTGATTTATATTAATTCTGTTCACATATATGCATATGATTTTATTCTTTATGTTAATGACCCTATAACATTTATTTAACCCTAGGTTTGAGCAGTAATTACTATGTAAGTCGATTCCAAATATTTCCCTTAAGCCATACTTTCTTTTTAGAGCTTTAGCTACCTATAAAATCTTATTAGATAAAAGGCATTTTCTCTATCATTATATAGCTGTAACAGGATACATAGGCCCTAGGAGATAACCTTTTCCTGATATTTTACTCAATGCACATAGTATTACAATGACTCCTAATAATTTTATTTTAAATAGAGGTCTGTTTCTTCAACTTACAATGAAAATGTGAAGAGGATTTTGCAGAGGCTGCATTTGACATTTTGAGAAGCTTGCTTTCAAATACTAGATATTTTATATATGATGAAACCTCTGACCTTCTTGAAGCAAGAAAATTTTCCAGGAGAGGAAGAGTTAGATTTCTTTAAGACTGTGACTATTGGAATGTCAACCACAACTTAAGGTAAATTTCACAACCCACTATCCTGGAACACATACTGGACTGAAGGAGGAGAAAAAAAAGAAGCAACAAGATGAAGTAGGGTGGGTAGTGGGTATGGAAGAAGATCTGAAAGTTGTTGGGGCTGGAGAAGAATATGAACAAAATAAAGTATATAGGGGTGGAGTTAGATGCACAGACAGCATGAGCATGTGGCCAGCCCATCGTATGAGCCCACACAACACCAGTGTGTGACAGACCAGGTAAGTCCGTCTTGCCTTGGTGCTTTGTGC
Organism: Rhizomys pruinosus; assembly: GCA_009823505.1. Lineage (NCBI taxonomy): Eukaryota > Metazoa > Chordata > Mammalia > Rodentia > Spalacidae > Rhizomys > Rhizomys pruinosus. The sequence goes on from VZQC01013302.1 coordinate 5,802,140, forward strand.
ACCCCTCCTCCCCGTGGAGGCTTGGTATTACCTTACCCAGAACCATCCAACCTTCTGGTTCTAGCATGTGAAATGGGCAGAGTTAGATGCGCAGACAGCACACCAGTGTGTGCCCAACCCATGGCTTGAGTTGGCCAATAAGGTACCAGTATGCTGGCCAATGTAGCATCCTCCCACCACCTGATGGAACTTGTACAGAGGATCTAGCAGGCAAAGTATTAGTGAGTATAGTGAGCACAGTAAAAGTTGAGGCACCCGAATCCAAATAAACAAACAAATCCACATGCTAAAGAAACAAAGAAAAAACAACGTGGAAAAAGCTCATAATAAATCCACACCGAACTCTACCAATCCTACAGAAGATTCCTACAATGAGATCTCTCTGGGAGGAAACCAAGACAAAGACCTTAGAAGAATGATTGTAGACATATTCATAGAAATTAAAGAAGTAAGGGGAAAGAATGATAAACTCAAGAAGGACCTAGAGGGAGATAATGATAAATGTTGGAAAGAATTAAAGAGAGAAAATGACAAATTCTGGAAGGAAGTGGAAACACTGAAAAGATCTCAGGTCAAAATGAAAAAAAAAAATGACCAACAAACCAAGGAGCTACAAGATGAGAATGGTAGGCTCCAGAGGGAAGTGGAAATACTAAAGAAATCACAGGTTCAAATGAAATAGGAAGTTGAAAATTTATGCAATCAAAAAGAAAGGATGGGAAAAACCTCAGAAACAGAATGGAAGAAGCAGAAAAAAGAATATCAGACCTGCATGATAACATGGAGCAACTAGAATGATCAAGAAAATATTATGAAATACATAAAAAAAAAAAACACAAGACCAAAACAACCAGGAAATGTGGGACACTATGAAAAGACCAAATAGCCACATCATACTGATAGAGGAAGGAGAAGAATCCAAGACAACATTATTAACCAGATTTTCAACAGGATAATAGAACAAAATTTCCCTAAACTGAAAAAAAGAACAAACCCATACAAACACAAGAAGCACATAGAACACCAAATAGACAGGACCAGAAAAGAAATTCTCCATGCTATATAGTGGGTAAAACACTAGATGCTCAAAACAAAGACAAAATACTGAAAGCCAAAAGAGAAATGCAAGTTACATGTAAGGGGAAACCCATCAGAATCACAGCTGACTTCTCAGTGCAAATTATGAAAGCTAGAAGAATGTGGACCAATGTTTTCCCAGTGCTAAACAACTTTAGATTTCAACCCAGACCACTATACCTAGGAAAAAAGGCAATTATAAATGAAGGAGAAAAAAAATATTTCATGACATGAACAAGATGAAAGAATACATGTCTAAGAAACCAACACTTCAGAAAATCCTCCAAGCAATCCAAAGAGCAGAGGAAAGGAGCAACAATACCTAAGCAATTAAAGAGTGAAATCAACAAAAGCATAACAGAGTCAATACAAACCTATACCAATAATGCAAACAAAAAAATAGGTGAAATCTTAGCACTTGTTAGGCAGAGGCAGGCGGATATCTGTGATTTCAAGGCCAGCCTGGTCTATGCAATGAGTTCCAGGACAGCTGGGGCTACTGGGAGATCCTGTCTCAAAAAGACAAATAAATAAATAAATAAATAAATAAATAAATAAATAAACAAATAAATAAATAAATAAAAAATAAGGTGAAAGGAAGCAACACACATCTCTCAATAATAACCTTAAATACTAATGGTTGAAACTCCCCACTTAAAAAGCATAGACTGAGAGAAAGGATTAGGAAATAGCATCCTTCTGTATGCTGTCTACAAGAAGCCCATCTCACCCTCAAGGACACAGACACCTTAGAGTGAAAGGATGGAAAAAATTATTCCAAACAAATGGTACCAAGAAACAAGCAGGAGTGGCTATATTAATATCAGACAAAATAGATCTCAAAGTAAAATTGATCAGAAGAGACAAATAAGTCCAGTACATCCTTGTCAAAAGAACAAATAACCATGATGATTTCACAATCCTGAATGTCTATGCCCCAAACTCTGGTGCACCTACCTTTATAAACACTACTCTGCATGACCTCAAAACACAGATTAATCCTAACCCATTAATAGTAGTGGACTTCAACACCCCACTGAAGCCTTTGGATAGATCATCAGGACAAAAATAAGCAGAAAGACAGCATATTTGAACAATACAATACATGAAATGGACCTCACAGACATCTATAGAATATTCCACCCAAACACCAGAGAATATACTTTCTACTCACCACCTCATGGTACATTCTCCAAAATCTACCAATTACTGGGGCACAAATGAAACCTCAACAAATACAAAAAGACAGAATTTATTCCATGCATTCTATAAGACCACAGTGCAATAAAGCTCAATATGAACACCAGAATAAGCCCAACTAGCTACAGGAACACATGGAGTCTAAGCAACACAATTCTGAATAATGAATGTGTCAAGGAAGAAATAAAGAGTGATATAAAAGTATTCATGGAACTGAACGAAAAAATACAACACAACAAAACCTGTGGGATAATTTAAAAGCTGTCTTGAGAGGGAAATTTATATCCTTAAGTGCCCACATTTAAAAAAAAAAGAAATGGAACAAATAAACGATCTAACACTGCAGCTAAAAGCACTTGAGAGACAACAAAAAATGAAACCTAAACCCAAAAGACACGAAGAAATAACAAAAATCAGAGCAAAAATCAATGAAATAGAAACAAAGCAAACAGGGGCTGGAGAGATGGCTTAGCGGTTAAGAGCACCGACTGCTCTTGCAGAGGACCTGGGTTTGATCCCCAGCACCCAAATGGCAGCTAAGAACCGTCCATAATGCCAATTCCAGGAGAACTCCAGTTCCACAGGAGTCCAACACCCTCTTCTGACCTCCAGGGCATTGCATGACAGGGATACACAAGCCTACATGCAGACAGTACATTCATACACATAAAATAAATAAATAATAATAAATAAATAAATAAATAAATAAATAAATAAATAAATTTAAAAAAGAAACAAAGCAAACAATACATAAAATCAGCAAATCCAAAAGCTGGTTCTTTGAAAAGATAAACAAAATAGACTGACCTCTAGCCCAGTTAACCAAAAGGAAGAGAGAGCAACTTCAAATCAAGAGTATATGTGATGAAAGGGGAAACATCACAACAAACAAAAAATGGAATAATAAACAGTTGAGAAGCATTTAAATTCATCAGATTGCTACGAATCAAAACATTTAAGCAGATAATTCCTTTAAATCCTTATTTTAATGTATGTGTGTATTCTTTAAGTAGTTTCTATACTGAATTTTCCACATGGATTTTTGTGAAGGCCTTGAGAGTTATCCATCCCTATATTCTCTCCTCTTCTCTATACTCCCTTTTTCTCACCTCATTTTTAACCAATCCTATGTCATTGTTTTAATGAACACATACATATTATATAAATGTAATAATAATAATAAATATAATAAATGTAATATATATATATCCTTATATATAATATACATTAGAATACAAGGAATTTGGTAAGGAGTTCTGTGCAGTTATGGGAGGGGATCTAAATATAATCAACATATATTGCATAAATTTCAATAAAGAATAAAATAAAAATAAAATATTAGTTAAATATTCATTTTAAGATGTCAAAATGTATAAAATCTTCAATTATTGAGTGTACTGTTACAGGAAGTCATGTAACAGAAAGTTATCCCCACTTAGAATAGAATAATAGATAACAAATTAATTTTGATGTTACTTGATAGAATTTAATTGAAAACAAATGATCATGGTATATATTTCACTGCAATATAAATGATCAAGATAAAATTTCATACATATCTATGATGATACATGAACAATAATTTGTTGTGAAAGCCTTTATAACAGAGTGAAAGTAGAATAGACAAAATAATAAATGTTTTTCTTAAAAATGTTTTGGTGGTACAAGAGACAAGGCTTAGTGTTTAAAACCAGTTTGTTCTTCCAGAGACCTGGCTTCAGTTCCAAGCACTCACATGGCAGCTAAGAACTCTCTGTAAATCCAGTTTCAGGGGATCTAACACCATCTTCTAAGCTCTGTGGGAAATGCACAACATGAGTTCACTTACGTACATGCAGGCAATACCCTCATACATATAAAATATAAAACATTTAAAAGATTATTTGGTAATTTCAGAAATAAGAAGTGCATTTATGTCATTTATATCCCTTTTACCTCACTCAAACTCCCCCTGTGCCTCCATGTAAAATATTCATTGAATTAAAAAATCAATAGTTAAAGTACAAAAATGAATCAAAACACTTATAGAACAATCAATGTGGGTCTAAATGTTACTGAAACCTAATACTGGATAAATTAGTTTAATCACAAGAGAAGGGCCATAAAAGTATACCATGTAAGAAATTACCCTTCATGAGAGCCCAAAAGGACAGCTACTAATGTGAGAGAGAAAACACAATGAGGAATTAGGATAAAATATAAGCTTTATTGTGCATAATATTCAGGTAAAATCACAGTGCAAATTACAAGGTACGTCCTAAAAATTATTGGTACAGTATGTCCCAGAGGTCTCCAAAACAATTCAAGCTTTTGTCATTCCCTTGTTTACCCTTCACAGCTACATGTTGAGACATTAATACTGAAGAAACTATATTATTAGGCTATAGAGCATTGAGACATCCCTTTCAAACTGATCAGGTAGCACTCTCTCTGTTGGGTAGGTTTCATAGTGCAATAAAATATTATTATGTTGCTGGGGGAGAAGACACCTCATTGGACTTACCACAGTGCTGGACCCTGCATGCTAAAATAGTGATCTATAAGGCATGGTATCTAGGCCCAGTGGTATAATAGTAATGTGAATGTAACAGGGTAACACCATTTTGACTAGATTTAAGGCCTGCTCCACAAGAAGGAATTTAATGTCTTTTATTGTAATCCTGGTCAAAAGCCCACGGATGTAGAAATCTTAAGCATTGTGGTAGAACTTACTATATTTTTCTATTGTTTATGGTAAATGGCCATGTTGTCAAATTGCCTTCTAAATCAGGTATGTTCATACATGTCTTTAATCCCAGCAGTTAAGAATCAGAGAAAGGTAGATCTCTGTGAGATCAAGGCCTGACTGTTCTACATAACAAGTTCCAGGACAGCTGGGACATTAGGGAGACACAGTCTTGAAAATGGTTAAAACATCTTGCTTTCTAAATATGTGTTAATAATCACAGATTGGTGCTGTTTTTTAACCTTGGTCAGTAAAGATTTATTTTGTAGTGGACAGCAGCCAATGGAGAGATACATAACTGGTCAGTATTCTGAAAAACAGTCTGATTTTTCAGCCCTAAGTGGAGTTCTGTATCAACACACACACACACACACACACACACACACACACACACACACACACACACACTAGTGCCCTAGGGAAAGAACTAAAGAAGAGATAGGGAAGAAGGCAAGCACCAGATGACATGAAGGAATGCCATGAAATGCTATGTTCTGGAAATGGCATGACTATTGAATGTGTAAATTCCAGCAGCTGGCATTATCAATGTAACTCTTACAAAAGATCAATCCATCATGATCAAGTTGGATTCATACCAGAGATGCAAGGATGGTTCCACATATGTAAATCAATAAATACCATAAGACAAATAGATGAATTGAAAGACAAAAAAAAAACCCAAACAAACAAACAACAAACCATGATAATCTCAATTGATGCAGAAAAGCCTTCAACAAGATCCAGCATCCCTTCATGTTTAAAGTTCTAGAGGGAATTGGACTGAAGGGAACTTTCCTCAACACAATCAAAGCCATATAAAATAAACCTACTGCCAACATCATCCTAAATGGAGAAAAATTGGAAGCATTCCCTTAAAGGCAGGAGCCCAGCAAATCTGCCCCTTATCACCACTCCTCTTCAACATAGTCCTTGAAATACTTGCTAGGGAAATAAGAAAAGAGAAGGAAATTAAAGGAGTAATAATTGGAAAAGAGGAAGTTAACCTACCCTTTTTGCAGATGATGTGATGGTTTACCTAAGGGATGCTAAAAACTCCACCAGAAAACTCCTAGAAACGGATTTCCTCATTTTTTCACTTTGTTTTTTTTTTTTTAATTTTTATTTATTATATATATTTTGTACAAGATTATCAAATCTAGACCCGTGTCCCCCACCCATTTTTTCACTTTGACTTGATCGAGTAACCTAGGAGTATTCTCAGGAGTTTGGACTTTGGTCATTTTTTTTTTTTTCATACTGCCATATTATCTAAGCAGATCACAACGATGTGGTCTGATGCATGACAACAGGATGATATATCACTATCATACTTCTCATCAATGGCTCCTAGATCCCCCAATCTTCTATGTGTTCTTAGGGAGCTCACTGCTTCTTCATTTTTTTTTTTTTTTTTGGAAAGGATTATGGGCCAAATTCTTGGGGTTTATTTCTTATTGTGTCTTTGAAGTTCCTTTTCTTTCTCCTTTGATCCATGGTGACCATGAGGGAGTTATGTGTTTATGTCTTTGATTGCAGCCTTCTTTTCTTTGAAAATATCAGAAGCTGTAGTTAAAGCTTCCTTTGCCTTGCCTAGTTAAGACACTGATCTATTGTGTCTGATTGGGCTACATCCATCTTTGAACATGCTTCATCTCCCAATTTGTTGAAGCCCATAAGATCTTTCTCTTGCCTCTCCTTCTCTTTCTGGGACCCTTGTGTTTCCTGTTTAAGGTATGTCTAGTGTCCTCCATGTTAGTTCTGTCATACAAAGTGGCCACTTGAAGTTTCATCATTTATGTGCACACAGAATTATTTGGCATACCAGACTGGATTTACACATGCACTTAAATCTGAATACTTGAAAAATTGATTGATTACTTGTTTTGTTTGCTCAACCAAGGTCCTAGGCATAAGAATACAAAAAACATCATATGACCAGTCTATTTGAATGATTACCTAGGTCTGTATATTCAATTGCATTCACTATTTGTACAGACACTGGCTTTCCAGAAAGTTGGTGACTATGCAAAATTATAGCTTTTTTTTTTTTTTTTAATCTCTCTTTTTTCTCATTTCTGTTAAAAGTAATGCCGGAACACCCAGCTTTGAGATCCTGAGTTTTGTATTGCAAAATTAGTTTTTTTTTTCTTTTTTCTCATCTCTGTTAACACCCAGAATTGAGACCCTGATTTTGTATTGCAAAATTTCAGCTTTACTTTCTTTTCTCTTTTTCCTCATTTCTGTTAAAAGTGGTGCTGGAGAACCCAGCTTTGAGATCCCGAGTTTTGTATTATTATTATTTTTTTATACCTTGGGATATAAATTTTTTAGACCTTTTATACCTTGGTACCTTGGTATTCATGGTATCAGCTGATCTTGTGTTCAAAAATTAATTTACAAAAAAGGAGTGGAATGAAAGGAAAAGGGATTATTTGAGCAAAAGAGGTTCAGTTGTGTTACAAGGAAAGGGATTCAGGGGGCTGGAGAGATAGCCTAGTGATTAAGAGCACCGACTGCTCTTGCAGAGGACCCAGGTTCGATCCCCAGCACCCACATGACAGCTAAGAACCGTCTGTAACTCCAATTCCAGGAGAACTCCAGTTCCAAGGGAATCCGAGACCCTCTTCTGACCTCTGCGGCATTGCACGACATGGGTGCACAAACCTACGGGCAGACAATACATTCATACACATATGAAAAAAATAAATTTAAAAAAATTAATAAAAAAGAAAAAAAAGAAAGGGATTCCATTGTGTTGCAAAGTGATTATTCATTGTTTTGTTATCTTTCATTTTTACATTGTAATTAAAATGAGCCTCTAAATCAATTGTAAGGAATGACAGGATTTTCCTTGGAAAAGAGATTCAATTGTGTTACAAAGTGATTGTCAATTGTTTTGTTATATTTCATTGTTCAGTTGTGCTGCAAAACGATTGTTCATTGTTTTATTATCTTACATCAAATGCTGGAAATAGGTCTCCAGATCAGATGTTGAAGTCTGGTCTTCTTAAGGTGTTGCAGTTGATTTCAATGCCTGCTGCAAATCCATCAAATACTCCACTTTTCCCTTGAGACTGTATAACTGTTGGTACTTAGGAGAACACCTGCTTGAGCATTCTGGAAAATATCTTCTTCTTTGTGTTGACCTCTACTCCCACCCAGACAAATTCTGTTCCTAGAATTTCCTTTTGTGGCTGGCTGGTTAGCCAGTGATGGGTAAGATCCTAAGACAGGCACAATCAGATGTTGGAATGCTAGAGGTGAGGTCTGAGCTATGCACTCAGGCTCCCACTATGTTTGTTATTTTTTGTTGTTGTTGTTGTTGTTTAAAAGCAAAAAGGGTGGGTATGTAGAGTGTTACATACCTGCAGTGACCAAATACTGAATGGAGGCAACAGCTGAGTCTGTGGTCTGATCAGCACCTGAGGCTTTTCCAAAAGAAGCAGAGGACATTCGTATATAAATCCTTGTCTTTCCCACAATAAAGGAGCTGGCAGATGCTCGAATTTTCCCTGCCATTCATTCAGCTTCTGGAGTTCAGTACTCCTTCGTCTACTCACCTCTTCCTGGTCAGGGCCTTGGAACTCTTCTGGCTGCTCCAGAGGGTTCCTATATACCTTCGTGCCAGAGTAAGAAAACAAATGACCTATTCAAAAGATGGAGTAAAGAGCTGAATAGAGACTTCACAATTGAGGAAGTTAAGATGACTGAGAAACATCTTAAAAAGTGTTCAACATTTTATTAATTAAGGAAATGAAAATAAAACCACTCTAAGATATCATCTCACTTTGATAAGATTGACAGTGATCAAGAAAATAAAAGATACCAATTGCTGGAGAGGTTGTGGGGAAAGGTGAACACGCGTCCACTGCTGGTGGGAATGTAAACTTGTACAAATATTATGGAAAGCAGTGTGGAGAACCCTTAAAAGACCCAAAATGAGCCTAACATCTGATCCAGTCATATCACTCCTGGATATATACCCACAAGACACATGCTACTGCAAAGATGCGTGCACATGCATGCTTATTGCAGCACTCTTCACAATAGGGAAGAATTGGAACCAACCCAAATTCCCCTCAACTGACAAGTGGATGACAAAAATGTGGTACATCTACACAATGGAGTTCTATTCAGTAGTAAAGAAAGATGACATCATGAACTTTGCAGGTAAATGGATGAAACTAGAAGCCATTATGCTAAGTGAAGTAACAAAGTCTCAGAAAACCAAATGGGAAATGGTTTCCTTCATTTGTGGACGCCAACATCAAATTCCCAGTTGAAAAGCAAGCTGAACCATGTTATTGTTATGTTCTTTTTAACTGAAAGCAGCTGTGTTGTGATAATGTAAATCTATTAGTGGGCTCTAAAATCAACCTACTACTTATTTTCAGACTCTGTAATTGCTCTATATGGGTGGAAGGCATCCATTCATACTTTAGAGTAATGTATAATTAAAGGGGAAAATGTGAATTCATAAACATATTTCAGAATTAACATACAGTTTATTCTCAGAGGTCATAAATTTGATGCATATGTGATGATTATATATGCATATGTTGGAACAATATGAAGGGGAGGGAGAAAAGAACAACATAAAGACTGGGTTAACGAAATGAATGATACAGTTAAACTCCACCCAAAACAATAAGCATCTCCAGTGAAAAACTTAGGAAAGACTGAGAGAAAGATGCAAGACATGTACAGAAGAAGGCATGGACAGGGGTGGGGTAAAGGCAGGGAGAGGGCTCTGAGTCTAAATTTGACTGAAATTGTTGGGCCTTACAGGCTCTCCAAAATTGTGGCCTGTTGGAAATCTCAGCCTGGCTTGAGTTTCACTGATTGTCCCCCGCCTACCAAATAACTTCAGCAAAAGAGTCATGTAAACCATTGTAACTACAACGGTCACTATGACCAGGAACTGAAAAGGGGAGGAAGAAAAAGGGGAGTTCTGATAGGCTCAGAGGTACTTCCCTACTCCTGGACAGCTCATGATCAGTACCTGTCTCCCATTCAGTTCTATGCAATAATCATTACGTACAGCCTACGTGCTATCCGGCCCTTTGAAACGATTGGCTGCCCGCTTGGCACCATGGAAACATCTTTGTGGTTTTTGCCTTTATAAACTGCTGTGTTACCCACAATAAATGAGACCTTGCTTGACTTGGCTCCCTGCTGCGTCTGATTGTCTCCTGGGACAGGGAGGCTGCAGAAAGGGCAAGCGGACACACCTGACCCTCCTCCATCCAGCCAGTCCCACAGGCCCAGGGTTGGCTAAGACCTCCGGTGTGACCCCCGCATGAAATATAAGGAAATACATACACAACTCATTAATAAAAGTATTAAAAAATCACACCCGCCAAAATTCAGGCGTAACTTACAAAATGAAAATGAAGATATAATTTGATCATGTGAAATGAAGTTTAATACTATTGAATAATGGTGAAATATGAATTTACACATTGAAATACAGCTACTGCTATGATTTGATTCTTGCTTTTCTAACATCTTAAGACATATTGGAGCTAAATCTCCAGTAAACACTTTTCTGAAATTTACCTCTTTAAGAAGTAAATTATATTGTAATAAGTATGTCACTCAAGATAGGCTAATTGGGACTCTAAATTAATTCTTAGGGGAGAGATTTTTGTCTTCAAAGTATAAGTTGTTAATCAAAGTAGATGCGTTTCTGTCATTTGTCTCACAGCAGAAAATAAGCCAATATCATGTTCTTTCTTGTCCCTGCCTTCAGAACCATGTACCAAAATAAGTCTCTTCTTATTAAATATGCTCGTCTGAAATAATCTGTTTTAGAATTAGAAAATGAATTAAGAAATTACATTGTATCAAAATTCTAAAAACGTTGGCTACAAAATCAACATCAGACATTGTTGACAACATGGAGAATGTGGTTCACTCATACATTGCAAAGTACTACTTAAAGTTAAATGGTTGATCATTCTGAGAGTTTTTGACAATGTCTTATACAATTAAATATATGCCTTTGACAAAATCCAGCATCCTTTCATGCTTAAAGTACTAGAGGAAATTGGATTGAGGGATCATTCCTCAAGGTAATCAAAGCCATATACAGGAAACCCACAGCCAATATCATCCTAAATGGGGAAATGACAGAAGCATTCCCTTTAAAGGTAGGAACTCGGAAAGGCTGCCCCCTGTCACCACTCCTCTTCAATATAGTGCTTGAAACGCTTGCTAGGGCAATAAGGCAAGAAAAGGAAATTAAAGGAGTACTAATTGGAAAAGAGGAAGTCAAGCTATCCCTTTTTGCTGATGATATGATTGTTTACTTAAGGGATGCTAAAAACTCCACCAGAAAACTCCTAGAAATGATTAACAGCTTCAGCAAAGTGGCAGGATACAAAATTAACCTTAAAAAATCAATGGCCTTTCTTTACACCAAGAACAAGCAACTGGAGAAAGAATTCAAAGAGACCTTCCCACTCACAATAGCCTCAAAAACAATAAAATACCTAGGAACAAACCTAACCAAAGACACCAAAGATCTCTACAACAAAAATTTTAAACCCTTAAAGAAAGAAATTGAAGAAGACATCAGAAGATGGAAAAACCTCCCATGCTCATGGATTGGGAAAATTAACATTGTAAAAATGTCCATTTTACCAAAACTCTTGTATAGATTTAATGCAATCCCAATCAAAATCCCCAAGAGTTTCTTCACAGGCTTGGAAACAAAAGTTCTTAAATTCATTTGGAAAAACAAAAGACCCCGAATAGCCAAATCAACCCTGAGTGAAAAGAGCTACACAGGAGGGATCTCTATACCAGATTTTAAACTATACTACAGGGCTATAGTCATAAAAACAGCCTGGTACTGGCACAAAAACAGACCTGTTGACCAATGGAACAAAACCGAAGATCCAAATCTGAGCACATACAATTTCAGCCATCTCATATTTGACAAGGGGGCCAAGAAACCACAATGGAGAAAAGACAGCATCTTCAGCAAGTGGTGTTGGCAAAACTGGATCACCACTTGTAGAAGAATGAAATTAAACCCCTACCTCTCACCCTGTACAAAAGTCAACTCCAGATGGATTAAAGACCTCAACGTGAAACCCCAAACTCTGAAGGTGATAGAAGAAAAAGTTGGCAGCAGACTACAAGACATAGGCGTAGGAAAAGACTTCCTAAATCAGACAGCAGCTGCACAAGAATTAAGGTCGACAATTGACAAATGGGACCTCATCAAACTCAAAAGCTTCTGTACATCAAAAGAAACAATCAAGGAAGTGAAGAGAAATCCCACAGAGTGGGAGGAAACCTTCACTGCAGATACATCTGACAAAGCATTGATTTCCAGAATATATAAACTACTCAAAAAACAAAGAAAAAAGAAAACAAATGACCCGCTCAATAGATGGAGCAAAGAACTGAACAGAGACTTCACAAGCGAGGAATTAGAGATGTCTGAGAAACACCTCAAGAACTGCTCAACATCACTAATCATTAAGGAAATGCAAATGAAAACCACTTTAAGATATCATCTTACTCCAATAAGACTGGCTAGGATCAAGAAAACAAATGATACCAAGTGCTGGAGAGGTTGTGGGGAAGGAGGAACACTCATCCACTGCTGGTGGGAATGTAAACTCATACAGCCACTATGGAAAGCAGTGTGGAGAACCCCTGGAAGACTTGGAATGAACTTACCACCCGACCCATCCATACCACTCCTGGGCATGTACCCACAAGACTCATCCTGCCGCAGACATACATGCACAGCCATGTTTATTTCAGCTCTCTTCACAATAGCAAGGAGCTGTAACCAATCCAAATGCCCCTCAACTGATGAGTGGATAGAGAAAATGTGGTATATCTACCCAATGTCGTCTATGCAGCAGTAAAGAAAGATGACATCAGGAGCTTTGCAGGAAAATGGCTGGAGCTAGAAGATATCATGCTGAGGGAACACAGTCCCAGAAAAACAAACAACGAATGGTATCCCTCATCTGTGGATGCTAGTGACAATTACATAGTTATAAGTATTTCTTGTGCATGGCCCGTTGAGCTTTTGTAAAAGTAGTTGGGAGTGATGCATATTGGAAACAACAACAACAACATCAACAACAACAGAAAGGACTGCATCAAAAACTGACTGAAATGGTGAACTTCTGCTCAAAACAGTCAACTTCTTCCACATGGATAATTTTGAGAAAGACTGAGAAAGAGATGAAAAGCATGTTTGGCAGAATGCATGAGCTCTGGTGGGGTTGGGGGGTAGGGTGGAGGACATGGGTCTAGATTTGATAAGGAAAAAAATAAAAAGTAAAAGCAGCAAAAAACCCAATTAAATATATGAAATTTTACTGTTAGATATGTTTTCCCTCCAAAGAATTAAAATATATATTCATGGGGCTGGAGAGATAGCCTAGCTGTTAAGAGCACTGACTGCTCTTGCAGAGGACCCGGGTTAGATCCCCAGCACCCACATTGTGGCTAAGAACCATCTGTAACTCCAATTCCAGGAGAACTCTAGTTCCAGGGGAATCTGAGACCCTCTTCTGACCTCCGCAGCATTGCATGACATGGGTGCACAAACTACATGCAGACAGTACATTCATACACATACAAAAATAATAATAAATAAATAAATTTATAAAATATGTATTCATGAAAAAACATATATAGAGAAATTCACAACAGATTTATCATTTTGATTTCCAAAAGATGAAAATAATCAATATATTCCAACAAATTAATGATAAAAAATGTGATGTTTTAATATCATGACATATTACTCTACATTAGAAATAACAAAACTAATTATACATTTAAAAAGTTGTATGAATTTCAAAAAAAAAATTTCAAAAAAATATGAATTTCAAAAAGAGCATTTCCAGCTAAGGCTTTTATTCCATGCCCAGATCCACATCCAATTGATAACTGCTGAGAAAGTGAGTGTGCGTTTCTTTTAAGTTTGTAACTCCCAGAATGTTCAGTGGACTACAAGGGATGAACCCATACCCAACAACATTTGGGAAACTTAAATTAGACTTAATAGGCCTTTAGAAATAATTAAAAAATAAAAACAAAAAGAGCACGTGAAGTTAAGGGTAGAATTTCAGGGTATGTGTGGAGATGGTGTCTATCAAAAATTCATATAAAATTATCAAAGAACTACTAAAATATTTTAAAATTCATTTCAAAAAGTCATTTAGTGTATGGTTATAGTCCTATCATGTTTGAGAAAACATGGGTAATGGAAAGGAGAAAAATTGGTGATATATAAGGTTTAGAAACAAAGCCAGGTTGAGTTTTGTAAATTACAAAAGAATCATAATGTTCCATGTGGTAAGAAAAATGTTTTATATCCATGCCAACATCCTGATTGTGTAACAACTCAAATTTCACTATTACTTATTGCAAATGTGTGTATCTATAGAATAAAACAGTGTATTTCATAAAATCCAGGTAAACACACAATATTGCTATTGAAGAAATTATCTTATTCCTGCATAAGGAAACAACTTACAAATGACAACGAAATATTTTAAACATTGCGATGATTGTTTCTCTCTTTTATAGGATATCTGACAATTAAACTGAATTGAATAATTTTTGAATAAATTTAGTAGTTTAGCTTAAGGAAAATGGAAAACGTGCTCAGAGAATAGTCCTAAAACTCGGCCCAAATTAATCATTTGGGACTATTATATATTATACATCGTTGTCGCTACATCATCTCTTGTCATGTTGGGCATTTAATGTATAATCAAGGATTGCAAAAACAGAATAATTAATGTGGAAGTGAGTAGTACTTGGATGGATTTCATATTCATCAATAATAGGTTCATTTATTGAACATTAACTCTGTTCTTAATACTATTTTGAAGGAAGAATTGCATCATCTAGAATAGAAAGGCATTCTCATATCTCATAATTATAGAATAGCTCTAAACTGTTTCAACGTTGCTGATTCTGTATTATGATATGGATTTTCAGAATATTGTTTTTGTCCAGGTATTGTGCAGTCAATCACGCCACATTAAGTCAAACTTTCACCTAACTCATTCCTAGAAATAAACACATTGAATCTGTCTTAATTGTATTAGCCCTGTTCAAGATGCTAGACAGAAAATCATACATATATAGATACAAAGAAATTGTGATCAAGCAGAATTTGTATTGATTTAGTGGAATCATTCCTCATATATCTTTCAATGATTAAATATATGAAAATCTCAAATGCAAATCCATAAATACCTACCAAGTGAAATATCTAGAGTTGAAAATATACAATATTCAAAGTAATACCTTTTACTTGTATAGGTTATTACCAGAAATAAATAAAACAATAAAAGGGCATTTTCAAGACAGAAATGTATGGAAAACTCAATATGAAGAAAAGAGGGAAGGATTGATACAGCACTTGTCTGACGTGAACAAGCTGTGTTTGATTACCAATAGCATTAGAAAAGGAAAAAAATGAATTTTAAAAGATGGGGATAGAGAAACGTTTAGCAGGTAAGAAACATTTCCATAGCAAAAGACCAGATTTCGTTTCCCTGACCTACTTCAGGTACTCCACAACTTCCTCTAAGTCAATCTTCAGGAGATATAGTGTCTTCCTGTGGTCTCTGCAGTTACTGCCTGCATTCACCTGGAGAAACTTACACACAGACACACCAGTATCCACATAATTCAAAATATAGTAAAATGTTTTTAAGGCATTTAAAAGAGATACTCTGATTTATGTGACCGCATGTAATTATTTAATATACATATAATTGGAATTCTTGAAGCAATAAAGAAAGTGTCTGAGCCAACAAAAATATTTGAACAACCAACAGTGAAGCATATCCTAAAGTTCAGGTAAATCATAAAATTACAAATTTAAGAAGATCAACACATTCAAAGAAAAATAAATACAAAAAGACAAATTAATTAGTATTATGTCTATCATATGTTGGCAACATGGAGGGAAGGAGGATGAGGAGAGAAGGAGTGAGGGATATATATATATAT
>VZQC01013302.1:5818475-5828974 GCA_009823505.1 Rhizomys pruinosus
TGCTCCTGCAAGAAGGGAGGAGGGAAAACTGCTGGAGATCACCCGTAGAATGGAACGAACTCACACACGTGGAGAGCCGGGGAGGATAGGAACTCGGTTTATTTTCCATCAGTGAGGTCTATATATTTAAGTCTACTGTGCTCTGGGCAAGGAAGTGGGGAGCAGGCAGAAGGGAGGGGTGAGCCAACTTGGTTCTAATTGGGGGGCTGCAGAGCTCCGGTTTGTGCAACAGGTAACTAGAGATGTGATATTTTTTGCTCAATGCCTCAAGGGAAGGGACCTGGAACTTTGCAGAGATAGGGAAAAGCAAGAATCATTGTCATATCACGAATCTTCCTGCTACAGATAACTCTGGAAGCTCACAGAGATATCAGATAACTGGAGATCTCCCGGGACAGGTCTTACATGTTCTTGCTTCAAGTCACACACAAAGTTTCATTCCCACACAGCAATACATCACTATTGTCAATAATAAATACTAAATGATATAATTATGTTAAACGGTTGTAACAATATAACAAATAAATTTTTGGTATGGTATGAAGTATATAGGAAGTCTCATATGTGCTGACCATGGTGGCACACTCCTTTAATCCCAGTACTTGGGAGGCAGAGGCAGGCAAATCTCTGTGAGTTCAAGGGGAGCCTACATAGTGTGTTCCAGGACAACTGAGGCTACAAGGAGACGTTGTCTCAAAAAGACAAAAAAAAGTAGCATATGGATGTGTCGATATAAATTTCACATGCCTGAAAGCATAGATGTGAAATGGACCTTCGAAATGCAAATATGATAAAGGCTCGATCTCTTTCTACTAGATCCATTCATTCAGTGTTGACTGGATGCAAGGTCATCCAATGTGAACAGTATATTAACCTCTTGAGTAGTTGATATAAAGGCATTGCTTTGTTGGCAGTTTGGTCAGGTTGCAGGAAGTAGGTTACTAGTGAAAATTCCTGAAACTCCATGGAACTGAACTCACAGAATTGATGGTCTAATTATTGATCATATAAATGTATCAGTAACTGTAAATTATGAAATGAAGTTCATTGTATCTTACAAAATATTTCATTTCAATATAATTTGGAGAATATATTATTTACTAGTTTAATTTTTGTTTTTGTGGGTGAATTGTAATTCATTGCTACATAAAGGTCTATACAGAAAGTGGAATGTTTTGATCCCATTGTAGGGGCTGGAGAGATGGCCTAGCGGTTAAGAGCACTGACAGCTCTTGCAGAGGACCCAGGTTCGATCCCCAGCACCCACATGGCAGCCGAGAACCATCTGAAACTCCAATTCCAGGAGAACTCCAGTTCCAGGGGAATCCTACAACTTCTTCTGACCTCCACGGTGTTGCACAACACGGGTGCACAGACTTGCATGCAGACAGTACATTCATACACATACAGAAATAAATAAAATTAAAAAAATATATATATATAAAAGAAAGTGGAATGTTTTGATCCCATTGTAAATTAAGTCCATGCCATTCAGAAAAATTTCTTGAGAGTTTAGCAGAAAACATCCTGAGCCTGAATTGTTTATTTCCTCTGACACTCTCCTCATAAAATACAATACACATGAAGTCAATATTTGTGGTTTTATGCCATTATAAACTTTGTAAATACAGTAATAATTTGTCATAACATGTTTATTTGTAAGCATTTAGTCCTCTCCATTAGTTTAATAACTAAATTTTTGAATTTTGTGCATTTCGTACAGACCATCTCAATAAATATTAATCACCTTTATGACGGGTGATTTTTCTCATTGGCACCCTCCCAAAGCTGAGCTGGAATATTCCTCCCAAAAGACTACTTCTCATGGGATCTGAGGATACTATGTATGCCACTAAGGTAGAAAACCAATCATTGGTCATACCTAGCTGAATTTACTGAATTTAATACAATTTCTATTTTCTATTACTCTCCCTCTTATTCCCATGAATATGAATTTCTCAACATTTGTCTTCCAGGATTTACTGATAGTCAATGAGGAAAAGTATAATAATTATATAGTACACTCACCTTCTCCCTCATAGTTTTAGCCAATTTTATAAGATCATACCAGCACTTAAATTCATATTGCTATTAAAAATAACTGAATAAAATATGCAAGTTTTCCTGAAATATTACCTAATTGAAGATATTTAGATAAAGATGGAAAGACACAGATGTACTCATTTTTGTAGATATTTAAACATTCTATTTTTTATAAATTAACCCAAATTCATATTTTGCTGACATGATTGGAGTGAATATTAATTGAATAATAGTAAAATAAATTGTGATACAACAAATTTACCTAGTAGTAGCATTTTTGTACCACTGAAGTTATTCGTAGCATATTCTACAACTTAAGTCACAATTCTGCATTTCTTAAGAATTGTTTTTATAGTTAACTATGTGTGTGCTTTTGTGTCTATTTGTAAGGATATGTACTAAGAGCAGTTACATCTGCGGGGGAGAAGACCATTTCTGGTTCTCTGGAATTCGAATTAGGAAAGGTTGTGAACCATTGACAAGGGTACTAGGAACTGTACTCAGATCCCATGGAGAAACTGTAAGCACTCTTAACCTCTGAGCATTTTGTCCAGTCCTACGCTTATCTTGACTTCATTGTCCTGCCAATTTTTTCACATGTATCTTGAAAGATTTTTATGCAGATCTGAATCATCGCCATCATTGACAATTTTTCAAACTGTCCATGAAGTCAGTTTCAACAGATACCCAGTATCTAGACCACTCCTGAAGAGAATTTTAAGAACAGGTGTGAAAGTGAAAGTAAAATAATAGAAGAGTCTCATGATTATATTTGTTAAAATAATCATACATGTGAAAACTGATTATAAACTTTTTATAAATACTAGAACAAGGTATAACTATGTTTTGCAAAAAAGTTTCTTGAAGTAATTCATTTCAAACTGATGAACGTGTTGAAGTC
The DNA here is from genome assembly GCA_009823505.1 of Rhizomys pruinosus. Taxonomy (NCBI): domain Eukaryota; kingdom Metazoa; phylum Chordata; class Mammalia; order Rodentia; family Spalacidae; genus Rhizomys; species Rhizomys pruinosus. The sequence goes on from VZQC01013302.1 coordinate 5,821,420, forward strand.
TTGTATATTTGACATTCAAGTATTGTTAATGTGAATATCATTTAGATTTTTAATCTTACACTATTAAGAGTACCTTATAAAACATTATGTTCTTGCCCATAGTTAATTACATTATGCATTATTACTTTGCTTCCTTGTGCTATAAGCAGAAAGATTATATCAATAGTCCCATAGTAGATAACATTAAATATAAGACTTTTTTGACCTTATAAAAATAAAATATATTTTTGAACTTGTGTCCATATTTATTTTGAGCAACTTTAACACTCTAGTAAATTATCATTGAAATATGTTCATGTAGAATTCAATGAGCAATTCTTTATAAATAAATGAAATCCCCTATTGTGGGGAAAGAATTAAATATTTTTTATTTATGTGGAAAAGGAAATGAAACACTGTGAAAAATTATTCTATGAAATAATACAGTTTTATGAACTATTACTGAATACCTATCATTTGGTTAGATATTGTTAGAAGCTATGCCTATATCCCATATTTCTCCATAGACAGACAAATTTTAATTTGAGACAATATTGAGTTCTGGCTGTTATTCATGAATATATTGAAATTTCAAAAATAAAGTAAATTTGCATTTCCTTTCTCATAAAAATAACACATATATCAAATGTAATTTATTTTTTTTATTTTTATTTTTTTATTAATTTTTATTTATTTCTGTATGTGTATGAATGTACTGTCTGCATGCAAGTTTGTGCACCCATGTCGTGCAATGCCACGGAGGTCAGAAGACACCCAAGAAGGTGTCAGATCCCCTGGAAATGGAGTTCTCCTGGAATTGGAGTTTCAGATGGTGGGTGCTGGGGATCGAACCCGGGTCATCTGTAAGAGTCCCAGGACAGCTGGGGCTACAGGGAGACCCTGTCTCAAAAAGACCAAAAAAAAAAAGAGATGCCAAAGAGCATTAAGGAATTAAAAACAGGGCATAATGATCCCCTGAATCTTGATATTACTAATATTACAATGCATAAAGTTATTCACAAATAAATTATTAAATCTTCAAACACTTCAACTATACATGATCCTTGATTATACTGTGGTTACAAATAAACCCATTAACAGTCAAAATATTCTAAGTTGAATATGCAGTAATTCACCTAATCAACTGAAGAGCATTGATCTATAGGTTTGTATTTGTGTCAGTACCAAGCTGTTTTTATGACTATACCCCTGTAATATAGTTTGAAGTCTGGTAGGGTAACCCCCCTTTGCATTGCTCTTTGGGTTCAGGGTTCCTTTGGCTATCTGGGATCTTTCCTTTTTTCCATATGAATTTTAGGATTTCTTTTTGTAATTCTGTGAAGAAAATCATGGGGATTTTAATAGGGATTACATTGAATCTATATATTGCCTTGGGTAGGATGCTCATTTTTACTATATTAATTCTTCTAAACCATGATTGTTGGAGGTCCTTCCATCTTCTTTTGTCTTCATCTACCTCTTTCTTCAAGGATTTAATATTTTCATTGGAGAGATCATTAGTATCTTTGGTCAGGTTTGTTCCAAGATATTATTTGAGGCTATTCTGAATGGGAAGATTTCCTTTTATTTCTTCTTCAATTGCTTGTTGTTGCCATAAAGAAAGGCTACTGATTTTTCTAGATTAATTTTATAATCTTCCACTTCACTGAAAATGGTAATTATTTATAGGGGTTTTCTGGTGGAATTGTTAGTATGCCTTTGGTATCCTATCCTGTCATCTGAAAAAAGGGATAGTTTGACCTCCTCTTTTCAAATTAGTACTCCTTTGATTACCTTATATTGTCTTAGTGTTCCAGCAAGTGTTTACAGCACTACATTGAAAACAATTGGAGATAGGAGCAGCCTTGTTGAGGTTCCTGACTTTAACGGGAATGCTGCTAGGTTGTCCTCATTTAGAATGATGTTGGGTGTGTGTCATATATAGCTTTAACTATTTTGAGGAATGTTCCCTCCAGTCCAATTCCCTCTAAGACTTTAAAGATGAAAGTATGTTGGAATTTACCAAAGGACTTTTTTGCATCGATTAACATGATCCTGTGGTTTTTGTCTTTAAGTCCATTTATGTGTTTTATGACATTTATTGATTTAAGTATGTTGAATCATCCCTTTGGTATAAGTGTGAGTTGGTCATAGTGGATGATTTTTTTTTTTTTGATCTGTGCCTGCATGCAGTTTGCAGGTATTTTGTTGAGAATTTATGAATCCACGTTCATTAAAGAAATGGGTGTATAAATTTATTTTTTGGTTGTATCTTTGCCTAGTTTTCATATTAAGGAGATGCTTGCTTCAGAGAAGGAATTTGTGAGATTTCCCTCTGTTCTACCCTTTTGAATAATTTGAGTAATAGAGGTTGTAGGTCCTCTTTAAATGTCTTGTAGAATTCTGCTGTAAATCCATCTCGGCCTGGGCTGTTTTTAGTTAGTAGGTTTTGTATTACTATTTCAATTTACTCAGATGGTATGGATGTGTTTAAGATGTTAATCTCTTCTTGTTTAAGCTTTGGTGCTTTCCATGATTTCAGATATTCATCCATTTCCCTTAGGTTTCAAATGTAATAGATTATAGGTTTTTAAAATATTCTCATATAATTGCCTGGGTCTTTTCTCTTTTTTAATTAATTTTATTTATTTCTGTATGTGTGTGAATGTACAGTCTGCATGCAAGTTTGTGCACCCATGTCGTGCAATGCCGTGGAGGTCAGAAGAGGGTGGTGGATTCCCCTGGAATTGGAGTTCTCCTGGAATTGGAGTTTCAGACGGTTCTGGGCCGCCATGTGGGTGCTGGGGATAGAACCCGGGTCCTCTGTAAGAGCAGTCGGCACTCTTAACCGCTAGGTCATCTCTCCAGCCCCTGGGTCTTTTCTTTAACTGTTGTGATGNCTTGGATTCATTGATTCTTTGTATTGTTTTCTCTGTTTCTATTTCATTCATCTCCCCTCTGATTTTTGTTATTTCTTCTTGACTATTGGTTTTGGGATTCATTTATTGCTGTCTTTCAAGTGTTTTAGTTGCAATGTTAGGTCATTTATTTGTGCACTTTTTGTTTTATTATTTATTTTTTTAAATGTAGGCATATAGGGTTATAAATTTTCCTCTTAGGACTGGCTTTACAATGTCCATAGGTTTTGTTGTGTTGTACTGTTGTTTTTGTTTAATTCCAGAAATATTTGTATTTCTTTATTTTTTCCTTAACCGATTCATTATTTAGGAGTGTTTTGTTTAGATGCCATGAGTTCTTGTAGATTATAGGGCTTCTTCTGGTGTAGATATTAAGCATTATTGCATTGTGGTCTGATTGAATGAATGGGATTATTATTATTATTTTTTTATTTGTTGAGATTTCTTTTGTGCTCCAGTATGTGGTTGATTGTAGTATAGACAGTATGCTGAGAATTACACATGTGCAGAGCTATCTTGTCCCTAATCAACATAACCTGCCCTAGGCAGGTGAGATAGTACAAGCAGTACTGCAGACCTGGGCCAATCAGAAGACGACAAGAGGAGAGCGGGAATTCAAACAGTACATAACCCCTAACCCTGCCCCCAATAAACAAGTCTGCAACAGCTCACCCTCTGTCTGTGTTCACTCAACTCCCAGAGTCTGTGTTTTGACTCTATGCCTCTCACCCCCATTTCTTTGGTTGGGGTCGGACAATGAAATTCCCCAGCAGGCCTGGGGGATTGACTATATCTGGCACCCAACGTGGTTTTTTGCTGTCCCCATCCCCCCTGTGTTGGCGAGGTACCCCCTATCTTGATCAGTGAGTAGGCCGCATTACGTGTTTGCTCTTTTGGCCATGCGCTAGGGTGAGCACACCCCCTGCACAGATCCCTCTCCTCCCTTAACATTTCCTGCCCTCATGGATAATATTCCTCCCCACATTTAGGAGCTATGGACAGCTGCCCCACTCCTCCAGACCCGTGGCCTTAAAATGAAATCCTGGGATTTGATTCATCTGGGAGGAGGCCATTTGCATTGCCTCTCCTCTCCATAATTGTGAGCCTTAAGGGTGCCTCGGCAGAGGATGTTCTGAATGAGCATAACTGAGCCTGCCACAAGAACAACTAGAAGAAGTTGGCCCTGCCCTGTGTCCCTGACTTTCACCAGGACAGGAAGGTTCCCACCATCCCAACCCCCTAACTCCCTTCAACTTCCCCTGCTAGGGATACTCATTCACCCTCCACCAATATACCCTTGGAGGGGGGCCCAGGAAGCTCTCTTACACCGGAGGGACTAGAGACACCCCTTTTGGCTGGCTGTGTCTTTTGGGTAAGAAAGAATTCAATTCATTTTTTCTTTTTACTTTCATTTTGGTTTTGTTTAATGTCAAGTTTCTGTTCTGGGACTCTCAGGAGAGTGTGGAGATGGGGGACATCCTAACTCTCCACTGGTAAAGTACAAACATGGGGTTCACCTCAGTGATTTGGAACCCAGGTAAGGGATCTGTATTTTTGGTTCCTGGACCAACAGGATGTCAGTTCCATGCGTGCAGCATTTCCTCTCTTCTTCTGACTATGTCTTGTATTTATGATAACTGTTCCGTGTGTCTAAGCATGCGTCTAAGTTTTTATGTGTATTTGTAAATCAGTAATTATAATTGTCCTAGTTTGTCTTCCATTGCTGTGACAAAACACTCTGACCAGCACCAACTTGGGGAGGAAAGGGTTTATTCACCTCACATCTCCTGGATCACAGCATGCAGACAGTACATTCATACACATATGAAAATAAATTAAATAATTAAAAATAATTTTTAAAAGTGCACAGTATCATTCATTTTGGCATGCCAGACTAGATATACACGTGCAAACTTTAAAACTTGATATTTAAAAATGCATTTAAAGGCCTGAAATTTGGTTTGTGTATGCTTTCAAAAGGGATCGTGTGAGGTAACTTGCTTGCTTTGGAATTATCTGCTTTCCTTTGAGACCTCTGCAGGCCAGATTCTCTGATTTAACATTAACTATCCTTCCTTCAGGACTGGGAATGAATTCTCAGACCAGGCGTGGTGGCACACACCTTTATTCCCAGTCCTTGGGAGGCTGAGGCAGGCAGTTCTTTGTGACCTCAAGGTCAGCCCATCTGGTCTGCTTTGTTGAGTTTTCTCCACCCAGCTGCTATTTCAAAGGACCAGAGATAATCTGCCTCTTACTTTAGCTAGTAAAATTTGCATCAGCAGTTAGGAATCCTGCTCTGGCTTGGGAGAAGGTCTTTAGAGCTTGGGGAATTCCAGAGCTCTCTGGAGTGCCCACGTGGCAACCTTTCGGTCTCTGCTAGAGACCCATTTTGGGGTCTGGCACCTGGATCAGCTGGGGTACTGCATGGCTTCTGGGGATACATTATATGTTCTTGCCTCCAAGGAGTGAGGGAGAGCAGTCTGGAACAGCCTTTGGGCTCTGTTATGTTTCTGCAAGAATTTTTGAACCTGTTTCCCTCCCTCCCTTTTTCCCCATGGGAGGAAAAGGAACCTCTCTGGGTCTGTGCCCTCCTTGCTGATCTCGCTATCAGGCTGTGTGTTTGTGTTGAGGAAGAGTTGGTCTCAGAGAACCGGGTGAATCAAATTCATGAAAACTGTACTTCACTCCATGCAAGCCAGGCATGGTGGTGCACACCTTTCCTTTCATCTTAGCACTCAGGAGGTTTTGTGGGTTCAAAGCCAACCCAATCTCCAGGACAGCCAGAGCTACAGGGAGACCCTGTCTCAAAAAAGCCAAAACAAATATCCTGATCACTTTAAGATGATAGAGCAGCCCTCTTGTCCCAGGCTCCTCATGTTTTGAATGTAGCTTTTTAAACTATGGAAGCTCAGTTCGGCTTATGGATAAGAACCTTTTGGGAGGGTGTAAGTGTTTTAAGCCCTCATACTTAGCAAAATCTTATTCTGACACACCTAATCAGAAATATAAACATTTTAGTGGTATAACTTGGGTACTCTAAAAAAAATATCTTTCCAGACTCTCTTCCAGCACTTGGGAGACAAAGGCATGTGGATATCTTTGTCTGGTTTAGGTGGAGAACTGATACCAAAATGGCCTGGCCTAGCTCTGTTTCTTGCCTCCAGGGTGGGAGAGCTACTCCTCCTGGGGTAGCTAATGGGTTTTATTGTGTTTCCTATCTGTTTCTCCCACCCCCCTCCTCCTCATAGGAAGCAAACATACCTCCCTGTGTTTGAACTGGTGTCCAGCTGGCCTGGCCACTCCTGGAAGTTCCCCAGCCAGGTGTGGTTGGCCATACCTTTAATCCTAGCATGCCTTTAATCCTAGCACAGCCCAGGTATTTAGGTGCAGAGATCATTACTGTAGAATTTCTGAGTAAAAAATAACTGACCTAATTTAATCCTCAATTAAAAATAGAAAAATTTGCCTCTCAGCTAGACGACCTTAGTACTCTATAAATTGTGAAGATTAAAGTGTTGTTATGTTGACTGTTATAAACTTGAGTCATATTTTACTCTGATTTAAGTTTTCATCTGTAATTTAGAGTTTTCATCAAGGTGCTGAAATTTGGAGTTTGAAACAGTTAAACATTTGTTTTATGGAGCTGTTTAAATGAATAGGCTTGCACCTAATGCTAATGATTTACTTGATATCAAGTTGATTGACAAGTAAAGTGTCATGTGAGCTAAAACTGCTAACTTACACTATGGTCCTTGGTCCTTATATTTTAAGTTCATTTTAAAGAATAATCACTTCTGTTCTAGGGTGCAATTTATTTCCACACATTACACATGTGGGGACATTTGCCAGGACTAGAACCTCTAAGCACTGAAAGAAAATTGGTCATTCAAAACCTGCTCACAAGCTGGCATGAACATCTCACAGTTTATACTAGTGTATTTGAGATAACTGTTCCATCTCATTACATGGAAAGTATTAATTACTTAGTAAATCTGCAAAACTAAGGGTTAATCTGTTTATAAATGCTATGTCTCAAGTAATAAAAATGATATAAAAAGATGGAAAATGTTAAAAAATTATTTTTTTCTTTTTTTATTGATGCTTTGTGTATTTCATACATCATTTTTCAATTCAGTTCAGGCATATATCCCCTTCCCTTCCCCCCACCCGACCCCTACCCATCCCAGATCATGCATTCTGCTGCACCTTTTCTGCATCTTTCTCTGTTTTTTTTGTTTTGTTTTGTTTTCATTTTTTTAAACAATAAGTGATAATCTGTGAGTACAAGCATCCTTCATGTAAAACCAATTTGCAAGCAGTTGTGACAAACCCACACAGCTCATGGGTCCCACCATCCAGCAGGGGGGGCTTGTATGTTCAATCAAGTTGATCAAATGAGTGTCCAGTCTATATTGTTGTAGTTTCACCATTCACCCCAATTGCAGCCCTTACATTCTACCATGCCCCTCTTCTGCAGATTGTTCCCTAGGCTTAGAAAAGGGGCATAGGTGGATGAGAAGCAAAACAGTCTACTTTCTCTGGAGCTGTTGTCTTGGTCTCTAGTCAATTCTGGTTGTTTTCTTTCATGGGCTGCCAACTTGTCCAGGCATAACCTTTCAATCCTACTAATGAAGCACATGCAATTAGATACATAGTTA
>VZQC01013302.1:5829280-5949699 GCA_009823505.1 Rhizomys pruinosus
ACCAAATGCTGGAGAGGTTGCGGGGAAAGGGGAACACTCATCCATTGCTGGTGGGAATGTAAACTTGTACAGTCACTGTGGAAAGCAGTGTGGAGAACCCTTAAAAGACTCAAAATGAGTCTTCCATTTGACCCAGTCATACCACTCCTGGGTATATACCCACAAGACATAACTTACAATTCATTCCTTGGCGTTGCTTTCCTATTTGGGGTCTATATACCCAACCCCTCCACTTCACTGGTTTTTCTCTATCTTTAAAAAAAAATTTAATTCCTCTCTCTTACCTTCATTTCACTTAGTGGCTTACTTGCCTTTAAAGAAATGGTTTTAGGTTTTGTTTTCACTCACTACAAATTTATTTTCAGGTTTTATGTACCAAGGACCCTCAGTTCTGCACATGTTAGATTCCAGCCTGACAAACCCCAATTCTTCCCTTCACTCTAGCATCACCATCACCCACAAACCTCAAATCTAAGACTTTCCTGTCCAAGTTTTTCCTCTCTGTCTACTGCCTATGTATGGCCATCATTTTCTTATGTCCTTTAAAAGTCCCTGTAATGTCATGATTTTATGTTTCCATGTGTTAACATCTAATGTATTTCCATGCAGACAAACCTCAGAGAGATCTTACGTAATTATACTCATTCTTTCTCTTCATGTGTTACTTGTCTCAAAACAATTTTAGGCTGTGACCACCAAGTTTTCCTTTTTCATTGTGTGAACAAGAATTATTAGTTTAAAATTTATTCTGGCATGCATAATCAAACTGTAAGTATTTTAATGGTGCAACCTGGGTACTGTAAAACATCTTTAAATATCTATTATCCCACAAATTTCTAAGTACTACTTGTTTATGCAAAATGGTATATATGCATGCTTAACTAGAAATCCCAGGCAATAAAATTTAAAACCATCACATGGCCAGTCTATTTTAACTCNATTGGCTGTGGGTTTCCTGTATATGGCTTTGATTACATTAAGGTATGATCCCTCCAGTCTAATTCCCTCTAGGACTTTAAACATGAACGGATGCTGGATTTTGTCAAAGGCTTTTTCTGCATCAATTGAGATGATGGTGTGGTTTTTGTCTTTCAGTCCATTTATATACTTGTGGGCATTTAGGTCTATATATTTCCCTCTTAGGACTGACTTTATTGTATCCCACAGGTTTTCTTGTTTTGTACTGTCATTTTTGTTTAGTTCCAGGAATGCTTTTATTTCATTTTTTTATTTCTTCCCTGACCCACTCACTTGGAACATCGTGGTCCAACTGTGAATAAAAGGGGTGAGAGAAGCAGAGTCAAGATGCAGACCCTGGGTATCAGGTGAATGCAGGCAGAGAGCAAGCTCATTTATTGGGGGTAAGGTTATGTTATATGTAATGTTCGCATTCTGCTCTCCTCTTAGTGCAGTCATCATGTCGCCTTGTGATTGGATCAAGTCTGAAACTCAGCTGCTTGTATGGTCTCGCCTGCCTAGGGCAGGTTAGTTTGATGAGGGATAAACTCTGCACAGGTGTACTGTGTAATTCTCAGCATACTTGCTACTCCATTTCCGCCCTTTGTGTTTAATTTTGCGTGAGGAGTGGTCCAGTGGGAGTTCAGGTGCTATGCCAGAACCTTGTTGACCCCACATCTGGCATTCTGACATTTTGACTGCGTCTGTCTTAGGTTGCCCTGGATTTGCAGGGTCTTACCCATCTTTGACTGGTCTTTCACTGAGGGAAGAGGCCAGGAGCCGTACCACAGAGGGGAGAGACAAGCTCATTCCCTTGAATTGTGGATGCATGAGAGCCAGATGTGAATCACCTCATTGGATGGGCACATGCAGAGTCCCTGTTGACAATTACTGGGAGGACCTGAGCCATTGTTTTGTTGACCTGGCATTGGCTGCAGGCAAAGCAAAACAGACACCTGAAGAGAAAAAGGCAGAGAAGGGGCAGGAGGCAGAGGATGCCCCAGGTGACCAATGTAGCAGGATCAAAAACATACTTTAGCATAGACCACACCTGAGAAACAAAGCTAGTATCAAAGGGTATGACCTCGGGGCAGGTAGAGTTGAGGGAGACCCCTTGAGATCCAAGGGTAAAGGTGCAGTTAATAAACTGTTGTGACCAGGGGAATTTAATAAAACCTGGGGTCACAACTCATTTCTCCCTCTCATTATGTGGCCTTCAAATACTTGAAGGAAGTTCACAAGAATTAACCACAGTTGGTGTTTCCAAGGTGGAATGATCTCTGCTAGGGGGGTAGTATTAGCATCATGATTTTAATGGTATTTACCTACTGGTCAATAAATATGACAAGTGAATTAAGGATGCATGAGCCACAAGTCAGAGCAACCAAAAAGATAACTCCACTGGCAGATCCAGGAAGTCCTCAGCTCTCAGCTGAGAAAGAAACTGGCTCTTTTGGGGGGTCTTGACCCTAAACTGCCTAGCCAATTTTAGCTCCTACTTTTATCACATAACCTCTGAGGAGGTCACCCCAATTGCCAAGAGGAAATTGGGGCACCAACCGCTCTGACTTATTCTGTGCTGAAAAGGGGCATTGGAGGTGGCAACAGGGGTACCCCTGCTCAGTGAATCTATCTAAAAGATCCCAACAATTATAGTTACAGGGACAACAAAATCCTTGACTAGTGCCTGTGAAGGTGAGAATAGCTAGGTACATTTTCTAGGCAGGGAATCAAGAGCGGAACATGGTGAACTAAATGTCCAATTTAAAATTCTCTTAGAATTTCCCAAGAGGGGTTCCAAAACATCCATTATTGGGCTTCTCCTTTGGTTCATTTGGCCATAGTGTTTGGACTCAGGATCTGCTTTCCAGGAAATTTCCCTTAGGTAGTTGCTTAAATAGAGAGAAGACATTTTATTATTTGGTAACAACAGAACTCATATGACTTTAAATGACTTAAAATCTAGTGTTTGGTTGTTCCCCTTTCCCCGCAACCTCTCCAGCATTTGGTATCATTCGTGTTCCTGATCCTAGCCAGTCTTATTGGAGTAAGGTGATTTCCCAAAGTGGTTTTAATTTGCATTTCCTTAATTATCAGAGATGTTGAACAGTTCTTAAGATGTTTCTTGGCCATCTCTAATTCCTCCTCTGTGAAGTCTCTATTCAGATCTTTGCTCCATGTTTTGAGTGATTCATTTGTTTTCTTTCTTCTTTGTTTTTTGAGTAGCTTGTATACTCTGGAAATTAATGCTTTGTCAGATGTATCTGCTGTGAAGGTTTCCTCCCACTCTGTGGGTCTTCTCCTCACTTCCTTTATTGCTTCCTTTGATGTACAGAAGCTTTTGAGTTTAATGAGGTCCCATTTGTCAATTGTCGATCTTATTTCTTGTGCAGCTGCTGTCTGATTTAGGAAGTCTTTTCCAACACCTATGTCTTGTAGTCTNTGTAGTCTGCTGCCAAGCTCTCTTCTATTTCATCCTCCAGAGTTTGGGGTTTCACGTTGGAGTCTTTGGTCCATATGGAGTTGACCTTTGTACAACGTGAGAGGTAGGGGTTTAACTTTTAATTCTTTCTACAAGTGGTGATCCAGTTTGCCAACACCCACTTGCTGAAGAAGATTGCTGTCTTTCCTCCATTGGTCTTCTTGGCCCCCTTGTCAAATATGACGGTGCTGAAATGAAATTGTATGAGCTCAGGTTGGATCTTCCGTTTTCTTCCATTGGTCAACTGGTCTGTTTTTGTGCCAGTACACAGGCTGTTTTTATGACTTAGCCCGCCTGTCGTATTAGTTTGATTGTCTTGTATAGCTATCCCCCCTGTATTGCTCTTTTACACTCATCCATTGCTGGTGGAAATGTAATCTTGTACAAGCCACCATGAATAGCGAGTGTGGTAGAACCACGCTTAAAAACTCAAAATGACGCCTTCCATTTGACCCCAGCTAACCACTCCGCAGGGTATTATACCCACACAGACTACAAACTTACGCAAAATGATACATCACATGCAATCTATGTTTATTGCCGCTCTGTCACAAAACAACAAAAAACTGGAACCTGAGCCCAGTGCCCTAACTGGACAGTCGATAGAGACAAATGTGGTACAATGTATCAATGGGAGTTCTATGCAGCAGTAAAGAGGACAACATCATAACTTGGGTAAATGATGGAGCTGGAAGGACATTATGTTAAGTGAGGTACAACAGTCCCAGAAAAACAAACGGACAAATGGTGCCCTCATATGTGGGATGCTCGTTACCAACAACACAGATATAAATATTTCTCATGGAAAGGATGCATAGTAAAAGAACAACGAAAGAGCTGCATCAGACAAATGGATGAAATGTGAATTGGAAGGTGGGATAGGATGGGTGAGGGACACGGCATGTATATTCGATCAAAGCATATTTATTGATGTGTATGTTCAGCAAGTTACTCAGTTTCGCCTAGACACTGTTACAGGTAACATGGTGTTTTAAGACTATGATAAAAAAATAGTGTGATATGTTAAACAGCATGGTTTACAGGCTTTGATATAAGACATCTAAGGTAATGCATTCTGATTAATTAGATCATAATTACGCTGTTGTACCACATTTGTTTACACAAAACATCATGTAGAGACCATAACTTTTGGCTGAAGGCACATACAAACGTCTCTCTATAATTTCTCTGTTTTACAAGATAATCACCTCATGTAGGCATTTCTTTAAGATGATTAAATGCTAAAAATTAAGTTTGCTTTCCCAAGTTAATCAAATAATAGTAGTCACCCAATACAACATGGTGAATTTGATGAATTGAAATCTGTGCCTTATGATTCCACCCTATATAGTATGTTATAAGTCACAACTTGTCTTCGAGTCAAGAATGAGTTCTTCTGGTTGTTAAAATAACGGGGCTTGGATAGCAGACAGACATTGAAAGCCTTTTAGTTCAAAAACCTTGCAATTCAAATCTTAAAAGCTCACTTCAAGCAGAAAAGAATTGTTGGTTCAACAGGACAAAATGTCATCCAAACTTAAAGCTGAAAGACAAGAATGCTCAGTCTTCTCATTATGAGAGGAGTATACCAAAAAAGTGCCAGAAAAGTTCGCGCGAATATTCTGAACATTTGAAAGGAAGAGAAAAGCCTCATGGATTGTCCATTAACAACATCGAACCCTTCTGTGGATCTAATGTTAACAACATATATAAATGAGTCCTAAAGAAACAATTACCTTTTAGGAGTGCAACAAAGGTTTAGATAGTGACTGTTCTTGCCACTCCCCTCCCATAGAAAGAGGAGAAATATGATGATGTACAGTTCTCCAACTGAAATGGAACGGACGGACATAGTGACTTTTATAGAGGTAATCTCTTATAAAACCGTAGTAAAATACCTTCTTAATTGACAATTTAACATAAGACTTGAAAGAATGATACTGTTCGAAATCAAGGATTATATCGTTCCGACAAATAGAAAATCAGTAGTCTGGAGCTATGCACTTAGGCCAAGTATATTAATGCATGAGCTCTGAATCAGCAATGGATTTGTCTCTACCAGGGGATGTGAGCCAGGGGATCCAATGACCCAACAAAAGGCTTAAGAGCCTCCTTGCCCTAAGTTGGGATACCTGCAGGAGGAGAGGCGATAAGACCCTGCTGCAGAAAGACCAGATGGTTAACATGTGTAGGGATGTATTGTAGATCTCACTGTCAATGCTACGATGGCCTCTGGAATGCCAGAGAGGATCACCAAATAGGCCACTAAACCAATAGCAAAGCAAATTATGGGTTCTCCTGATAGTCAGCAAGGACTCCACCACTCAGCACCAGCTACCCACCCACCTGCCTGGAAAATATCTGATGCATGCAGAGGCAGCCCCATAGGCCTGATATATCCCAATTCAATCTAGGTCCCTTGGAGGATAATGGCCTCGATTCACAGCTTACCTCTAGGGATACAATGGCTGATTTGCAGGGATGTCTATCAGCTCACAGTTAGAGACTGTTATATTGCCACAGAAGGACCGTCCAATTCATGTTACAATGTAAATTCATGGTATTATACATATCACCCAAACCACTATGTGTTCTATGCCCAAAGTAACCTACCATAACATATAAACTATTAGTTGCTGCTTAAAATACTATATATCTAATTGCTTGTGCTTCATATAGTCTCGGATACAAGTTACTCCTGAACAAACTAGTCAGCTCATGAACAGGAACAGCCAGCAGATTTGACCAGAATCCCACAGTCAAAAACTCGTCCACAAGATGAGAGGAACAGTTTTATCTTCTTCATCCCACCTGTGCCACTGGCCCTTTTCTAAGCCTAGGGACAATCTGTGGAAGAGGGGGTGTGGTAGATGTAAAGGCTGCAATTGGTGCGCGGTGGAAAACTACAGCGATGTTAGTTGGACACTCATTTGATCAACTTGATTGAACAAACAACCTGTCACCCCACTGACATGGTGGGGGACGTGGAGGTGGTATTGGGTCACAGCAATCTGTAAATTGGTTTTGCACGGAAGATGCTTATTACTCATGATTATCACTATAGCTAAAAAATGAAAGAAACAAAAATAAACTTAATAAGATCGCAAGCGGTTATGGCAGAATACTGAATCTGGGATGGTGGGGTGGGAGGGAAGAGGAATATGCCTATATGAATTGAAACAATTATGTTATGAAAAGCCAACAAACCATCCAATAAAAATTAAATAAAAAAAATCTAGTTTTGGGAGCACAATCTTCAGACTTTAAAGGAAATGTAATGATTACTTATCCTTTGGTTATACTCTTCCTCTTGGGTTGTTTTAAGACCATATTGTTAGCCAGATTAACCAACTTTTGGTTTTCAAGGTTCAGTTTGAGTCTGTAGATTGGTTTTGCACGAAGGATGCTTATACTCATGGATTATCACTTATAGCTAAAAAATGAAAGAAAAAAAAAAACCTGAAAGATGCAGGACGGTTATGGCAGAATACATGATCTGGGATGGGGTGGGGGTGGGAAGGGAAAGGGAAATATGCCTGATATGAATTGGAAAATGATGTATGAAATGCACAAACCATCAATAAAAATTAAATAAAAAAAATCTAGTGTTTGGAGGCACAATCTTTCAGACTTTAAAGGAAATGTAATGATTACTTATCTTTTGGTTTTACTTTCCTCTTGGGTGTTTAAGCCCATACTGTTAGCCCAGATTAACCAACTTTTGTTTTCTCAAGGTCAGTTGAGGATCTGGTCCTCAGGGACAACTGAGATTTTGGGGTACAGGCCTCTGGCTCCTCTCAGCTTTTCATTTACCAGTTCCATCCACACGAGGACAAAGTCAGCTCTTTCTAGACTAGGCTTCCCTTTTTGAAACATGAAGAGACTTTCCTCTCTACAGACTGGACACTGATTAGTGGATCTCCAAGACCTCCTTGTCCAGGAGGACTGGTGACTCCCAATTGCGGGACATTTCAGGAGATGCCCACAGATGTAGTCCCCCAGGACTGATTGACCTCAGAGGGCAAGAAACAAAATTGTTCCTTAAGTCCCTCAGTTGAATTGTTACGGAGATTTACATATGGTTGTTATCCCTCCATAAAGGCTAGGTTACACCAGACTAACACCTTTAATTACTGTGTAATATTTTAAATAAGGCTTGGACAATAATTCAAGCAGCTTTGGATAATACTGACTGGAGAAGGGACTTACCATATATTAAGCAGGCATAGCCCACAAGAGAGAATTAAACAATTTTAAGCTTATTTCAAATGTAATCCATTTACTACAATTACTACAATGAGGAACAATCTCTTTCTTTCTCAGACCCCCTATCCTGATTTATAGTTTTCCCAGAAAGACGGGAATTGTAACACATACAAGAAGACAGGAAATAAACTGAAAAGGATTACCAAGCCCATTTAGACTGTCTTCTTTTGGACTTCATATAGCTGGATCAGGAAGATAGAATCTAGTTTTGAGCCAAATTATCTGGTCAGGTCAAAAGAAATATCAAAAGCAACTCTTGCAAGAAACATAAAGTACATTTTTTAGTACCCATGGGTAAACCACTAGTTGACTGTATCCATTTAATCCAAACCTGTAACAGGGAGTCAGGTTTAAGCCAGGAGTGGACTGAAAATTGATTCTGTATATTCACACTCCTATTCAGGCCACTAGTAAACTAGCTTAAGTGTTTATATCAATTTAATTTAATACAGGTATTTTATCATTTTACTATTCCTTTTTTACTATTTTTAAGGATTCAAAATATAAGTGCACAGTTGTTTTCAGATCAATCACATTGATGTTGCTTGCTCAGTTTGCCATACAATCAGATAATTGATGTTAGCATCCACAGATGAGGGATACCATTTGTCGTTTGTTTTTCTTGGACTGTGTTACTTCACTCAGCATGATATCTTCTAGCTCCAGCCATTTACCTGTGCTTCAGGTGGTTCTCATCATCTTCACATAAATCCTTACTTAAAATAACTTTTTAACATTTTCCAGCTTTTTATATCTTTTAATACCATGAGACATAACATTCATAAACAGATTAACCCTTAATTGTGCAGATTTATTAAGTAATAAACATTTATTTCCCATGTAACAAGATGGGACAGTTATCTCAAACACACTAGTATAAACTGTGAGATGTTCATGCCAGCTTGGGAGCAAGTTTTGCATGACCAATTTTCTTTGAGTGCTTACAGGTACTTTACCTAGGCCTGGCAAATGTCCCCACATGTGTAACGTGTGGAATTAAATTACAACCTAGAACAGAATTGATTATTCCTGAAAATGAAATTATATTTTAAGGACCAAGGACCATACTATAATTTAACAGTTTTAGCTCACATGACAGTTTACTTGTGAATCAACTTGATATCAAGTAAATAATTAGCATTAGATACGAGCCTATTCATTTAAACAGCTCCATAAAACAAATATGTTTAACTAGTTTCAAACCCAAAACTTCAGCACCTTAATGAAAACTCTAAATTAGAGATGAAAACTTAAATCAGAGTAAAATATGACTCTTAAGTTTATAACAGTCAACCTAACAACATTTTAAACTTCACAATTTATACAGTACTGAAGTCATCTAGCTCTGAGGTAAATTTTCCTATTTTTAATTTAGGATTTAGGATTAAATTGGGTCAGTTATTTGTTTCTGACTCAGAATTTCTACAGTAATGATCTTTACATTTTTAAAACTATCTGGGTAGATTTTTGTAAACACGTGTTTTAACCAAGATGCTGTTCATGAAGCAGCCTGCTTCTCACAGTTACTGACAGGCACCCTACTGGGTCATTGGAGAAAAAGGAGGTCAGCTTCCCAGATAAGCCTGCTGGAGTCTGTACCCAGAGTCTAGTGTGGGGCCCTTGAGCCTTACTGTATGGCCTGTCACAACCATTGGTCTGTGATGTGTACAGCTTGACAGGATTGCTCTGTATTGGGCAAAAGCATAGGAAAATCTCCTAGAAACTTTGGCTGTGCTAGGATTGAAGGCATGCTAGGATTAAAGGTGTGACTCACCACACCTGGCTGGGGAATTTCCAGGATTGGTCAGACCAGCAGGACAGCAGTTCTAACCCAAGGAGGTATGTTCATTTCCTAAGAGGAAGGGGGAGGGAGGAACAGATAGGAAACACAATAAACCCCATCAGCTACCCCTGGAGGGGTAGCTCTCCCACCCTGGAGGCAAGAAATGAGGCTGGCCCAGGCCATTCAGGTATTGTTAGGACCAGGTCAGAAAGAAGTTAATCAAAAGGAAAGGGTTAACCATGCAGGAACAACTCTCTAGTTGAAGCAGGTCTGGTTCCCATGACTACCTTAACCACAAGAATACAATCCGATCCTGAGTTATTAGTTCCTAGAACTACCTGAGGTCAGGATGAACTTTCCCACCCCTGTAGGAGAGCTTCCTACCCCCTAAGAAGCCCATTCCTCTCCAAGGGACTTCACGCTGCTAAACACAACTAATCAGCTTAAAGGTCACCACTGCTTGCATTGTATTTCTATAGCCTTGCAAGTGTGTATGTATGATGTCACCAAGTTCCTCTAGTTTGTGGCTTTGGCATTAAAACATCTCTGTAACAGACAGTCAGGGTCATGCTCATCTCTGCGTGGAATGGGTTGCATCCCTGACACATCAAAAATTGGCTCCCTTGATGTATCAGTTTTCTTAATTAGGTTCTGGTGCACCAGCAAATAAATAAATTTCATATTAATCTGTGGCCCCTCGTTGGTTAATTTTGTAAGTGTGGCAGTTTGAGTCCAACATCGTGGAGGTTCCACTGAGATATGCCACCTCCACCTCGAGTACCCTCTCCTTCTTTGCGGGACGCCAGCCGGCCTTGGAGAACAAAGCACTTTGAAAGGTACCTAGCATAAGCTCCTGTTTTGGTTTCTGTTCCTGTGGCGCCAAGGCTGCTGCCTTAGAGGAAGGTCAGATGTGACTAGTTCCTCTGGGCATGAGAGAAGGAGGATTCTCTGACTCTCTAGTAAACGAACAGGGGGTTTGTCTGATACTAGACTCAGGGATGGTCTAGTATCCTGGTTTTGGGGCACGAACAGTGGGTCCCGCCCTTCAGTTCTGGTCACGGCAGACAGCCCCTGCCATCTGAGTCCTTTCTATGTCCTCTGTGTCCTCACCATTTTCATTTGATTTGTAGTCTTTGTGTTTTTCTCATTACTGCTTTTGTTTCTGTTCTTCTGTACTTCAAATCTAACATGGGACAACTTACTTTTTCTAATCCCCTACTCCCCTCTCTCCTGTGCAGTCAAGCATGTATACAAAGGGCCCACGCTGCAAGCTCCAAGCAGCTAGAGCTTTTACTGCTACACTCCCCTAGAAATACAAGATCCATCATAATAAGATGCCAGGCAGCTGGCCCTCCTTAACAGGACTGTTAGTTAAGGTGGAACAGACATTTAGTGAAAACAACCCAGCATTTGGGAGCTTTGAGTACAAAAGGGTTTTAATGGAGTTAACTAGAAAAATGTCTTAAACTCTAAATGATTGTGTGTAAATGTGACAATGAAGAATTAATGGCTCCACAGCCCTGCACAGCCAAGGTGTGCAGCAGACCAGAAAATAGAACTTTCTGTGCCTTGACATCAAGTTATTCTATGAGATTTTAAAAAGAAAAAGGGAATCTCTCATTACATTGTCATATGTCTTTGCAAACTGTCTATGTATTAACTGTTCTCCCATGTGTCTGAGATTCATATCATGTGTGTTCTTCTGTGTTGGTTTCTGTTAAAAGTGGCCACTTCAAAGTTCTTTCATTCTGTACTGTGCACATAAATTAACTTTACTTTTGGCATGCCTCTTAAACTTTTTCAAAGGCCTAATTTCAACTCTGGTTCCTATGTTTCTACAGAGAAAAATTCTAAAGTGGTTATCTAAAGGTTTTATTTGTTATCTGTTAAGACTGGATTTGATCTCCAAATTAAACTGTTTTAAAGTTATAGGTATTCTAACTTCAGTTTCCTTTAAACTTGTTTTCCATACCTCTGAAGACCTGATTTTTAGCCCTTATGGTTAAAACAAATGTCTGTTTTCTTTTCTTCTACTTAGCCAGGCTTTTGACAGCTGTGCCACCATAAACAGTAGCACATGGCTTCCCCTGGATACCTGTGAACTGCAATTTCTTCTCTCCAATGAAACAGCCTAAAATGTTTTTTGGTATTGTTCATTGCTTAATTGTCTTGCTTTTGTATTGCCTTGGTAGGATTGAATGTTTCCTGATACCTAATTCTTTAGCTTCTTCCTTGGTGAAACTGTCTTTATTTAGTGTATTGTGACTTCATTTATGGTTAGCCTTCAGTACAAACTGGATATATAATTCTGTTTTTCATGATTTCTTAAAATATTTCAATAAGTTCATAGTTTAAAACTAAATGTCTAGAGCATCAATGACAGCATGGTAAGAAAAACTGTATTAGCCACCTCAGCCTTGGGAATGTAATTGGGGCTGTATGCTTTAAATGACATCTCTGAAGAATGAAAATATGTCTGACAACAAGGTATGTGAGTCTGTTCAATACAAAAACTAGGATAAAAATCTCTTGTATGAATGTATAGATAAATGTGTATATATGTGGATGATACTGTTAACAACTGTAATAAACTTACAGCATATTAAAAACCTATCAGACCATTGAAAGACGGTATATGGTGTTTTCTCTAATGTGTGTATATCTGTGTATGATAACAATGCATGTCTGTGCCTCTGTTCAGTGCAACCTGTATAGACTGCCATCACCAAAATTAAGTTTTAAAACCTTGTGTATGAGTGTGTGTATGAATTATTGTTCGCTTTTCAGAATTCTATAATATGGTTGTAACATATACAAGAAATTGTGTTCCACGGCTGGAGATTCTCAGTGCTATGCAACATGTGGACAGTCTAAAAAAATTGATTTTATGACTACCAATTAGTTTGATATTCATGGGTAAAATACAAGTTATTTAAAAATTTTTAAAAATTGTCTCAGACCTGAGTACTAAATAGGTCATTTGGATTTCAGAGGTTCAAACTGCCCTGTGAAGGTTTAAATTCCATTTTGAATATGGAAGTTGTTTGTTTGTTTACACTGTTCGTCAACCCCCCCCTTAAGACAGTTTAAAATTTGAGGTAAGGTTAAAAAAATGGTTAAAAAATTAATGCACAATTTCTTACTGAATAAAGGTGTATCTGTTAGATAAAATATCCAAATTTTGCCTGCTGTTATTTTAAAAACAGCTCACATGAAAAACCATGTCATGTTAGTGGGTAACTGTTGAGTTTTGAGAACACTGCACATTTTTGTGAACCAAAATTATTTACTTTGGAACTTTTTCAGCTTTGCAAGTGCTTTTAATCTGATGGGATCAATAGCATGGAATAAAATTTGGGGGAACTTTAGGTCCTTTAAAAGTTATTAATAATCATTAACTACATGTATGATAAAAGTGTTTATTCTGGTTTGCTTACAAAATGCTGCAGTTGGCAGAAATGATATACAAACTGTTAACACCCTATGGATACAGTGGATTAATAGAATGAACATTTGGTAAAAATCACTTAGAAAGGATTATAAGCTCTATTTTTGCACTTAAAGTGAAACATGCTTTTTGTTTTCTTTAAATGTGTAGCAGATATAGTCTTTAGTTTCTTGTATGTTTATTGTGACTTCCTGATGGCACATTAGCTTCTATAACTCTGCTTTATATCTGTTATACTTGGCACATGTTATTTTTAATATTTTTAAGAAATATTAGTTTTCACTTCTGGGGACGATATGACAACAGTCCGAATGAAACCAATTCTGGTGAACTTGCTTTAAGCATTTCCTGCCTTCTGTAGGTTATGGGATAAGGCCCTCCCCTCCTTTTTCTTCTCAAAGCTATAATTTAAAATCTGAGGATAAGTAACATGGCCATCTTTTGAGATAGTCCTAGAAGGTTTTGTTTTTAGCCTCTTTATTATCTTGGGTTTGTTTCCTGGACCATGTTAAAGAAGAGATTGTGTGCTTTACTGGATAGGTTTAATGCCAACTTGACACACCTGAGCTAAGAAACCTCAATAATTGCCTTCGTTAGACTGGCCTGAGCCCATTGTGGGCAATGCCATCCTTGGCCAGATATTTCTATAGTGTGTACAATAAGTAAAACATGAGCCAGCAACACAAGCCAGTAATCAGCATCCCTTCCTAGATTTTGCTGCAGTTACTACCTTCAGGGTCCTGTCATGAGCTTTCACTATTAGTCAGAATGTTTTGCAACAGCAATTAAGAATTTATAAAGAATATTTAAGTCAACGTTCAAGCTTTATTTATGTGTTATATAGGAAAGCATTCAACTGACCCTCTTGGAGGTTTAACAACCATACTTATAGCTCCAATCTGATTTGGCAAGAGAGATTTAAAGGGACAATCTTTTGGCCCTTACCCTCTAAGGTCAATTTAAGTCCTAGGGTCCTGCATCGGCACCTTTGTACATGTCCTATGGCAGTGAGTCACCAGTAATCCTGAGCCAGGGAGGTCTTGGAGATTCACTTTCGAGGACTTCTTCTGGCCAGTGTCAAGTCAAAGGAAAAAAGTCGGTATAGAGGAGAAATTCCTCATGCTTCAAAGGGAAGCTCTGGTCATGCAAGTCCTGACTTTGTCCTTACATAGATGGAACTGGTAAAAAGAGCCAGGCACAAGGCTTGAATTACCCCTAAGGACCAGAATCTCAACTGACCTTAACACCAAAACTAATTTAATTTATCTGAGCTACTGTGTGGTTTTAAACACCACAACAGGAAACTATGATCAAAGAAATACCATACAGATAGGTGAAAGATCTACAGTACCATGCTAGAAAATAACTCAGAAATAGGTCATGGTAAACTGGCTCTCATTCTGGAGCCCCGAGTACTAATAGTGTACATACAGGTCCTCTCTTTCTGTGGAAATTCTAGACAGGGACCCTCTAATCACTAATACACCCAATAAGCCCCTTGTTGGTACTGTGAAGTTTGTGCACTTGTACGCTCATATAAGAATTAACCAGCTTGTCTTTTCAGTTGCAGAAAAACTGTACACTAACTACTGCTCACTATTGATCTGGGTCAAAATACCTGGCAACTAGAATTACCAAGATGGGAGACCGGATTCTAACCCTCCAGCCTGACACCTGTTCCCTCAAGACTTCGTCCCTCCTCAGCTCTGAAGCAGATACAGAAGAGAAAACAGCATCCCATTCCCCTATAATCAAAAGACTGGAATGTTATGTCTGAGTTTCCCAGAATTCCAAGGGACACACAGGTGTCCAGTTCCCCTAGAGGCTGTCAATCTTATGACCTCTTCCTTACCTGAGGTTCTGCCCAGAGCCTATATAGGAATGTACCTTAGTAGCCATCTTATTTGCTGACTGCCCCACCAGGTGCCCACAGATGCCATGCTTCAGTTAATCTCTGCAGTCCAGCTCACAGTCCTTGGACCCATTACTACAGATCAGTCCATGATTTGACTCATGATCCTAACTCAAAGGGGGGAATGTTAGGACTAGGTCAGAAAGAAGTTAATCAAAAGTAAAGGGTTAACCATGCAGAAGCAACTCTCTAGTTGAAGCACGTCTGGTTCCCATGACTACCTTAATCACAAGAACACAGTCTGACCCTGAGTTATTAGTTCCTAGAACTACATGAGGTCAGGATGAACTTTTCCACCCCTGTAGGAGTGCTTCCTACCCCTTAAGAAGCCCATTCCTCTCCAAGATACTTCACACTGCTAAACACAACCAATCAGCTTAAAGGTCACCACTGCTTGCATTGTGTTTCTATAGCCTTGCAAGTGTGTATGTATGATGTCACCAAGTTCCTCTAGATTGTGGCTTTGGCTTTAAAAGGTCTCTGTTTTTGGAGAATGTTCCATGAGGTGCTGAGTAGACATGCAAGTGTACAGATGGCCTCTGGAATACCAGAGAGTGTTACCAAAGGCCACTCAACCAATAAAGCAAATACGGGTCTCCCTGAGTCAAGCAAGACTCCACCGTCAGCACCAGGTACACCTCACCTGCCTGGAAATACTGTGCAGCAGAGGCAGCCATACGCCTGTATATCCCAAACCTAACTGGCTATTGGCTCTCTCCTTGGAGGAATAACCCATGGCTGATGCCACAAGCTTACATCCTCTACAGTTTAGGAGATGTTATAGGCCACAGTAAGACCCTGTCTTATTTAACAGGAAAAAATGTAATTCATGGATTAACATATCATCCAAACATATGTGTCTATACCAAAGTAACCAACCATAACTATTAGTGCTGTTTAAATACCTATATATCTAATTGCTTTGCTTCATTAGTAGGATTGAAAGGTTTAACCTGGACAACGTGTCCAGCCCATGAAAGGAAAACAGCCAGAATTGACCAGAGTCCAGACAACAGCTTCCAGAGAGAGTGGACTGTTTGCTTCTCATCACCTGTGCCCCTTGTCTCAGCCTAGGAAACATCTGCAGAAGAGGGGGTGTGGTAGAAATGTAAGAGCTTCGTGAGTGGGGTGAATGGTGAAAACTACAACAATGTACGTCCTGGTCATTTATTTATCAACTTGATTGAACAATTAACCCTCATCCCCGCTGAGTGGTGGGGCCCTGTGGGTGTTTGGGCACCCCAGCCTGCAAATTGGTTTCATATGAAGGATGCTTGTACTCATGGATCATCACTTATAGCTAAAAAATGAAAAAAAAAACTGAGAGAAAGATGCAGGACAGTTATGGCAAAATGCATGATCTGGGATGGGGTGGGGGTAGGGGGAAAGGGAAAGGGAAATATGCCTGAACTGAATTGGAAAATGATGTATGAAATGCAAAAGCATTGATAAAAAAATAAAATAAAAGGTCTCTGTAACAGTCGGGGCCATTCTCATCCCTGTGTGGAATGGGTTGTGTCCCTGACACATCAAAAATTGCCTCCCATGATGTGTCAGTTTTCTTAATTGGGTTCTGGTGCACCATCAAATTAAATAAATTTCATATTAATATGTGGCCCCACGTTGGTTAATTTTGTGAGTGTGGCAGTTTGAGTCCAACAGTATCAGTTCTCCACCCAAACCAGATCAAGATATATACATACTTCGGTCTCCTGAGTGCTGGGAGACAGTTTTCAAAGATATTTTTAGGGTACCTAGGTTACACCATTAAAATATATGTATTTCTGATCAGGCATGTCAGAATAATATTTTACTAAGTATGAGGGCTTAAGACACTTACACCCTCCAAATAGGTTCTTACTCATAAACTGAACTGAGGTTCCATAGTTTAAAAATACTCAAACATGTTGAGTTAGAAATGCCACTCTACCAAAGAATCTCTCGAGAGTACAAGGTGGAGGAAAAGCTTTAATAAAAGAACATTACATCAAGGAAAAAGTACAGAATACAAAACAGAGACAGTGACAGAGACAGATCGACGCGTTGGGCCAAGCACACTCCCATGGGACTGGAGGGCAGTGGCCCTGAGGTCTGATCCTCTCACACTTTTATTCCCAGTTTGGGGATTTCTACTGTGGTTACGGTGACCCTTTCTCTGATTTGTGGGGTCTTGGTGATTGCAGACCATGCAGTCTTTCATTGGATCAGTCCACCTGTTCTGTACCCCTTTGTTTGAAACAGTGGTTGTGTTTAGCAGCTTGAAGTCCCTTGGAGAGTAATGGGCACCTTAGGGGGTGAGGAGCACTCCTACAGGGCTGGGAAAGTTCATCCTGACATCAGGTAGCTCTGGGAACTAATAACTCAAGGTGGAAGGGAGTAACTATGGGAACCAGACCTGCTTCAACTAGAGAGTTGCTCCTGAATGGTTAACCATTTCCTTTTGATTAACTTCTTTCTGACCTGGTCCTAACAAAGCACATATTCAAAACATCAGGAGCCTGGGGTGAGAAGGCTGTTCTAACATCTTAAAGTGATCACAACAATTTTATGTAATGCCTTCATCCAACGGAGTGAAGTACGGTTTTCATGAATTTGATTCACCCAGTTCTCTGAGACCAACTCTTCCTCAACACAAACACACAGCACAAAGGAGGGATTGCCATCCAGATCAGCAAGGAGGGCGCAGACCCAGAGAGGTCCCTTTTTCTCCCATGAGGTAGAAGGGAGGGAGGGAAACAGGCTCAAAAATTCTTGCAGAAACATAACAGAGCCCAAATCTGTTCCAGACTCCTCTCCCTCACCCGTTGGAGGCAAGACCCTATCTATAATGCACCCCTGGAAGCCATGCAGCACCCCACTGGTCCAGATGCCAGACCCCAAAATCAGTCTCTAGCAAAGATGGAAAGGTTGCCACGTATGCACTCCAGAGTGTTCAGAAATTCCCCAAGCTCTAAAGACCTCCTCCCAAGCCAGACCAGGATTCTTGCTGATGCAAATTTTATTAGCTAGTAAGAGGCAGATTATCTTTGCTACTTTGAGATAGACATAGCAGCTGGGTGGAAACTCACCAAAGCAGACCAGATGGGCTGACCTTGAGCTCCAGAAGAACTTAGCCTCCCAAGGACTGGGATTAAAGGTGTGTGCCATCACATCTGGTCCAAGAATTCATTCTCAGTCTGAAAGGCTAGTTAACGTTAATCAGGGATACATCCACCCAGAGAATCTGGCCTGCAGAGGTATCAAAAAAAGTAGATAATTCCAAAGCAAACAAGTTACCTCATACAATCCCTTTTGAAAGCAGACACAAACCAAAATGTCATCTTATAAAATAGGATCCTGGGGCTGGAGAGATAGCCTAGCTTTTAAGAACACTGACTGCTCTTGCAGGGGACCCAGGTTCGATAACCAGCACCCATATGGCAACTGAGAACCGTCTGTAGCTCCAATTCCAGGAGAACTCCAGTTCCAGGGGAATCCGAGACCCGCTTCTGACCTCTGTGGCATTGCACGACATGGGTGCACAAACCTACATACAGACAGTACATTCATACACAAACAAAAATAAATAAAATTTAAAAAAAGAAAATAGGATCCTTAAAAAGTCAGAGGCTAATTCCTATAAAAATTGCCACCTGTTGTGAAGCATTTGATAGACTCAGAGACAATAAATTTAGAGATCTCTACAGTATCCAAATTCTAGGCCTTTAAATGCGTTTTAAATATCAATTTGTAACGTTTGCACGTCTGTCATGCCAAAATGAATGATTCTGTGCACATAAAGGATTGAAACTTGAAGTGGCCACTTTGACAGAACCAACCTAAGACAATTATAAAGACTAAATTACAAACACACACAAAATAAGAGCTGCACACTTAGACACATGGAAGAACAGTTACCTTAAACCCAAGACATAGTGAGATGAAGAGAGGAACACTGTATGCACAGGGCTTACAGCCTATCACTCCCGGAACCAAAAATCCAGACCCCTTGCCCGGATTCCAAAACTCTGAGGTGAACCCCATGTTCACACTTTACCAGTGGAGAGTTGGGGCGTCCCCCATTTCTTCTCTCAAGGAGCAATACTGCATCCAGTTTCTCCTAACCAAGTGCCCCTGACCAGAAACTTGAGTTTAATCAAAACCAAAGTGAAAATAAAAAGAAAAGAACAAAAAGAAGAATTGAGCTCTTTCTTACCCAAAAGACATGGCCAGCTGAACGAGATGTCTGTAGTCCCTCCTGTGGGAGAGAGATTCCTGGGCCCCCCTCTAAGGGTATATTGGTGGGTGGGGGGAGTGATTCAGTATCCCTTGCAGGGGCAGCTGAAGGGAGTTTGGAAGGGATGGGATGGGTGGGAACCTTCTTCGTCCTGGTGAAAGTCCGGGACACAGTGGCAGGCTGAGTTATGCTCAAGCAGAATGTCCTCTGCTGAGGAGCCCTTAAGGCTCTCAATTATGGTGAGGAGGGGAAAGGCAAATAGCCTCCTCCCAAATGAATCCAAGTCCGGGATTTCACTTTAAGGCCATGAGTCTGGAGGAGAGCCTTTAGGGCAGCCCTCCGTGGCTGCCGAATGTGAGGAAGAATATTATCCATGAGGGCAGAAAATGGTAAGGGAGGATACGGGTCTATGTGGGCGGATGGGGGCTGGGCACTCACCCCAGTGCACAGCCGAAAGAACAAAAAACTCAAAAGGGGGCCTTCTCACTGATCAATGAAGGGCTCACCAGCACTTGGGGATCAAAAACCACATTGGGTACCAGATGTAGACAATCCCCCAGGCCTGCTGGGGAATTTCATGGTCTTACCTTGAACGAAAGGGCAGAGAGAGATGCTGAGTCAAGAAGCAGACCCTGGGAATTGGTGAACACAGGCAGAGCGTGAGCTGCTGCAAACTCGTTTACTGGGGGCAAGGTTAGGGTTTATGTACTCTTTGCATTCTGCTCTCCTCTTAGTGCAGTTATTATGTCGCCTTGTGATTGGACCAGGTCTGCAACTCAGTTGTTTGTATGGTCTTGCCCGCCTAGGGCAGGTTAGGCTGATGAGGGACAAGCTCTGTGCAGACGCACTATGTAATTCTCAGCATACTGGCTACTACACTAATGACTTATCCTTATTTAGTATGCTATCATGCTTGCTTTCCTGCATTCCATTCTAAATTTCACATATTCTGCCTTACTGAATGCAGTGAAAACAAGACCTGGAACAAGAATGTTCATTGGGCGAAGGCAGGAGTAAATGAACAAAACATTCTGTTTATATTTGACTTACCAAATACTTTCAAAAATCATTTGATCTTTATTTATTCTTCCTTGTAACATGATAACACTTTAAAGAAAAATGTGTAGAGAACCTTTTAAAAATTCTGGTCTAGGCTAATATAATTGGTTAAAGGAATCATTGCCAGAGGCATAAGCAGAGCAAACTAGTATGTGTTCCTCAGTCCCTGTCCTAGTTCCAGACTCCAGTGAGGCAGGATAAGGCTGTCTGCAAAAGACATGAAGAAGAGGCACACAACAGACACTGCAGTGGCCATTACTGAGCTACTCAGATTGTGTGACATTTCTGCTTTTATTCTCTGTACTCATCCTTCAAACTTAACAATTAACCAACACCCAGGAGAAGAGAGTGACAATGGTTTCTATAGAGATTTTTGCTTATGACCAGCTTTGCATAAAGTATGGGGTTATATCTACCAACTAAAGTGTCTGAAAATAAGTGAGAAAAATTAAATT
This sequence comes from Rhizomys pruinosus, assembly GCA_009823505.1. Lineage (NCBI taxonomy): Eukaryota > Metazoa > Chordata > Mammalia > Rodentia > Spalacidae > Rhizomys > Rhizomys pruinosus. The sequence goes on from VZQC01013302.1 coordinate 5,849,859, forward strand.
TGAATAATTTTATACTGTAGATAAATAATAGTTAAATATATTTGTTTGTGGAATACCTAAACGGAGAATTGGATAGTTCATGATAATATTGGAATTGATAAACTAGAAAAGGACTCTTAAATGTCCCAATTAATATGGTATTCTGAATAAAACTTTTTATTTAAATTATTTTAAAAGACTCTTTGAACTTATTAAATTAAGTCAGATTTTTATGCTTAACAAAACCAACGAGGTCCAAAGGGAGACAAAGGTTATTTTAGGCCAACATACTAATTGTATGAGATCAAAAATAGATGTAATTATGTGTTATGTTACCCAATAAGGAACTAAGCAAGTTGACTTATAGCTATATAAATAGGTAGGAGCAAACAACTCAATTAGTTGTATAAAGACTTGAAATAATAAAGGTCTCTATAACATTCATATATTTGCTCTCTTTTTTACTTCCCTTTTATCTTGACATAATGTTTTAACTTGACATTTGGAAAAGGTTGAATAACTCCTAGAAAAACTTGAATGACAAAAATATTTCAAATTTGTATTTTAGTCCAGCTAAATCATTCCTTGTTTCCAATTATTTCAGACATTGTGAATAAAACTTACAATTATAATGAAGTTAATGAGGTCTTTACACACTAGGAGGTAAAATGGTACTTTTTATTACAATACAAAGGAAAAACTCACTGTCATCAATGGTTCTCATCAAAGTCTAAGGCATAACAAAAACTCTTTGTCAAGCTTGGAATGTAGTTCAGAGACGCCTTGAGAAGTAGGATCAGAGAGATTTTAGTAATGAGAATATGAAGGTAATCATTATTATAATACTTAGCTTGCTATTCATTAGGCTACTGGAAGATTACAAGCAAAATACTAACAAACTGCTAGATGTTTCTACTGAAAAAATGGAAAAGATGAAGTATTTCCAGCATTTCAAGAGAGAAGTGCTTAGCAAATAAATAAAATAATGCAATGATGAAGGGTTTTGAATATATTATGGTGCAGAAGAAAGGAAGACAGTGAAAAATAAAGGAAAATTGGGTTTTCCTTCAATTCCAGGGTTGATATAACCAAAGAGATGAACTTGGATATTCTGTTTATATATGAGAAAAAGAGTAAATGTTTGAATTGATTAGACATATCTTCTCACAGTTCATATTATGTAATAAGGAGAGTAAATTTGGGTTGGAAATAAGTTCTCGAATGTCCAAAATTAAAGGTGAAAAGAAAAATGACAACATTCAAAAATATTGATTCATATGCATAAATTGTAAATTTCAATTGATTTTGTTTAATTTTTTAAGTAGAAGGAATTGATTATCTCTGTTTAGCAACATTATATTACTACTAATCTTATAAACTCCAACATATATTATAACATAGATAATATCAGGGTCATAGTCAACATCATTTCAACCAAGAAATGTAATTGAGCCAGGTGTGGTGGCGCAAACCTTTAATCCTAGCACTTGGGAGGCAGAGGCAAGCGGATCTCTGTGAATTCAAAGCCAACTGGGTCTAGAGAGAGAGTTCCAGGCCAGCTAGGGTTACAGGGAGACCCTGTCTCAAAAAGGCAAAGAAAAGAAATGTAATTGATTTCTGTGAACTCATAAATGTGGAGTTTCCACATTTTACTGGACCTTGATAAAATACGAAGAACTCAATTTTATAGGTGATTTTTACCTTCTATGTCATTTTCAGGAGAATTTTTATCCTTTCTAAGTTTTCAAAGTTAAAATACCCCTTTTTCTATAAACTGATGGTAATAGGCCCTCATGTACAATAGATGGGTGTTCTACTAATGAACAGTATTCCCAGCCCTTTTTCAATTTGTGTTGAGACAATGATTTCCTATGTCTTTAAGGCTGCGTTTCAAATTGTGATTTTCTTTCCTCAGCAACTACAAGTATCTGGGGTTACAGGCCTATTCAGCGATGCCTAGCGAATGAAAATACTTGATAAAGTTAGGTATAGTGATACAGTTCTCCATAATTCCAGCATTTAAGAGACTCAAGTAGGAGAGCCTGAATTTGAGTCCAGCCTAGGCTACAAAGTGGTATTGAAAGCCAGCCTATGCCACATAATTATGCCTACTCTAAAAAGAAGGACAAAAATAAATAAGTAAAATGGCAAACTAACTCACTATGCAAAATTTGGAAATGATTAGTAATTGTAACCCAAAATTTTTAAACCTATAGATATTCATTTTCTAATAATCCTTAAATAATTAATTTAGAATCAGTTAAGTCTGATTTTTTTCAATTTTTTTAATTTTATTTTTTTCTTCTTTTATTTGTTTATTTTTAAGGGATTCTATAATATAATAGCACAGTTGTTTTCAGATAACATTGACGTTACTCAGTTTGCCATACAATTAGGTAATTTGTGCATTTTTTTAAGTGAGCCTAATTATTAGTCATAAACAATGAATGTAAGTAACATTCACGTAAAACCAATTTGGGGGGCTGGAGAAATAGCCTAGCGGTTAAGAGCACCAATTGCTCTTGCAGAGGAACCAGGTTCAATCCTCAGCACCCACATGGCGACTAAGAACCGTCTGTAACTCCAATTCCAGGAGAACTCCAGTTCCAGGGTAATCCGAGACCCTCTCTGACCTCCGCGGCATTGCACGACACGGGTGCACAGACTTGCATGCATTCAGTACATTCATACACATACAAAAAAAATAAATAAATAAAAAACCAATTTGGAAGTATCTATGTCCAAATTTTGAACAACCCAAGGTTCCCATAGTCCAGTTGGAGAAGCTTGTATGCAAAAGCATGTTGATCAAATAGTAGTCCAGTCTATATTGCTGTAGTCTCATGATTCATCCCAATCTCTCCACAGCGCTTACATTCTACCATGCTTCCTCTTCCGCAAGTTGTTCCCTAGGCTTTGGGAAAGGGGCACAAGTGGGTGAGAAGCAAAACAGTCTATTTTCTCTGGAGATGTCATTTTGGACTCTAGGTCTCTTCAGGTTTTTCCCCTTCATGGGTTGACAGCTTATCCAGGGATACCTTTTTAATCCTACTAAGAAAGCACAAGCGATTACATGTATAGGCATTTAAGCAGTACTAATTATTATGGCAAGCTAAGCTGTGAGCATAGACACAGATGCTTGGATGGTATGCTAATCCACAAACTGTGGTTTCTCTATAATGGGTGACAAGTTCTTAATGCGGCTTATAACATCTCCTAACTACTACAGGACATAAGCTTGTGGCATCCTCTGTGAGTTATTCCTCCAAGGAGAGGACTAATAGCAAATTAGATTTTGGATATATAGACACATGGCTGCCACTGTTGCACAGTATCTCCAGTCAGTTGAGGTGTAGCTGATACTGATGGAGGAGTCTTGCTTGTCTCAAGGAGACCAATATTTTGCTGTATTGCTTTAGTGGTCTTTGGTAATGCTCTCTGGCATTTCAGAGAGGAGTAGTACATTAGCAAGTGAAGTCTCAAAACATTTCTTCATACTTACACCAGGTCTTCGACAACAGGGATTTACTGCCTTTCGCCTTGCATACATCTCATTTACAGGCAAAAGGCATTTATAATTTTCAGGGCTTGGATCCCCTAGCCAACATCTCCTAGGCAGAATAATTCATTGCTGATATCGGAGCTTTCCTGTATTAATATATTTTGCTTAATTATACAGCTTATAAAGACTTACTCTTGAATTTGGTTCTAAATAGAGATTTATCCTTTCACAGTTCCTATGTCTATCAGTCAATTAAAAAAGGCAGTTATACCTGTTTTATAAGAAATTACGACTATAGCAGTTGGCTCTAGTTTACAGCTAGGGAATGACTTCATTACTATCATGTTTTTCTTTTTCCTATAAAGGGGAGAGGTAGGAAGGTTTCTCAGCATCTGGAAGGTAAAATTCATTAGGGCCCATTATAAACAGTTAACCAAATAGAATTCAGAGAGTTGCTCAATGTCTGTAACTCAGGCAGTCTGAGGTTCCTCTTTCTTTAATGTTCAGATGGGTCAGCCTCTCTGCTGGCATTTCCCAATCCATCCTGCACAGCCAAAAGTTGTACATTTTCAGGAATTTATATTGGTGTTTTTACCAGTGGGAACATACAAATCTCCCATTGTTAGTTTCAAGATCTCAAAATTGAAAATTTATCAATATGTTTGCAACACAGAGTTTTCCATTTGTATCCCAGAAGGGGAACTACACCACCTCACTCTTTTTGTTATTTAAATTTTTATGTTTTGACCTATAGATTCCTAAGTTGTATTATACATACCCATAAACAGGAGCTAAGGCGTAAGTTTTCATTAAATTTACCCAAACAGTTTATCATTGACTGTATGGTACTTATTTGGGAAGGAAACTTAACCTTAATTCCTTTAAATTGTCCTACAAGTAAAAGAAAGTGTTACTAGACAATTTGTGTACCTTATCCCCACATTTATTGTTGGAAATTCAATACAAATTATAAATAAAACAATTAACATTTTATATTTCCAATTAGTTCAAATGTATTAACATTTTCACCAAAACCTACAACCTAATTTAACTAATCCAAACATTTCACTAAGCCTTAAAATATCCTATAATAAATGGACAAAGCTTGGGCAGAGTAGAATACCTGCCAAATAAATTTTACCCAATATACACTTTGCTCTTTAAAGCTATATGACTAGACTATGGCTTCAGAGAAATCAAGTCCATTAACTTATATGGTTTATTTTGTATTTCTGTGTAAATCTCTACTGAAATACCTCTCTATATAAATATATGTTATTTTTAAGTATACCCTTTTAAACTGCAAACCGTACAGAGTGAATTTTAATGACTATCTTCCACCAAGCTCTTGGCCTTCTTCAGGCCTGGCATGAAAACCCGCTTTTGAGACTTTTCAGTATCTAACTCCTTTTTTCTTTTAATGATTACAAGCATCCTTTATGTAAAACCAATTTGCAAGCAGTTGTGCCCAAACCCACGCAGGCCAAGGCTCCCACCATCCAGCTGGAGGGGCTTATATGTACAATCAAGACAATCAAATAAGTGCCCAGTCTATAAGAAGTTGCTGTAGTTTTACCATTCACCCCAATCGCAGCCCTTACATTCTACCACACACCCTTTTCCACAGATTGTTTCCTAGGCTTAGAAAAGGGACACAGGTGGAAGAGAAGCAGAGTAATCCACTTTGACTGGAGATGTTGTTTTGAACTCTGATCAGTTCTGGCTGTTTCCTTTCATGGGCTGACAGTTTGTCCAGAAGCAACCTTTCAATCCTACTAATGAAGCACAAGTGATTAGATATATAGGTATTTAAACAGTACTAATCATTATGTTAGGTTACTTTGTTATAGACACAGATGTTTGGATGGTATGCTAATCCATGAATTACGTTTTTTTCTGTTAAAGCTGACAAGGTCTTACTATGGCTTATAACATGTCCTAATCACTAGAGGATTCCTCCAAGGAGCGAGGTAATAGCCAAGTAGATTTGGGATATACAGACATATAGCTGCCACTGCTCCACAGTATTTCCAGGCAGGTGAGATGTAACTGATGTTGACGAAGGAGACTTGCTTGACTCAAGCAGACCAATATTTGCTTTATTGTATCAGTGGCCTTTGGTAACATTCTGGTATTCCAGAGACGAACTGTACACTTGCAAGGCTGTCTTAATACAACCATCCCATGCTTACATTGGGTCTTCAACAGCAGGGCCTTACCGCCTCTCTTCTTGCAGGTATCCCAGTTTAGAGGCAAGAAGCCTTCACCCTTTGGGTGGCTTGGATCCCCTGGCCAACCTCTCCTTGGCAGAATAATCCATTCCTGATATCACAGCTCTCCTGTAATATATTTTGCTTATATGCACAGCTTGAAGAGACTTTAGTATTATATTTGGTTCTGAATAGAGAGTAATCCCTTTCACAGTTCCTATCTCTATTAAGCAATTAAAGAAAACAGTTTTACCAGTTTTATAAGAGATTACCTCCATAACATTCAGCTCAAATTACAGTTAGAGAATGACATCATGACCAACATGTTTTTCTTTGTTCTTTGAAAAAGAGGTAAGGAAGTCTCTCATAGTAAAACTGTGCAGCACCTAGAAGGTAAGGCTCATTAGGACTCACTATAAACAGTTCTTAAAAAATATGATCCTCTGAGATATTTGATGCCTGTAGAATCTGAGGCTTTTCTTCCTTTTAGTATTAAGATGGACCAACTTTTCTGCAGGTATTTCTTGGTACAACCTACACAATACAAGGCTGTAACTTTTCTTTCTCAGCCATTAAGTTGGTGATGTTTTGACCTGTGGGAACATACAAATCTTTTCCCATAGGTAGTTTTAAGATTAAATTTAAAGTTTTTGACAAAAAAGGTTTAATATATAACTGTATCCCCCCCTTTTTTTACTTTAGGTTTTTATTTTTTGTCCCATGTGTCTCAAAAAGGCAGTAGTAGTACACATACTTATAGGCGGGAATCAAGGTGTAATTTTCATTAAATTTATAAAAGCTGTTTTTGGTGACTGTATGTTATTAATTTGGGAAGCAAACTTAATTCCTTAAGTTAAATTATCCTACAGGTAAAAGAAAATGTTACAAGCTGATAGTGTATAACACAAAAATTATAGAGAACATTCATATGTTAATCGCAAAGATAGTGTTATGTAGATTTTAAGTAAAATACCATGTAATTTTAAGTAAAATACCATGTACTTTTAAATTCAATATACATTAATAGAATATAGACCCGTGTCCTTCTCCCACCCCTGCAGGTTTACCATTTCAGTCAGTGTTCTGATGCAGTCTTTCTGTTGTTTTTCTTTTAATATGCATCCCTCTCCACAAGAAATATTTACAACTGGGTTATTGACACTAACGTCCACAGATGTGGGATACCATTCGCCGTTTGTATTTCTGGGACTGTATTACTTCACTTAATATAATATCTTCTAGCTACATCCATTTACCTGCAAAGTTCAAGATGTTGTCTTTCTTTACTGCTACATAGAACTCCATTGTGTACATGTACCACATATTCTCTATCCACTCGTCAGTTGAGGCACATTTGTGTTGGTTCCACCATTTTGCTTTTGTCAACACAGCTACAATAAATATAGCGTTGTGTGTATTTCTGCAGTAAGATGAGTCTTGTAGGTATATACCAAGGAGTAGTATGACTGGGTCAAATGGCAAGCTCATTTTGAGTCTACATATGGTTATACACAGTGCTTTCCATATTGACTGTAAAAGTTTCCATTCCCACCATCAATGGATGCATTTTCCCCTTTCTCCACAACCTCTACAGCACTTGGAATCATTTGTTTTCTTGATCCTGGCCAGTCTTATCAGAGTGAGATGATATTGTAGAGTGGTCTTAATTTGCATTTCCCTAATTATTAGTGACATTGTACAGTTTTTAAGATGTTTCTCAGCCATCTCTAATTCCTCCTCTGTGAAGTATCTATTCAGTTCTTTGCTCCATCTTTTGAATGATTCATTTCTTTTCTTCTTTGTTTTTTGAGTAGCTTGTATACTCTGGAAATTAATGCTTTGTCAGATGTATCTGCATTGAAGTTTTCCTTCCACAATGTGGGATTTCTCTTCACTTCCTTGATTGTTTCTTTTGATGTACAGAAGCCTTTGAGTTTAATGAGGTCCCATTTGTTAATTGTCGGTCTTATTTCTTGTGCAGCTGCTGTCTGATTTAGGATGCCTTTTCCTATGCCTATGTCTTATAGTCTGCTGCCAAGTTTTTTCTTCTATCACCTCCAGAGTTTTGGGTTTCACGTTGAGGTCTTAGATCCATCTGGAATTGACATTTGTAAAGGGTGAGAGGTAGGGGTTTAATTTCATTCTACTACAGGTGGTGATCCAATTTTGCCAAAAACACTCGCTGAAGATACTGTTTTTCCTCCATTGTGTCTTCTTGGCCCCCTTGTCAAGTATGAAGTGGCTGAAATTGTATGTGCTCAGGTTTGGATCTTCAGTTTTATTCCATTGGTCAACTTGTCTGTTTTTGTGCCAATACCAAGCTGTTTTTATGACTATAGCCCTATAGAATAGTTTGAAGTCCGATATAGAGATCTCCCCTGTATTGCTCTTTTCGCTCAGGGTGCCTTTGGCTCTGTTTTTGGTCTTTTGTTTTTCCAAATGAAATTGAGGATTTTTTTTTTCTAAGCCTGTGAAGAAGCTCTTGGGGATTTTGATTGGGATTGCATTAAATCTGTACATGAGTTTGGGTAGAATGGACATTTTTACTATATTTATTTTCCCAATCCATGAGCTTGGGAGGTTTGTCCATCTTCTGATGTCTTCAATTTTCTTCTTCAAGGGTTTAAATTTTTTGCTGTAGAGATCCTTGGTTTCTTTGGTTAGGTTTGTTCCTAGGTACTTTATTGTTTTTGAGGCTATTGTGAGTGGGAATTTCTCCTTGTATTCCTTCTTCTGTTGATTGTTGTTGGTATAAAGAAAGGCTACTGATTTTTCTAGATTTATTTTGTATCCTTCCTATTTACTGAAGTTCTTAATCATTTCTAGGAGTTTTCTGGTGGAGTTTTTAGCATCCCTGAGGTAAACAATCATATCATCAGCAAAAAGGGATACTTGACTTCCTCTTTTCCAATTAGAACTCATTTAATTTCCTTTTCTTGCCTTGTTGCACTCGCAAGGGTTTCAAGCACTATATTGAAAAGGAGTGGTGACAGGGGTTAGCCTTGCCCAGTTCCTACATTTAAGGGGAATGCTTCCATCGTTTCCCCATTTAGGATGATATTGGCTGTGGGTTTCCTGTATATGGCTTTGATTACATTGAGGAATGATCCCTCCAATCCAATTCCCTCTAGTCTAGTAGTTTAAACATGAAAGGATGCTGGATTTTGTCAAAGGCTTTCTCTGCGTCAATTGAGATGATGCTGTGGTTTTTGTCTTTCAGTCCATTTTTGTGCTTGATGATACTTATTGATTTTCGTATGTTGAACCATCACTTCATCTCTGGTATGAATCCAAGTTGGTCATGATGGATGATCTTCTTGATGTTGGTCTGTATACAATTTGCCAGTATCCTGTTTAGAATTTTGGCATCTGTATTCATTAGTGAGATGGGTCTATAGTTCACCTTTTTGGTTGTATCTTTATCTGGTTTTCCTAATATCGTGGTGCTGGCTTAATAGAAGAAATCTGGGAGAACTCCCTCTGTTTGAAGCCTTCTAAACAACTTGAGTAGTAATGGTTGTAAGTCTTTTTAAAATATTTTATAGAATTCTGCCATAAAACCATCTGGGCCTGTGTATTTTTTGGTTGGGAGGCTATGTATTACATCTTCAATTTCTTCATATATTATTTGTCTATTTAATCTGTTGATCTTTCCTTGGTTGAGATTTGGTGATTCCCAGGATTTCAGATATTCATCCATTTCTTCTGCATTTTCAAACTTAGTAGAGTAAAAATTTTTGAAGTATTCCCGTATTATTGTCTGGATCTTTTCATTGTCTGTTGTGATATTTCTTCTTTCATCACAGATTCTATTGATTTGGAGTTGTTCCCTCTTTCTTTTGGTTAACTGGACTAGAGGTCTATCTATCTTGTTTATTCTCTCAAAGAACCAACTTTTGAATTCATTGAATTTTGTGTTGTTTTCTTTGTTTCTATTTCATTGATCTCTGCTCTGATTTTTGTTATTTTTTCTTGTCTGCTATGTTTTGGCTTCATTTATTGTTGTCTCTCAAGTATTTTTAGCTGCAGTGTTAGATCATTCACTTGTGCTCTTTCTTTTTTTTTTAATGTAGGCACTTAGAGCTATAAACTTCCCTTTTAGGACTGCTTTTAAAGTGTCTCATAGGTTTTTCTGTGTTGTATTGTCATTCAGTTCCAGGAATTTTTTTTTTATTTATTTATTTATTTATTTTTTCCTTGACCCATTCATTATTCAGGAAGTGTTTTTTTTTTAATTTTTATTGATGCATTGTGCATTTCATACATCATTTTTCAATTCAGATCAGGCATATTTCCCTTTCCCTTCCCCCCAACCCCACCCCCTCCCAGATCATGTATTCTGCCATAACTGTCCTGTATCTTTCAGTTTTTTTTTTCCATTTTTTAGCTATAAGTGATAATCCATGAGTACAAGCATCCTTCGTGCAAAACCAATCTGCAGACTGTTGTGCCCAAATCCCCACAGTCCCACCATCCAGTGGGGGGTGACAGGTTGTTTGTTCAATCAAGTTGATCAAATGAGTGTCCAGACTACATCGCTGTAGTTTCACCATTCACCCCAATCACAGCCTTTACATTCTACCACGCCCCCTCTTCCGCAGATTGTTCCCTAGGCATTCAGGAGAGTGTTGTTTAGTCTCCATATGTTCTTGTAGATTGTAGGGCTTATCGTGGTGTTGATATTGAGTTTTATTGCACTGTGGTCTGATAGAATACATGAGATTATTTCAATCTTGTTGTATTTGTTAAGTTTTTTCCTGTGTCTCAGTATATCTTCTATTTTGGAGAATGTTCTGTGGGGCACTGTGTAGAAAATGTATTCTCTGGTGTTAGGGTGAAATATTCAATAGATGTTTGTGAGGTCCATTTGTTTTATCGTATCATTCAGTTCAGATGTCTCTCTGTTTATCTTTTGTCCTGTTGATCTGTCTAAAGGAATTAGTGGGGTATTGAATTCCCCTACTATTAGTGTGCTAGGATTAATCTGTGCCTTGAGATCCTGAAGAATTGTCTTTATAAAGTTTGGTGCACTGGCATTTGGTGTGTATATATTCATGATTGTGAGATCTTCATTTGTTCAATTGTTCCTTTAGTAAAGATGTAATGGCCCTCTTTGTCTCTTTTTATTTCTTTTGTTTTGAAGTCTATTTTGTCTGATATTAGAATAGCAATACTTGCTTTCTTTTTGGTACCATTTGCTTGGAGTACTTTCTTCCATCCCTTCACCTTAAGTTGTTGCCTATCCTTGAAATTGAGATGAGTTTCTTATAGACAGCATATAGATGGATTTTGTTTCCTAATCCATTCTCCCAGTCTATGCCTTTTGATTGGGGGAGTTTAGCCCATTAATATTTAAGGTTATAATTGAAAAATGGATGTTGCTTCCTTTCACCTTATTATCGATTTGGACTTTTAGTCTCTGATTCTACTCCTGTGGTTATCTTTTTGTTAGTTTCGTTTCCTAGGTGCTTGGGGATAGTTGCTCCTCTCTTCTGCTCTTTGAATTGCTTCAAGTATTTTCTGAAGAGTTGGTTTTCCGGAGATGTATTCTAACATCTTGTTTATGCCATGGAAGATTTTTCTCTCTCCTTCAACTATAATCAATATTTTTGCTGGGTAAAGTATTCTGGGTTGTCATCCATAGTCCTTTAACACTGGGAATGCTTTACTCCATGTTCTTGCTTTCATGTTTTGTGCTGAGAAGTCAGTTGTAATTCTGATGGGTTTCCCTTTGTATGGGACTTGTTTTTCTTTTGTAGCCTTCAGAAATTTGTCTTTGTTTTGGGTGTCTAACATTTTAACTATGATATGGTGTGGGGAGTTTCTTTTCTGATCTTGTCTATTTGGAGTCCTATGTTCTTCTTGTATTTGTATGGGCTTGTCTATTTTCAGTTTGGGGAAATTTTCATCTATTATTTTGTTGAAGATCTGATCAATACTATTCTCTTGAGATTCTTCTCCTTCCTCTATTCCTATGGTGCGGAGGTTTGATCTTTTCATAGTGTCCCATATTTCCTGGTTGTTCCACTTTTGTGTATTTTTAAATTTTTCATATTCTTTATTGGAGCTTTTTAATTGCTCTGTGTTATCTTCCAGATCTGATATTCTTTGTTCTTCTTCCTCCATTCTATTTCTGAGGCTTTTTCCTTTCCTTTTTTCTTGATCGGTTGAGTGTTCTATTTCCTTTTTCTTTTCATCCTGTGATTTCTTTAGTATTTCCATTACCTTTTTGAGCTTCTCAATCTCTTCTTGGTGATCCTTACTTCATTGGTTGGCTTCCTTTTTCATTGTTTCTACTTCCTTTACGAGTTTTTTCTTTTTCTCCATCTATTTCTTTCTGGAGTTTGTCAATCTCTTCCTTTAGTTCTTTCTGAAGTTTGTCTTTGTATCCCTCTAGGTACTTTTTGAGTTTTTCATTCTCTCTCTTTAGTTCTCTGAATTCTTTATTTTCTTTGATTTCTCTGCAGAGGTCTGCAGTTACTCCTCTATTTTCTGTTTCTTGGGTCACCTCCAGGGGATCCCATTGTAGCTATCTCCTACAGGGTTGGTAGTTCTTGGTGCAGAGTTTTCCTGCACCTTTCCCATGTTGTCCCTTCATTGTGTCCCTAGCATGTGGGTTTCCTTTTTGTGATTCAAATCACAGATGTCTTTTCACTGTATTGAAGTCTTGCTTTGCTTGCCTCCTTCAGATGCTCCTTTTCCCCCCCCTCCTTGTTTATGGAGTGTTAACTTGCCTAGGTTTCAGGCTTTCAATTTTGTTTATATATTGGTTATTGGAAGTCTAAGTCGCTATTCCCTTCCTGTTCTGAAGGTTCTCCCCAAAAAATCAACTTGGATACTTTCTCCTCAATTCCAGTTGGGTGGGGAGTGTGGGAGATGCCCCCATATCTGTCTGGGGAGGCGGTGGGCTCCTACCTTAGCAGGCACGTCTCGAACCTGAGCACCTGAGCGCCCCTGGACAATAACTTGCTCACTATGGCGCCACAGCCTCTGCTGGCTGTGAGCAGGAAGGGTGATCCCACCAGGACAGACACACCCTACAAGGGTTTAAGGTTTAGACCCAAGCACCTCTGCCTCAAACCAGCGAATCAACCATCCAGCATCCCAAAAGTCAATCCACTCCAGGCCCCCCTGTCTGGAGTAGTGCTGGACTTCTACCTTAGCAGGCAAGGCTCAAACCTGAGCACCCTACACAAGAACTCGCTCACTGTGGCACCACCAATCTGAATTCTAATACCATCCTCTAACTCTGCATATCTTTAATTAATGAAAGCAAAGGGTATATGATCCTGTACTCTTAGCTGTAGGTGGATATTTTTTTATTAATTTTTGTGATGGTCATACAACAAAATTTGATGGTATTTTGATACCCTACCCTAAACCCACCCCCTTTTATTGCCCCAGATGAAATTTAATTTTCTCTCTCTCTCTCTCTCTCTCTCTCTCTCTCTCTCTCTCTCTCTCTCTCTCTCTCCCTCTCTCTCATTAACATCCACATATGATGATTAGAGCTCAGGGGATAAGCTAGCACTGAGAATTTTGTGGGGAGATTAGTTTGTTGCAATAGACCCTAGCACAAATGACAGAACGTGTTAAATCTGTGGTGGGGGGTGAAGATGCAAGACGCAGGTGTAAGGCCAATTAAAATTGACGGACTGCTTGAGAAATTATGTATGGAACACATAAAAAGGCAATAAAATTTTTATTAAAAAGTATCACTTATTTACAAATGTATCAAAATATTTCATTGGACATACATTTATGCTATTTCAAATATCTAAGGAAAATGATCAACAACTATTTCCATCAAAAAGAAAAGCTAGAAAACATAGTAAAAATTTAAGGAACACAGAACATTAATTTAAAAACTGATTAATTTAGACACTTTTTAATTGAGCAGGCATACAAAATTTTATGTGGTTATTCCCTAATTGTTATGCATCCTGATAATCTCCACTCTCTCCCTGCATTCTCACTCTATATAGCTGTGGAAAAAAGCCTCGTCTTTCTGCCTCAGAGTCTGAACTACCTTCCTAACCCAGACCCTGAATGCTGTGTTCTGATACACTGCACCCAAACTAGTTGCATTCTCCAGCCTTAGGGTCCATACTTACCCTGCCTTCTTTACTAGACAGTCCACAGGGTGTTCTAACACTTGAATTGGCCTTAGGTCCTTTCCTTATCTGCCTGCCACAGATATACCTGAACCACACAGCAACTAGCTGCATGGCTGAGCAAAAAATAACCAGGCTATATCCACAGTGTAAACAGAACCAAACTTCAACTAACAAAGCAGAATAGAATTTCTTTTATATTTTATTTTTATTGATGCTTTGTGTATTGCAGACGTCATTTTTCAATTCAGTTCAGGCATATTCCCCCTTTGCTTCCCCCCACCCCAACCCACCCCAGATAATGCATTCTGCCATAACTGTTCTGCATCTTTCTCTCACATATTTTTTATGCTTAGGAATTCCCATTTTCCTCCATTAATTTTATATTACTCTAAAATATGGCTACATACTCTCCACCCATATACAGTAATTAAAGAGTCTGAAAGTAATTAGTGGGTGGATTCTCGAGCCCATTGACAGATTCATATTTAATTTTTTTTAAATTTTATTTTATTTATTTCTGTATGTGTATGAATGTACTGTCTGCATGCAGGTGTGTGCACCCATGTCGTGCAATGCTGCGGAGGTCAGAAGAGGGTGTCGGATTCCCCTGGAACTGGAGTTCTCCTGGAATTGGAGTTTCCGACGGTTCTTGCCCGCCATTTGGGCGCTGGGGATCGAACCCGGGTCCTCTGTAAGAGCAGTCGGTGCTCTTAACCGCTAGGCCATCTCTCCAGTCCCTGACGGATTCATATTATAACAACATAGTTGCTTTCAGATAAACAGAAATATAAAAATATCGTTATTTAGCTTCCTTTTCATCTGGGGAATTTGGTGTTAACATCCACAAATGAGGAAAACCATTCTTTATTTGTCTTTCTGGGACTGTGTTACTTCACTCAGCATAATGACTTAGAGTTCAATCCATTTACCTGCAAAGTTCAAATGCCATCTTTCTTTACCACTGAATAGTACTCCATTGTGTAGATGTACCACATTTTTGTCATCCACTCATCTTCTGAGGGGCATTTGTGTTGGTTTCAGCTCTTTGCTATTGTGAAGAGAACTGCAATAAACATGGATGTGCATGTATCTTTGTGGTAGGATGATTCTTTGGGGTATATACCCAGGAGTGGTGTGACTGGGTCAGGTGGTAGGCCCATTTTGCGTCTTTTAATGGTTCTCCACACTGCTTTCCATAGTGGTTGTACAAGTTTATATTCACACCAGCAATGGATGAGTGTTCCCCTTTCCTAACAACCTCTCCAGCATCTGTTGTCTTTGTTTTCTTGATCTTAGCTGGCTGTACTGGAGTGAGATGATATCTGAGAGTGGTTTTAATTTGCATTTCCTTAATTATTAATGATTTTGAACACTTTTAAAAGGTTTTTCTCAGTCATCTTTAATTCCTCCCTGGTGAAGTCTCTGTCCAGCTCTTTACTCCATCTTTTGTGTAGGTCATTTGTCTTCTTACTTCTTTGTTTTTTGACTAGTTTATATGTCCTTGAAATGAATGCTCTGTCATATGTATCACTGGTAAAGATTTCCTCCCACTCTGGGTTTTCTCTTCACCTCTTTGATTGCTTCTTTTGCTGTATGGAAGCTTTTGAGTTTTATGAGGTCTCATTTGTTGACTGTTGACCTTAGTTCCTGTGCAGCTGCTCTCTAATTTAGAAAGTCTTTTCCTATGCTTATGTCTTGTAGGTTGGTACCAACATTTTATTCTATCACATTCAGGGTTTCAGGCTTCACTTTGAGAGCTTTGATCAACTTGGAGTTGATTTTTGTACAGGGAGAGAGGTAGGTTTTTAATTTTGTTCTTCTATAATTAATGATCCAATTTTGCCAGCACCATTTGCTGAAGATGCTATCCTTCCTCCATCGGGTTTTTTTTGCCCCTTTGTCACATATGAGGTGTCTGAAATATATTAGCTCAAGTTTGGATCTTCAATTTTGTTCCATTGGCCAATGGGTCTGTTTTTGTGCTAGTACCAAGCTGTCTTTATTACTATGGCCCTATGGTTGGAAGTCTGGTATGGAAATCTCTCCTGTATTGAATTTTTCACTCAGGGTTGATTTATCCATTCAGCGTCTTTGTTTTTCAATATGAATTTAAGGATTTTTTCCCCAAGTCTGTGAAGAAGCTCATAGGGATTTTGATTGGGATTGTGTTGAATCTGTATATCAATTTGCATAAAATTGACATTTTTACTATATTAATTTTCCCAATCCATGAGCATGGGAGCTCTTTCCATCTTTTGATGTCATTTTCAATCTGCTTATTCGGGGGTTTAAAATTTTTGTTGTAGAGGTCTTTGGTATCTTTGGTTATGTTTGGTCCCAGGTATCTTGTTTTTGAGGCAATTGTGAGTGGGAAAGTCTCGTTATATTCCTTCTTCACTTGTTCATTGTTGGTGTAAAGAAAGGCTACTGATTTTTCTAGGTTAATTTTGTAGCCAGATACTTGACTAAAACTCTTAATCATTTCTAGAAGTTTTCTGGTGGAGTTTTTAGCATCTCTTAGGTAAACTATCATATCATCTGCAAAAATGGATAGCTTAACTTCTTCTTTTCTGATTGGTACTCCATTAATTTCCTTCTCTTATCTTATTGCCCTAGCAAGTGTTTAGAACACTATGTTGAAGAGGAGTGGTGATAGGGGGCAGCCTTGCCAGGTTCCTGCCTTTAAGGGAAATAGTTCCAATTTTTCTCCATTAAGGAGGATGTTGGCAGTGGATTTGCTATATATGGCATTGATCATGTTGAGGAATGTTCCCTTCTGTCCTATTCCCTTTAGGACTTTAAACAAAGGGATGCTGGATCTTGTAAAAGGCTTTTTCTGCACCAATTAAGATGATCATGTGGTTTGTGTCTTTCAGTCCATTTATGTGTTTTATGATATTTATTGATTTATGTATGTTAAACCATCCCTGCGTCTCTGGCATGAATCAACTTGCTCATGATGGATGATCTTTTTGACGTGGGTCTGTATGCGATTTTCAAGTGTTTTGTTGAGAATTTTTGCAACTATGTTCATTAGTGAGATGGGTCTATAGCTTTCTTTTTTGCTTGCATCTTTGCCTGGTTTTGGTATTAGAGTGATGGTGGCTTCATAGGAGTTTGGAAGAATTCCCTCTGTTTGTATCCTTCTAAACAGTTTGAGTAGCAGTGTTTCTAGGACCTATACTCTACTAAATTTTAAAATAAAAATGTGTACGTGCATATAAAACACCAAAGCAAAATAAGCAAGAGCTCAACAGGTTAAATGAATCCATGCTGAAAAAGGAAATCACAAATGACCCCTGATAGTCAAAGCAATCTTGAGCAAAAAGGGAAATGTTGGGGGAATCATACACAATGAAGGAAAGACAGGATCTTCAACAAATGGTGTAGGAAATGCTTGATCTCCACCTGTAGAAGACTGAAATTTAACCCTTATATTTCACTCTGCACAAATGAGAACTCCAAATGGATCAAAGATCTCAATATTCAACCTAAAACTCTGAAAGTTCTAGAAAAATATCACATGCAGTACCTTATAAGATAGCATAAGAAAGGACTTTCTAAATCAGAAGTCAGTTGTTTAGTCATTAATGTCAGCAATCAACAGCTGAGGTCTCATTAAACAAAATGTTTCTACAGAGCAAAAGAAACAACCAAAGAACTTAAGTGGAAACCCATAAAGTAGAAGAAAATATCCACCTGGTATATATCTGACAGTTTAATACCAAGAATATATCAATGCCTCAAAAAACAAATAAACAGTAAAATAAATGAACCAATAAAAAGATGGGCTAAGGTATTTAGAGAGTTCTGAAATGAAAAAAATAAAAATAGCTAAGAAATTTCTCAAAAAATGCTCAATAGATTTAATAATTGTAGAAATGCAAATTAAAACTACTTTAAGATTTCATCTTACCACAGTCAGCCAGGGTAAAATTAAGGGAGCAAAAGAAAACAAATGCTGGGAGGATATAAGAAAAGGGGAACATTCATGACAAAAATGCTGGGTGTGGTGGCAGAAGCCTTTAATCCCACCACTTGAGAGGCAGAGGCAGGCAGATCTCTCCGAGTTCAAAGCCAGCCTAGTCTACAGAGTGAGCTCCAGGCCAGCTGGGACTAAAGGGAGACCTTGTCTGAAAAATACCCAAGAAAAGAAAAATTGAAACATTCATTCACTGCTAGTAGGATAGTCAACTTGTGTAACCACTGTAGAAAGCAGTGTGGGATACTCTTAATTAAAAATGAATCTACTATATGATTCAGTTATAGTAATACTTGTTATATACCTTAAAGATTCATCCCCCAACTGATTAAAGGATAAGCAAAATCTGGTTCATTTATACAATGGAATTTCACTGAACAGTACTGAATGACAATATCATGAAATTTGCAGATAAATGGATGGAGCTAGAAACTCTTATACTAAGTTAAATAGCACAGACCGAGAAAAACAAATAGCATGTATTCACCCTCATTTGTGGATCCTGGCACTAAACTTTTATCTGGTCATATATCCTGATGCAGGAGCAGGAGGCACGAAGATGGAAAGGAAATACAGAGGTACAGGGAAAGAAAGAGCCAGAGAGAGGGTATTAGTAGGAGACTAATATTCCCAGTATAGAAATTTGGAAAATATGGGTATGGGAATGTAGAAGGGAATGACATATAATGAAACATGTGAGTAAATGAGAAGAAGCTCAAGAGTTGGGGAGGGAGTAATAGGAGAGGGATGCTATCAAGGAGAAAATGGGGAAAGATGGTGGTACTTAAACTAGGGAAGCAGGGGGGTTAAGTAAATATTATGTGGTGTAAACAGCTAGAAGAAAATGCATTAACTCAAAAGCTTCATGAAAAAAATGCACATAGAATATCGGAAAATGTGTGTGTGTATGTGTGTGTATCTGAAGGATATATAACAAAAAACAACTTTTCAAAGAAGTTATTTATCCAATAGATGGAGGCTACTACATAGTTCCACAACTCGTCACACACAGAGAATATATGTCTGAAAGATGCCCAGCCCTAAACGACATTATCTGTAGTGGAGTCTCTATACTTAAGATTCATGGAACTTAGTTGTACAGGTATAGAGAGAATACTCAGCTTTCATCAGCGAAGTTTGTCGTATAACATAGTGAGGCACACAGAAAACCAAAATTGGCCAATGTGGCCTCACCACCGAGACTTGTGGTGGGGCCCACTTAATCCTAGGATGACCCATGTGGAAAGCCCATGCAGGAAAGCATGCCACGTGTAGGAAGGTTGAGGTTCAAATGCAGAGAGAGATTTTATTCCATCGTGTCTGCTTAAATATCCATCATGACTCAATTCATCACTACACCCCACCCCATGGGTGTGGCCAGGGAGGTACCATTGGCTTAGAATCCAACCCATCTTACTAAGCTTTCCCACATCTCACCCTTTTAATTTTACTTTTTTAAATTTTTCTGAGAGGCAGGGGGCACATGGGTGAGGCTAAAAACCCAAAGGACCCTGAGTTTTAAATAGCCTGCTGCTCAAGCCTGTTTTGAGTGCTAAGCAGTGGGGGACAGGTCAGACCTGAAACTTTATTTTCACAGTAAGGCCAATTAATATCCAAAAATCCCAACAATGAAGTAAGCTGATTTTCAAGCATAAGCAATGAATGTAAGTAACATTCATGTAAAACCAATTAGCAAGTATTTATGTTCATATTTTGAACAACCCAAGGTTCCCATAGTCCAATTGGAGAAGCTTGTATGCACAAGCATGTTGATCAAATAAAAGTCCAGTGTATATTGCTGTAAATCAAGATTTACCCCAATCTCTCCACAGCCCTTACATTCTACCACACCTCCTCTTCCACAAGTTGTTCCTAGGCTTTGGAAAAGGGGCACAAGTGGGTAAGAAGCAAAGCAGTCTATTTTCTCTGTATATGTCATTTTTGACTCTAGTCAGGTTGTTTCTCTTCATGGGTTGACACCTTATCCAGCATTTATTTTTAATCCTACTAACAAAGCACAAATAGATGTACAGGCATTTAAACCATATTATTATGGCAAGCTAAGCTGTGAGCACAGACACAGATGTTTGGATGGTATGCTAATCCACAAACTGTGGTTTCTCTATAAAGGGTGACAAGTTCTTATTGTGGCTTATATAATCTCCTAACCAATAGCGGACATAAGCTTGTGGCATCAGCCATGAATTATTCCTCCAAGGAGAGAGCTAATTGCCAATTGGATTTGGGATATACGGACATATGGCTACCACTGCTGCACAGTATTTCCAGGCAGGTGAGGTGTAGCTGATGCTGTTGGAGGAGTCTTGCTTGACTCAAGGAGACCAATATTTGCTTTATCGATTTAGTAGCCTTTGGTAACACTCTCTGGCATTCCAGAGACCAACTGTACACTTGCAAGTGTGGTCTCAATTCATCTTTCTCATGCTTACACCAGGTCTTCGACAGCAGAGCCTTACCGCCTATCTTCTTGTACGTAGCCCAGTTTACAGGCAAGAAGCTTTACCTTTTGGGGGGGGCTTGGACCCCCCTCCCCAACATCTCCTTGGCAGAATAATCCATTGCTGATATCAGAGCTCTCCTTTTTATATTTTGTCTTAATTACACAGCTTATAGAGACTTTACTGTTTATATTTTGGCTCTAAATAGAAGAATTATTTCCTTTCACCATTTCCTATGTATATCAGTCAATTAAAGAAGGTAGTTATACCTGTTTTATAAGAAATTACCACTATAACAGTTGGCTCTAGTTTACAGTTAGGGAATGACTTCATTACCATCATGTTTTTCTTTTTCCTATAAAAGGGAGAGGTAGGAAGGATTCTCAGCATCTAGAAGGTAAACTTCATTAGGGCCCATTATAAAAAGTTATCCCAAATAGAATTCAGAGAGATGCTCAGTGTCTGTGACTCAGGCAGTCCGAGGTTCCTTTTTCTTTAATGTTCAGATGGGTCAGGCTCTCTGCTGGCATTTCCCAGTCCATCCTGCACAGCCAAAAGTTGTACGTTTTCAGGCATTTAGATTGGTGCTTTTACCTGTGGGAACATACAAATCTCCTCCCATTGTTAGTTTCACGACCTCAAAATTGAAAATTTATCAAAAGGTTTGGAATACAGAAGGGATATTATACCACCTCCCTCTTTTTGTTTTGCTTTGTTTTGTTTTGTTTTTAATTTTCTGTTTTGATCTATAGATGCCTAAGTTGTTCTACAAGTAAAGGAAAAATGTTACAAGGCGATACTCTATAACACAGAAAAATATAAAGACCATTTGTGTATCTTAACCCCAATGTTAATATTGGAAAGTCAATACAGATTATACATAAAACAATTAATATTTTACATTCCCAATTAGTTCAAATATATTACCATTTTAACTATCTTCCTCCAAGCTCTTGGCCTTCTCCAGGCCTGGCATGAAAACCTACTTTAAAGAGATTTCAATAACTAGCTCAATAAAATTTTATTTTACAGTTCTTATCCCCATTAGTCAAGTAAAGACTGGCTAGATATGTCCCATGAGAAATTGTTACCATCATTACCATATTGATATTTTTTTTGTTTTTTGTTTTGTTTTTGTGGAAGCTTCTAGGAAGATTCCTTTGTCATGAACAGATGTAACGCAGTCCTGCTAAGGGGAGATGGATGCACGGTAACCACTTTGTGGACAGTGTGGGGAACTGGCCTCATTGCGTAGAGGACAGTTGGTCACTTCCTTGACCTGACTGGAGAGGTATCTTCCTACTCAGGTCCTTAGCCTGGGACAACGAGACACGTTTCTCACTCTTGGCCAAAACTTTCCACCTCCCCAAGTCCAGAACAGGAATTTCACACCACCTTCCCAGGTTGGTGGTCCGCAAAGGGAGCCTTTTCCCAAACCAACTGGTCACCCACAGGCCTCAACACCAGCTACACACTGATCATCTGAACAAAATGCAGGCTTGGCCTGTATGCACACAAAAAATTTAAAAATGGTGGCCGTGAATTCCGCAATGGCATTAATTGGAATTCAATTATTTTTATTTTTAAATTTTTATACCTTTTATTTTCTATTCCCAAATACCCAAAAGCTTATTAACACTTTAATACAAAGAAAACCTGGTTGCATTTGTTTTAGATGTTGAAAGGGCATAAGCAGTAGGTGGCAGTGTAGATCCATTATTTTAAATTTTTAATAGATAACACGTAACCTTTGTTGAAATTGAATTATGTTTTGGCTGTTTAATATAAATTTGCATCTTGAGAAGGAAGGGCCACGTTCCATCCCAGAGGCAATGTTTTTACTGGTATTATGGCTGTTAACACTAAAATATGCTTAGAAAACAAGTACACACATCCATACACACGTGTGTGTGCACATACATACATACATACATACATAAGAAAGATTTGTTAGGTTGACCTGCAAGAGATTAAAGACATATTGCTTGATGTTCAATAAAAAACATGAAATTTTTATAATTTGTTATAGGGTTATTTTAACATAATTAGAATAAATGTCCTAGTAATGCATGAAACAGCTGAGATCCATATGCCACCTCTTAGGCCCATTTGCAAAAACTTGCCTTCAATGAACTATACCTAAAGTTTACTATTCTTTCCCTATCTTGTCCCTTCTGGTTAACTGTGCCTAAACTGTCCCTCTGCTAAGCCTAACTGTCTCTAAGCTATTTATAAATCTAAAGATTGAGGATTTCCAAAAGTAGACAGGCCAAAGTTGTTTGTAGTTTTGGAGCAATCCATCTTGTCTTGCTATTAAGGACTTTGGAAGAATAATAATTATCCATAATCACAACAATTACAACCATTATTAATTATTATTAATTATCAATAATTAGTATTAACCATTATTCGTCACAACAATCATTAATAATTATTATGAATAATTGTCAATAATAGCAGCTAACAATTTACCATTAGACTTCATTTTTAGCAATTATTATTAACAATTATATTCAACAACAATAACTATGACCATTAATAATAATTAACAGCAATCTATCATTAAACTGATTAATATGCATACTATAAACCCAATTAAAATTGTTAACACTAAGGGGTATAAAACAAACATTTTTTTATGAATTGAATCTAGTTTTGTTTATAGTTATCTAAATAGATTTAAACCTGTAGGATTATAATGAATTAAAAGTGGGAACTCACATTCATTCACACATACACGCAGCTTGAAGATGGGCTTAAAGAAACATAAAACAGTTTTATTCAAAAAATTTCTCATTTAAATTGAACCAAAATATCAATTTGCGTTGTTAAAGAGACTTTTGCCAATTGTCCTTAAAAAAGACAATTTATCAGAGCAAGTTTGTTTTGTTAGAACTTCAAGGCCTGTAAATTCTCCTAGAAATCCATCTATCTTGTTTCCAAAATGCTGAAGTCAAAAGGATGTTACCTAAAATCAAAATTTAGTGGATTTAGATACCATGTGCTGAGTCTGCAAGCTGGTATGCATGCATAGCAGGCAGGCTTATGGTGACATGCCAGAGCTCAGACCACTTGTGATCAAGAATTCTGTGAGAAGAGATTTTTAAGGTGAAACACATTTGAAAGGAGCAAGATAGAATTAAATCAACCATATCTAGGGATCCCGGGGATTAAGTAAAAATATTACACTTTAAGTTAAGCATGCTGAAATGGATTTGAATTACTGTTTGCTAAAATAAATAACAACCTTGGATCTGCAAATAGCTGGCAGGTTTTAGGTAACAGTTAGATTTAGAAAAAAGCCATCAGAAGACAAGACAGCAACACACTTTTATCCAAATACAGATTTTATATACAAATTTTAAGAGAAAAGTGGCCAAGGCTTGAAATTATCTGGAAGATGCTCTTGGAGGAGGGCGGTTCCCTGAGAGGCCTTAATTTGCAACAGAAAGAAGTGTGCTCAGGTCTAGGAGAGCTAAGAGAAGAAAATTTACATATGAACCATTTAAGACTGAAACTGAACTTGAGTAGCCTGAGGAGCTGGCTCCTCACAGCAGGAGTCTTTCTTGGGGGGCGGGGTGGAATTTAAAACCAGAAAGTTTTTCAGACCTGTAGAATAATGAAAAATTGTTTTAAGTCCAAACATAACTGCTTAGGCTTAATATTAAATTCAGCCTTGAGGTCACTGGCTTTTATAGCCTGCAGGAGTGACCATGCCAGGAGGCACATGCCTGAAAGGCACTGGGTGCTCCCTCTGAACCAAATCAGAGGGAGGCTCTCCACGTGTACAAACCCACATGACCTCAGACCACAGTCCCATCCACCGAGACCAGCAGGAAAGATGGCTCCACCACAACAGATAGATATCAGGAGAGAGAGAAGAAAAAGGCAAGATTTAGGGGTATACATACCTAAGTTGTCAAGGTTTCCTTCTGTCCCACGTTGGGTGCCAATTGTGGCATCACCACAAAGATTTGTGGCAGGGCCAACTTAATCCTAGGATGACCCATGTGGAAAGCCTGCAAAGGAAAGCATGCCACATGTAGGCAGGTTGAGTTTCAAATGCAGAGAGAGATTTTATTTCAACATGTCTGCTTAAATATTCATCATGACTCAATTCGTCACTACACCCCACCCCATGGGTATGGCCAGGGAGGTACCATTGGCTTAGAATCCAACTCATCTAACTAAGCTTTCCCACAGGCCAACATTTTAAAAGACTTCAGAGTGCATGTCCCTGGATGGGATTCCTTCATTAAACTTCATTCATCCATGGCCCAGGGACCATTGTGGAAAAGGGAGTGGAAAAATGGAAGAGCCATGTTTGGTGCATGAACATAATAAACAGCACCTTTCAGTCCACTGGAAAATTGTTCATTAAACTTACATCGATGGTGATACCATGCCAAAGACACATCCTGATACAATCAGACAAAAACCCAGGATAGACTTTGGAAAATGGGCAGTAAACACCAACTTTAGCAAAGGAATAATGGGCAACCAAGTACTGTAGAATGAGGAAACTAGATCATCTAGGATGGAGTCGCTCTAGAAAAGCTGACTAGACTCCAGTTGTTGAACTTGCACAGAGGCATTTCTGAGTACAAATGTATGAGAAGAAGTACTTTACATATATGATAGAATGCATGGAATCCGGTGTGGAGGCCCTCTAAAAATAAAAATACCTGTGTATTAATTGGCTAAGCAACTAGTTGAAAAAGTTAGAGTAAAAAATAAAAGTAAAGAAGTATAAAAGAAAAATCAGTATAAGAGCAAAAGTTGCCTGGAAGGAAAAGTTAGAATAAATAAGATAAAGTAAAATTAAACTTTGTAAAGGTTAATAAAATAAATCATAAATAAAAATCTAAAAGAGTAAAATAGGAGGGAACTAATGGAGTAAGAAATTGACAAACAGTGTTAAAATGAAAAAGACAGAAAGAGGATATGAGAATAACTTTATCTTCATAATTTCAAACTGCAGATAAAAAGACTTAATAAAAGTGTCTCAAAATAAATGTAACATTGATATATTAAAAAATGCAATCTCTAGTTTGAAATATTCTCAAAATTAAAATTTCAGTACTAAATGCTTATATTAGAGAAATCTATAAAGAAATCAAGAAATAAGATAATTATACTTTTTACAAAGCAGTGTAGAGCTCAGAATATTAGGAAATACTGCTGGATTCATTTCCCTGTGAATACCATAACCAGGATATTGGAGTATTAGAAAGATAAGGGAATTCACCAGCGAAAATGTCTTATAAAATTGATATACAGAAATGAGCATATTATAGGCAAGTCAAATCTGTTTAAAACATTAGGAGTCCTGATCACACAGGCTATATTCTGAAATATAAGTCTGATTTAGCAAATTATTTAATTTGAATTGTCTTTCCACCTCTTCCACCACATCAGGATTTTCATAGAAATAATTATTTTCAGAAGATATCATTCCTGGAATAAAATAAATGTGACAATAACAGAACATCTACTTCAGCCAATTTCACTTTCACATTCTAAAGCCTCCCATGAAAACACAAAATAGAGCCCCATAATTATTCCTCTAAAATGGAGATTAAAAATATTTAAATGATTTTATGTAGCCAATGAGGGATTAAGCTCTTCTCATTTTCATTCTGTATAACATCCATGTACAGTATATAATGAGGCAATTTGGAAGTCCTCAGAGCAACCATTGAGAAGAAAGTTCAGTGGAGATGCGATTTGTCAAATTATTCCTCCATAAAGCTGATTTTCTTGAAAACAACTGGAGGACAGTATACAGTGAAAGATGCAAGGTTATACCATGTAATATAAAACACAATTATTCAATGAATTATATTGGAAAAATTCATTTCAAGAGATTTAACAAAAATAGGCTTGATGAAATTCGTTACTCATCCAAAAATAGATTTAAAAAACCTCAGCAAACTGGATTTGATGTTTCTTCTTTCATTTTTCAAGTACTAGGGACTGAAAGCTTGAGCAAAAGAGCCTTGTTCTTACTAGACAAGCACTCTAACAGTGATATACATCCCTGACCTAAACTTATTTATTTTCATGTAAAACATTTTAAAGAACTTCAATAAGTTCAGAAGTCAATTCCAATATATTAAAATTATTCTTGTTGGAATGAGGAGCAAGAAATAGCATCTGCTTTAAAAATGTTAACCGTCATTCTAAGGAATCCCTGGCAAACACATGATGCATGAACAAATAAGAGGCATAAAAATCTAGAAATAGCCAGGCATGGTGGTGCATGACTTTAATCCCAGCACTTGGGAAACAGAGGCAGGTGGATTTTTGTGAGTTCAAGGCCAGCTCTACATAGTGAGATCCAGGCCATCTGGGACTAAAGGGAGACCCTGTCTCCAAAAGACAAAAAATAAATAGAAATTTTGGGAACAAGGAAAGAAATTGCCATTATTTAAGAGATAAAATTAACTTGATAGAAACCCAAAACAATCTATATGTGAGCAGCTAAATAAAAGTTTAGCATTGGTGTGGAACATGATCAGTATTTTTTAATTTTTTAAATTTTATTTATTTTTGTATGTGTATGAATATACTGTCTGCATGTAGGTTTCTACACCCGTGTCGTGCAATGCCGCGGAGGTCAGAAGAGAGTCACAGATTCCCCTGGAACTGGAGTTCTCCTGGAATTGGAGTTACAGACGGTTCTCAGCTGCCATTTGGGTGCTGAGGATCGAACCCGGGTCCTCTGCAAGAGCAGTCGGTGTTTTTAACCACTAGGCTATCTCTCCAGCCCCCAGAACAAGATCAGTATTATACAAATCGAGTGGACTTCTATGTCCTAGGAAAAACAATCATTATAAAATGTTCGGATAACTTTAAAGGATGATTTCAAAAACATGAGATAAATTGCAAAAAATATTAGAGTAATGAAACTTCAGAAGAATATGCATGCAAATAAATTCAGAAATATACTTTGTTCTTGGATTAGATGATTCGATATCATGATAATGTCAGTCAGTCATCTTCAAATTGATATACAGATATGATATAATACTAAAGAAAATTTCACAAGGATTCAGATTTCTATGAAAGTGTGAATGTTAATACCATGATTATAAATTACATAAGAGCCAAAACAACCAAAAAATAGTGGTACTTATCCAAAATTATAAACAAAATTTGCAAAGAGATTTAAGGAGCTAGATTAATTAAGAAAAAATAAGAGTGGCAGATGAATGCACACTTAATACTAAAATAGAATTGAGTACTTCTAAACTAATACAAATATAAGCACTTGATTTACTACACAAGTAGTGCTACAGGTCAATGGCTAAAGGGCTGACATCTCAATACTTCTGCAACAATTTGATTTCTATATGAAAATTAATGTTTTATGTATCAATGCAAAAAAAAAATCCCAAAAGAATACACATATAATTAAAAAAACCTAAACAGAAAAGCCAATAAAATGACCTTTCAAAAAATGCATGAAAATATTTTCATGAACTTGAAGTAATTCAAAATTAATTTAAAATCTATGCAAGTCAAAAATACTAGTGACAAGATGAGAGATGATTCAGTGGGTAAAGTTGCTGGCTATGCAAATCTGATCAACCTGAGTTTGATCCCAGGAACCCACATAAAGGTGGAAGAAAGGAATCAAGTTTACAAAGTTCTGCTGTGCAAAGTTCTCCTCTGACCTCCTCACACGTGATGTAGCACATGAGCCCCACATACACACTAATAATAATAACAATAATAATACAAAATATTAAGTGATACAACTATATTAATATTTAAACTGTACATTCATTAAAACGTCATAAACGTCATAAATGAAAAATAAATCATCTACTGAGTAAAGACATAACTGTTAAAGAATTATACTTCAGAAGCCAGGCGTGGTGGCACATGCCTTTGATCCCAGCACTTGGGAGGCAGAGGTAGTTGGATTTCTGTGCGTTCAAGGCCAGCCTGGTCTACAGAGCGAGCTCCAGGACAGCTGGTACTAAAAGGGAGACCCTGCCTCAAAAAATATACTTTAGAATACACACACACACACACACACACACACACACACACACATATATATATATATATATATATATTGGTCTTTTTGAGACAGGGTCTCCCTGTAGCCCCAGCTGTCCTGGAACTCACACTGTAGACAGGCTGGCCTTGAACTCACAATGATCCGCCTCCCTCTGCCTCCCAAGTGATGAGATTAAAGGTTTGCACCACCACGCCTGGCTTATAATATATTTTTAATCAACAAGAAAGATAAAAATTCCTGGATAAAAAATGAATAAAATCCTTAGGCAGTCACTATGTAGAAGAGGATGCAAAATGGTGAATAATCAAAAGGAATCTCAACTGCATTACTAATGGAAATGAAAAATTCATCCACATATTACACTAACAAACATATCAGCAAATATTTCAATCCAACATGATTAAGTATTATACAATATGTAGAGCAACTACAGCATCTATATATAACCAGTTCCAGAAAATAATGGCATCATCTTGTAAAGTTGAAATGTCCTATATTCTCCAATAAGCAGCAATTACATACTTAGGTTAGAGTTTCATATCTATAATACCAGCAGGTAGAAGCTGAAGCAGGAGAATTAACACACTTTGAAGCCAGCCTGCTCTACACAGTGAGTTTCAGGATATGTTGTACTGCACAGAGACTCTGTCTTAAGATAAAACGTGGAAAAATATACTCCTAAATACACATACAGATTAACTTGTAAAAATGCACCTTATATGGTAATAATAATATTCATAGCAGCAATTTCTGAAATAAGAAAAATGAAATGTAAATGTTCTTTAATATAAAAAGAACATTTCTTTTTTATTTTAATTGTTACGTGCTTATATGCAAAGTAATAGCTTTCATAATGAATACATTATCATGTGTTTTGAACACATTCCTTGTTACATTCTCCTGCATGTCTCCTCTTCTAAGGCCACCTTTCTTCTTCCCCCCAAATCCCCCTTTTATTTACATGATGTGTGAGTGTATGTGTGTGTGAATGCAAGTGTAAAATATAACTTCAGGATATGATAGAATAGCTGCAATATTTGCTCTTCTAGGTCTGGTTTAATTTACTTAATTTGACAATGCCCGTTTCATCTATTTTCCTACCAATAACAATTCCATTCTTCTCTATGCTTATACAAAGCTCTGCTGCACACATATGCCACAGTCTCTTATTTATACATCCACTAAAGTACACTGAGCATACTTTCGTAACAAGGCTATTGTAAACAGTGTCATAATAAGCATCAATGAGCAGGTATCTTTATTATTGTGTAGACTTAAATTCCTATGAGTATGTTCACAAGAGTGGGTTAGCTGGATCATGAGGTATATTCTGACAAACATCCCCACTGATTACTTTGGTGCTATACTAGATTGCATTATCATTATTGGTGATGTAAGGTGATAAAAGCATTGCTCTTTTCCCCATATCCTGTACATAATTTAGATTATTTAGTATTTATGTTAGATATTTTAACTGAAGTGAAATAGAATGCCAATACAGCTTTAATTTGCATTGATTTGATGGCAGAAGATACAGAACATTTTTCTATTGACCATCTGGATGAACACTTTGGGGCTGAGGAACTTTTAAGTATGCAGCATAGGCTAGGCTTGAACTTGCTATGTAGCTTTGACTGGTCCTAAATTTTCAATCTTGCCTTAGCCATGATTGTAGGCGTGTGTCACTAAGCCTGTGAATAAGAAAATAGGCACATACTGGGGTTTCCTGCACAGCAGCAAATAATGAGTCATAGATTCATTTAATGAAACAAATGACTCTGAAGAATATATATATATATATATATATATATATATATATTCAATGGGTGTCCTGGAAGAGGATTAAGAAAGCACAGTTTCAATCCTTAGCACCACATAAATCTAGGCACAGGGACACATCTACAATTACAGGACTCATAGCACAAGTTACAAGAAATAGAATTTTAAGTTCATCCTCTGTTACATAGTCACTTCCAGGCCCACATGAGATGCATAAGACTGTCAAAAATTTACAAATGAAATTTTTATTGAGCTTTTGCATCTTTTGTACAACAGTTCTTAATCAAATTTAGACTCCCTTTCCCATCCATGCCCCTGACATCTTCCTGTAGGACCAAATCTCCTACATCATACATGTAAAGTCCTATCCAGTCAAAAATATGTACCAAGAAATCCTACAGTGCAAATGCATCCATTGGATGATAGGCTATCTAAAGATCATTGCTGCTAGGGGCTGGAGAGATGGCCTAGGGGTTAAGAGCACCAACCACTCTTACAGAGGACCCGGGTTCGATCCCCAGCACCCACATGGCGGCTAAGAACTGTCTGAAGCTCCAATTCCAGGAGAACTCCAGTTCCAGGGGAATCTGAGACCCTCTTCTGAACTCCACGGCATTGCATGACACGGGTGCACAGACTTGCATGCAGACAGTACATTCATACACATACAAAAATAAATAAAATTAAAAAAAAAGACTGTCAGAAATTTACAAATGAAATACTCATAGATGAATTCAAATCATATGGTTTCTTTTATATAAATATTAAGTGGTGCAAAACTAAGAAAAGATGAATATCTGGAGATAAAAAACATATTGTAAAATATAAAGAAAAACAAGAGAATTTTATACACAGAATTTAGGAGGCATCTACTTCATGGAGAGCAGACAATGCATGAAGGACAGAGGAATTAGGAAATGCTAATGATTTTTTTTTACTTAAACTGGATATGTGAGAGAAGGTTTGTTATAATCCATTATGTCTTACATGGAATTTGCAAATATTTTGTATGCACTTGACATTCAACACATTTAAACAATAGAATTTGCCAGTTTTTAATGAATACAGCAAGTAGCCCAAGATCAGTCCTCAACTTAGTAGCTGAAACAAAATTTATGTGGGCAGTTTGCCATCACATATTGATGTGGTGTGGTGTAATGATATCCTTTCCCTTTCATATGAAGCCGTGTCTATAAAAGACACCTGGAGAACAGCCAAATGCCAAACCTAACTGTCAGCCTAACTAAAGCAGAACAGCCTTGGCACAAAACTAGAAAGCATGAATTTGCTTTTCCAATGCAGTTAAGAAGCCAGGTGTTGTTGTTTCCCTAATAGGAAAATAATAGGCAGTAGAGAGAATTTCCACAGTAATGTTGAATTTTACTGACTAGAACCTTATAAATTGCAGTCATTTGCCCAGAATGTGAAAGCAATACCTCTATGAGGTAACAAAATAAATACTGGAATTCTGATTCAGTAAGTGGAACTTATAGGAATTCAGATAATCTATAATCAATGTTGAACACTCTGGAGTCAATCTACCATTAAGTTTCTATATAGTTGATTAGTATGTCTGAATATCTCTTTCACTTAGTATATGAAAGATCAGGGACTAAAAGTTTCTACAACAATTAGCATGTATAAAATCATTAAATACTGCATAAACATAACACACTAATAAAATTGCTCTGAAACTTGTAATTTTGTGTTTGCAGTTATGATTTTCAGGTACTTAGCCCTTTTGCACCAGAGATTTTGAGTTAGATTATATTAGTGTACTGTTTAACAGGGGGGATCTCAGCAGTCAAGGAAGTTTATTGTACAAATCTTAATGGATTATCAAAATTAATAGTCTTCTGAAGAATCAGAAATTAGGAAAAAAAATTCTAATATTATGTATTCCCTATTTCTGTTTAGCAAGTACACAAATTATGTTTGTGTTTGTGCATGTGTGTGCATGCACGCGTGCATGCATGTGCACACACATGTGTTTGTGTGTGCTCACACGCAACTCCATCTGTCCACATGTGGAACTTTCATAAAGAAATTCTTAAGAAATTAATAAGGATAAAATATATAAGATTTACAGCTACTGTCTAGAAAACTAGTAGAAAAAGCCATTGCTATTGATAAATACACTGTGGGTATAAACCCTAAAATAGAGAGCAGGCAATGAGAGCAGCAGTTTCTCCCTAGTAGAGAGAAACACCAAGTAATATTTGATCAATTTCACTGTGACTTAAAAAAACAGAGATTATGTAACTGAAAAAAAATGAAATATTGACAAAACTGCCACCAATAGTTTTACCCAGCAGAACTACAATAAAAGAAATTATACATGGACAAAATATGAGTGAACTGTAGTAATGTCCATATTGGTCTAGAGAAACAACAATAAATCTAAGGAAACTAGACAGTAACAATTTTTTCTTGTGAAACATTTTCTTCCTTTTTTTTAGCCTTTTAATATAAACCACTTTATATCATTTTATTTTTGTTGATACACATGGAATAAAAGTAAATCTTTCAAATGAAGTTTTACTTCTTAAATCAATTTCTTGTGTATTATTTTGCAAGTACCTGATTTTCTTAAGAATCTCCATGGAAAAATAAGAAATAAAATATTTTTTAAAACGGGGGTGTGGAGAGATGGCTCAACATTTAAGAGCACTGGCTGCTCTTGCAGAGGACTGGGGTTCTACTCCCAGTATCCACATGGTAGCTGTATTAGTCACTTTTCTGTTGCTGTGATAACCCAACATGACCAAGGGAACTTATCAAAGAAAGAGTTTATTTGAGCTTACGATTGACGGTTCCAGGGAATCACAGTCCATTGTGGTCGGAAGCATGGTGGCCAGGGCTGGAGCAGCAAGCCGAGGGTCACATCTCCCAATGAGCACAGGAAGCAGAGAGAGAGAGAGAAACTGGAGACAAAATATCTGAATACTTAAAGCCTATGGGGGACACTCTCATTCAAACCACCACATTCCACTCCCTGGCCCCCCCTTCCTTTCTATTTTTGGAAAGACAGTTTATTCTTATTTTATTACCCAAAATAATCTGGGGTATGAGTCCACCCCCTGAAGCATGATCAACCTCCCAGTTACCATATCCAACCTCCTTAAAAAAACAGAATATTCTTCTTCCAGTAGCTAACAATTACCAAAAGATCATCAACTAGAGATGGGGCTTCATGCCAACATCCATCCTCCATGTAGAGATTTTACCTAGTACAATTCTGTGCTGGTTTATGCATGCTGTCACAACCCCTGCACATTCATATGTTGTATTTGGAAAATATTGTTTGTATTCTTTTCACTCTTCTACTGTGAATATACCCCACCTTCAGGGCAAGAGGTTTGATATAGATTTCTCAGTTAGTGTTGGAAAGTCTATTATTCTCTATACGTTGATAAGTTATGGGTCTCTATCTTAATTGTCATATACTGAAAAAAGAAGTTCTTCTGCTGAAGGGTGAGAGATGCACTTATTTATGGGTATAAGAATAAGTCATTAAGAATTAGGTTAATTCTGGGGCTGGAGAGATGGCCTAGCAGGTAAGAGCACCGACTGCTCTTGCAGAGGACCGGCGTTCAATCCTCAACACCCACATGGTGGATGAGAACCATCTTTAACTCCAGTTCCAGGGGAATCTGACACCCACTTCTGACCTCCGTGGCATTGCATAACATGGGTGCACAGACCTACATGCAGACAGCATATTCATACACATAAAAAATAAATTAAAAAAATAAAAAAAAAGAATGAGGTTAATTCCCTGTCTAGTTAGCTGAATAAGAACAGTAGGTTCTGCCGGGCATGGTGGCACACCCCTTTAATCCCAGCACTCAGGAAGCAGAGTCAGGTGGGCCTCTGTGAGTTCAAGCCCAACCTAGTCTACAGAGCAAGCTCCAAGCGAGCTCAGACTTAAAGGAGACCCTGTCTCAAAAATACCCCTCCCCAAATGATACCAAATGCTGGAGAGGATGTGGGGAAAGGGGAACACTCATCCACTGCTGGTGGGAATGCAAATTTGTACAACCATTATGGAAAGCAGTGTGGAGAACCCTTAAAAGACTCAAAATGAGCCTACCATCTGACTCAGCCATATCACTTCTTGGTATATACCCACAAGATTCATCCTACCACAAAGATACATGTACAGCCATGTCTATTGCAGCTCTCTTAACAATAGTGAAGGCTGGAACCAACTCAAGTGCCCCTCAAACAAAGAGTGGATAGAGAAAATGTGGTACATCTACACAATGGAGTTCTATGCACCAATAAAGAATGTTATGTTAAGTGAAGTAACACAGTCCCAGAAAAACAAAAGATGACTGTTATTCCTCATCTATGGATGTTAGCACCAAATATCTAGTTGTAAGGCAAACTGAGCAACATTAATGTTATATTCTTCATGATCTGTTCACAACTGTGCTCTTATATTATGAATCCCTTGACAGAATCTAGAGCTAACCCACCATTTATTTTCAGACTAAGGATTTTTGGTATATGATGGTGGGCACGTATACAAATTTTAAAGTAACATAAAGTTAAAATGGAAAAAGGTGAATCAAGAAATATGATATGTAAATAAAACACAGTTTGTTTTCAGAAGATACAATTTTAGTACAGGTGTGATATATCAGGCTGGTGTAACTTAAGCTTTCTGGGTATTTAATGGCCATACTTAATACCCATACCAATTTGGCCGAGGGACCTAAAGGATAACTTTGTTCCTTGCCCTCAGAGGTCAACTAAGTCTCAGGGGACTATGCATGGGGGCATCTCTTTAAATGTCCTGCAAACGTGAGTCACCAGTCTTCCTGTGCAGGGAGGTCTTGGAGATCCACTAATGGGACTTCAACCAGTGTCCAGCCTATAAAGAGGAAAGTCTGCTCATGCTTCAAAAAGAGAAGCCTGGTCTAGCAAGACCTGTGTCCTCAAGTGGACGGAACTGGTGATTGAAAAGCCAAAAGGAGCCAGGGGATCCCCCCCCTAAAAAAACTAAGTGACCCTTGAGGATCAAATCATCAACTAACCTTGAGGAAACAAAAACCTTGGTTAATCTGGGTTGTGTGGCCTTAAGCATACAAAATGAAAGTATAACCAGAAATAATCTGTAAGGTCTAAGAAATTGTACTTCAGATATAAAACTTGAGAAGCCTCCAAACCTTCAATGCCAGATGGGTACTACTAATATATCCACCTTGTGGACTGAGCAGTAACTGGAATTTCAGCCTCTTCAGAGTGTAGACTGCAGTTGCTGGACTACCAAGGCTGTGTCTTGGAGGCCAGTGCAGGAATATCAAGTTAGGACACATGCTTGCTGGACCTATTTGGATGACCATGCGGGGGAGGGAACCCAGTGTGGAGCACAGGGGCAGGATTGATGATTGTTTGGGCTTGCCGAGTAGGAACCTTCCAGCACTTCCTTGGGGAAAACATGACATCTTTTGGCAAAATAAATAAATAAATAAATAAATAAATAAATAAATAAGAAAGAAAGAAAGAAAGAAAGAAAGAAAGAAAGAAAGAAAGAGTGTGAGCTAGCATCCTCCAACTCAGGTGATATGTATATGTAATATATATACGCAATACAAGTTGGAGAAAAAATGGAATTTCCATTTTTTCGATATATTTAAATTATGCTGGTTAAACTGTATATCTTCTTATAGAAGAAGGAAACTTCTTATTAGAGCATTATCAGTCATCCTGCACAAAACTCATCTCTAAATGTATTGTCAACCACATCATAAGACTTGAAACCCTGAATTTGATAGAGGCAAAATTAGGGAATACACTGGGACACATAGGCACAAGAAATGACTTATGAATAGAACACCAGTAGCACAGGCTACAAAAAATCTGTAAAACAAAGGTTTCCATCATTCAAGTGAAGAGACAACCTACAGAATGGGGAACTTTTGCAATATATGGCAGATGCTTTGTATCAAGAATAAACAATAAGACAACAAATACAAATATTGGGACAAGGAATTAAACAGAGAGTTCTCCAAGGTGAAATCCAAATTCCTGAGGAATAAATTTTAAAATATTTAAAAATAAATTTTACCCTTCCTAAATAGTCAGAATCTGCCCGCTGAATTGCCATCATGCCACTCCAGACCTGGACATGCTGCTGTGGTTTTCTCAAGTAGCCTGATAAATTAGTCCAAACCTCTGTTGCCATCTTCAGCATTTGAGAAGGATCTCGGTGGTAGAGATCACCCAACTAGGCTTGGAAATCAATGCTTCAGCTTCAGACTGTCCAGGTTACCTACCTAAAAATAGTCCATCCTTCTGTTTTAACCGTGGTGGCTTAGCTAATACACCAAAGCATCCTGGAAACATCGTTTACCTCAATAGATAAACCAAAGACAGAACCTGAGACACAGATCAATTAACTACCCATACCTGATAAAAATAATCAAAATATTAAAAAAATTAAATTACAGCTAAACTTAAGCACAAAAAATACAGGGAGAATTTCATATCAAGCATCCAATGAAAAAAAATTCCATATGCACAGGTCAAATGCAAAATCACAACTAAGAAGAAAAACTAAGAAAATGTGCCCCGCATCCCCACCCCTAGTGCCTTATGCATTCTGTACAATAAAACTAGCCAGAAGAACTCCAGGACAAAGAACTTAAAAGGAATACCACAAACATTATCAAAGAATTAAAGTACTTTAAAGAAAACATAAACATTAAAAGAACTGAAAAATGATATGAATACTGAGTACTGCTCAATAAAATACAAATATGCTACATAATGACCTGACAAACAGATTTCAGTATTTGAAAAGTAAATTCACAAGAAAAGAAATATTCAGGAAAAAATAAAACTGAAATGAAGATGGAATGGAAAACCTCAAAGAGCCATATCAAAATAACAGAAGAAAGTCTCAACAGTAGTATGAATCAAGTGCAAAATCAAATATTAGTACTTGAAGATAAAGTAGAGAACAGGACCACTCAAGAAAAGCACATAGAAAATTAAAACAAGGGGATGGAATATACAGGAGCTGTAGAAAACCATGAAAAGAACAAATCTATGAATTATAGGCATAGAGGAAGGAGAATATCTTGTAAATGAGATTGACCAGATTTTCAACAGGATTATAAAATAAAGTTCCCCTAAATTAAAGGAAGGTATACCCATACAGGTATAAGAAACTCATAGAAGAACAAATACACAACACAAGAGAAGAAAATATTTAGGGCATATCATATACACAAAAAGAGAGGCTATTAAAAGCTGCAGGAAGAAATAAACAGGTTAAATATAAATGAAAACTCTTTAAATAAGACTAAGTATGGTATTTAAACTAAAAAATCCAGAAGAGCCTAGATAAATGCATTCTACATTTCAATCACCATAGATCCCAACCCAGATTGCTTTATCAAATCAAACTTTCCATCGTAGTCTAAGGTGAAATAAAAAATCTTCTATGAAAAAATATATTGAAAAATAAATACATGTCCAACAAACCAGCCCAAAAAAGAATACTCTCAGCAATATAAAGAACTGAAGAAAAGAATGACCATAACCAAGATGATACAGAAAGGACACAAAAGAACCTATAATTATAGTAGCACAAAGAAGAATTTAGACCATGAACAGAAAATAAAATCAATGCACATCTTTCGATAATGACTTTAAATATCAGTGGCCTCAAATTCTCCAGTAAAATGATACAGTTTGTTAAATGGATTAAGAAACAAAAATCTCATATATTTTCTGTCCATAAATACATCTTACATCCAAGGATAGGCACCGCCTTTGAGAGAAAGGAAATAAATAATAATGGAATAAATGAAAACAAGAAGCAAGCAGGTGTTGATATATGAATATATGAGAAAACAGACTTCAAACAAAAAGTAATCTTAAGAGATAGTTTTTCAGATTGAAGAGTACTTCATTCTGATCAGGGGAACAATTGAGCAAGAACACTGCCAACATTGAACACATATGTAGCAAACTCTTGTGTATCCAGTTTTATAGAAAGAGTGCTATAAGATCTCAAAATACAGAATAACCCCAATTCATAAATAGTAGGTGATTTCAATATGCTACTATCTTTAATAGATAGGTCTTCTGGACAAAAGAATAAACAGAGGGATATTTCAGTTAGGGAATATCACGTATCGAAAGTAACTAACAGATATTCACACAACTTTCAAAGAATAAAGGAATCCAAATCACTCTCTGGAGCCCATGAAAAATTTCCCCAAACAGACTACATACTGGGGAACTGTTATGGTTTGGAAAAGAATGTCCCATCCCTCCATAGTCTCAAAGTATTCAGACATTCTGTTCCTAGTTAGTGGTGCTATTTTGGTCTGCTTTAGATAGTTTGGCCTTGCAGGAAGCAAATCACTGGAGGCAGACTTAGAGAGTTCTTAAGCTTTGCCAAGAAGTGTGTTCAAGGGATCTTCTGAAGAAATCCAGGTAGCAAGCAAATGGAGCCGTTGCTATCCTCACTGAGCTCATGCAGAACCAGAAAGACTTAGAGAGTTCTTAAGCTTTGCCAAGAAGTGTGTTCAAGGGATCCTCTGAAGAAATCCAGCTAGCAAGCAAATGGAGCTGTTGCCATCCTCAGTGAGCTCATACAGAACCAGCAAGACAAGTGTCACATGTTTACTCTCATGTGTGCATGCTAGCTTAGAGATTTAGACATGAATTTTTGATTGGTGAAAACTTTGTAATCTTTAACATAGTGTTTTCTGTAGAAATTTCAGTTCATAATCTTTACTTGCATTTACTTTATTAATGTAAAAAAATCAAAGTTAGAGTTCTTATTTCAAAACTTGTTCTCTACACTCAAGTTCCTAATACGTTGTCCTGTACATGTATTGTTGAATTTTATTGTTAATATTTGTAATATTCTAAATAATTTGCAAAAAGCCAATTTTTATAGACAAATATTTGGTGTCCTTTTGAAATTCATATGTAGAATCTCTACCTGAAGACATATGAAGGTGTTCCTCATCTGTTCACTGTTATTATAAAACTTCATTAATGTATATGGGTGGAGAGTATGCATTCATATTTTAGAGTAATATAAAATTAAAGGAGGAAAATGTGAATTCCTCAACATAAAAAAAAGACAGAGAATGGTGCAAGACAGTTATGGCAGAATGCATGATCTGGGGTGGGATGGAGGGAAGGAAAAGGGGAATATGTCTAAAATTAATTAAAAACTGATGTGTGAAATACACAAAACATCAATAAAAGCATTATATTAAAAAATAAAACAATAAGCATCGAAAACGTCATTCTCTTTCTCTTCATCTCTCCCTCTCTTCTGCTCTTCTTTAAACACTGAATACAAAGACGAGAAATCATATAAACAGAGACTTAGATAATAACTGCCTGCAACTCAATGTGTTTCAGAAAGAAATATTGTCCATAGTTTGCTCTTGGACTTCCCATCTTCTCTAAATATGATAAATGCATTTATCTGTTGACACCAGTACATGGCAATTTGTTATGGCAGCAAAATAAATTAAGATATTTACAAAATTAAACACAACATCATTTAAAATAATTAAAACTCCAAACAGAATAAGATCACCAAAGAGATCTAGAAAAAATGGGGGATATTATGGGGGTGCAGGGGCTGGGGAGGGAGGACAAGGTAGTAAAGGATAATTATAACTTGAGAGGCTAAGAAACCCAGAGTGTAATGTGATACTCCAATGTAATTCATAGATTAACATACCATCCAAATATCTGTGTCTAAACCAAAGTAACCTACCATAACAATTAGTACTGTTTAAATACCTATATATCTAAATGTCTGTGCTTCATTAGTAAGACTGAAAGGTTATTCCTGGACAAACTGTCAGCCCGTGAAAGGAAACAGCCAGAATTGACCAGAGTCCAAAACGACAGCTCCAGAGAAAGTAGACAGTTTTGTTTCTTGTCCACCTGTGCCCCTTTTCTAAGCCTAGGGAAAAACCTGTGGAAGACGGGGCATGGTAGAATGTAAGGGCTGCGAATGGGTGATTGGTGAAACTACAGTAATATAGTCTGGACACTTATTTGATCAACTTGATTGAACATACAAACCCCCCACCTGGATGGTGGGACCCTTGGGCTGTGTGGGTTTGGGCACAATTGCTTGCAAATTGGTTTTACGTGAAGGATGCTTGTACTCATAAATTTTTACTTATTGTTAAAAAATGAAAAAAAAATAAAAAAAGAAAGACGTATATGTTTGGCTAAACTATAAAAAAAAAAGAAAAATTCACATGCACTGTCTGAACCTTAAGGCATAGAATGTGCAACCTGCTGGCTGTGTGGCAGGGTAAACAGTGCAAGACAGAGGATACCTCTCTTTGAATGGTTGGTGAGATTCATCCAAGTGCCTCTCAAAACAAAGCAGGCTATATCCAAAGCTCTTGAATATCTAATAGAATTAGAAAATAAGATCCTACTGTTCAGAACAGGACATGCTTCAGGGATAGGACTTAGATTAATGGAACAGGTACTGACTTGCAACCTTTCTATCTGAAGTTAAGTGCTCATAATGCTAGACAATGAGCACAATACTAAGGGAGAAAATCAATCAATGGTACAATCCAGTACCAAACTCTAATGACCATGATGAGCTGCCCAGCAAAGTACCTATATTGATGCAGTAAAGAGGCATTATTTTCTGAGGGAAGGTCAACAGCTATCTAAGTGAACTTGGAACCCACTTAACGGGAGTGAACACAAGAAAGCCACTATAAACTCAGCCAAAAGCAAAGGATAGAGCCTAGAAAAAGCCCAACAGGGTCATATCTTTAGACAAATGAAATTTCTTAGCATTCACTAATCTTTCTCAGATACTTTAAGAATGTTACCCTACTTCTGTTTGAATACATATCAACCTTTGCTGCTGGAAAAGCTGAAGAGTTCAATATTTTTGTTAATCAAATTTATTGAAATAACTTAGGTTCTACTTCAGACTGAGGAGCATTATCTCTATTAATTCACCGTGAAGGGACATAATAAACTTCCTACTCAGTAAAAGTTGAAAAAAATACAATAACCATGGAAACATAGATTTATATAAAGATAATTAATATGAAAAACACTTGAAAGAAATTCAAATTAATATAATGTTCTTGAGATTATGAATTGGACACTGATTTCCATTAATAAAAAATGTTTTGGCTCTTCATTAGGTACGTACCTAGTGAACATTATTTTGTGAGCTATTTTAGAATATGCATGTAACAAGTTCTGGACATCTATCAATATTACAGAGGCACACAGAGGATGCTGGTCTATTTTTGATAGATTTCATTCTTTTCTTTTTTATTACATTCCTTAGATAAGATTGTTTATGTATAATTTGCCGCTTCTAAAATTTGATTATGAATACTACAGTGGTAGATACATGTCACTATACATTCGTTCAAACCCAAGAGTGCAAAGTATGGGCATTGAATGATTCTGATGTACTAGTGTAAGTTCATCAATTGTAACAAACAAATAACATCCTGGATGGCAATGATGATGGTAGATGGTAGAGAAATAAAGCTATGTATATGTGGAGAAAATGGACATAATATAGGTAATCTGAACCTTGATGTATACCTATAACTGCTGTAAGAAATAAAGAGTATTAAAAAATGAATAGTGGCACATGCTTTAATTCCAGACACTGGGAGATCTATGTGAGAATGAGGGTAGCCTGTTCTACATAGTGAGTTCCAATCTCTCAAAAAAGACAAAGAAGATAAAAAGACAAAGCCCATGCCAGCATTATTATTTTTCTTTATTTCTTTCATAATTCTTCTCAAATAATTCCTGGATTAATTTTCAGTGTATAAAAGAAGGTACCATCTCTACAAGTGTAATCATGGTATCCTTCCTATTATCTGCATAATGCATGTACAATTCATTCCCGTGCAAAGCATAATTAGAAAGTAACATCATTCTATCTCTCTTGAAGAATCAATACTTTTTGAAATGCGTGCAGTCAAATTATAGATTCTGCCACACTGAGCAGCAAAAAATAAAGGAAGGAAAGAGAAAGGGTGATTGTTTACCAACATTTGCTGATACCATGACCACAAAGGCAGTCACACATAGTCCTTAATAAGTTCTCTGATTTACACATTCTTTTCCAATTTAATCTGTGTCCCTTTTTTTTTCATAACCAAACGGTGGCAGTGTTCCATTTATTATGACTTTGGTATTTAACACATGGTGCGGTATTCAATCTGTAATGTTCTCCTCTGGAACTAGCAAGGCGTGCATCATTAACTATTCTGCTTCACAGGCCAAGATATCAAGAGGATCATACCAGCAGCTACTCTGACATAACTCATTAAGAAACTGTTGTAAATAAGAATTTTGTAGAAAATCTTAA
The DNA here is from genome assembly GCA_009823505.1 of Rhizomys pruinosus. Classification (NCBI taxonomy): domain Eukaryota; kingdom Metazoa; phylum Chordata; class Mammalia; order Rodentia; family Spalacidae; genus Rhizomys; species Rhizomys pruinosus. The sequence continues at coordinate 5,892,295 of VZQC01013302.1, forward strand.
GGGAAGGTTAAATCTGCTCCCCTACCTTGGAAGGAAACTAAATCCTTGTAGCTGACCTGCTGTTGGGAAGAAATAAATTACTGTTTGCATCACAAAAGATGTAGACATTTCACCAAACTTGGAGACTGCTATTGTTAAGAAGCTGGAATTTCATTCATTCCTCTTTCGAAGTCTCATTTAAGGAAAGAGATTTATTCTCTTATTCTCAGGGGCAATGACTGAACTGTTTTCCTGTCTTCCTGGTCAGGCAGCCACAGGCACATCCAAAACAGCTACTGTAAATGGTTTTAACAGGCCTTAAATTTTCCTGATTATGAGCAAGACAAATATTCTTTCTGGAACAAATAACCCCTAATGAAATTTAAAAGAAAACAACACAACAACAATGACAAAAAAATGCCACATCGGCATTCAGCAACTATTATTTATTGCTTAAATCAAGCAGGAAAAACGAAGATCCTGAAACAAATGCAGAAAACATCAGGGAAAATTCCCATCACCTACACAGCAGCAGGGAATAGAAGAGCTGTGTAATGCCTCTTGTCATTTTGGTAGAAACAAGATGGCTAAAAAGGAAGATAAAGCTCCCCAAACATTATGTCCTATGAAATGCAAACTGTATATAAAATACAATTGCATTCCATTTTAACAGCTTTTTATTTGTTGGATTTTCCCCCATATCATAGATACATTTTATATTTGAAACATAGTTGCAAAAAATGAGAACATTAAATGTGCATTTGCCTTGAGAGTATATTTATAATTTATACATTATTTCCTCTGTTATTATATTATAAGATCAAAACAGAATGGAATAATTGCCCAATTAAATTTAGGGAAAATGAAAATAATCCTAGATCTGGATTGCATACACAATTGAATTCTTCAATTCTTCATTTTTCAGCCTGGCAGAGGAAATGTGACCTTTTAATGCATGGGCATAGTACAGCAGAAAGGTCTCATGTTGTCAGGAGTGAAAGAGAGGACATTCAAATTTAAATGGCAGAGATTTCTAATTACCAGACTATATAGTGTAGTACTTGCCTGCCCTGCATCCCTACCACATCACACACACTAGTGCCTGGCCTTCTATTGGAAAGATAATGTCCTTCATAGCCTGGCCTTTATATTAGTGAGCAAAACGAACACAGTTGAGGAAGACTCACACTAAGGGAACATGGAAAAAATATTATGAAAAGCAGACTTTGGAATTTGTTTAGCTGATGTGATATTTTGTTAAAGATTCACAGGAGCTGGTAAGAAATAAACTGATGCTGTGTCTTGAATCATTCCCTCTGTTTGAAATAGCAAATGAAAAAGCAACATTTTTGGAATCAATAGACGAAAAAAGAATAAAGCTAAATTTGTATGGAGTGTGCTGCTAAGAGGAAGCATAGGGGGTTTACATTCACAATTAACTGTAGCTATTCTTATGCCTTATTGTTTCCCTTTGAATGGGCAGACATATTTTGTAGGTTGTTTTGGCATATTTATTTCCAGTAGGAAGTGTGGAACTTGGACTTTTACATATTTTTAATATTAAAGAAGTAGGACTTGCTTAAGAAAAGCAGGAAGGATCAATAGTGGCTACTTGGTAGTCTTTCAAAAGAACTGCAACAACTAGGGCACAACTTAATTTTTCTGCTTGTTCCTATTCTCATCAGCAAGCAATGTAAGACACATAAGTGATACCTTTGATATATCGATGCTAGTCACCTAAATAGAAATTTGCCAGAAATAATGATTGTCATCTAAAAGAATGGTCAGAAATAATACTCTTGTACTCAATCATGGAATTTTGCCTTTTCTGGAATTGTATATTCACACACAATTAAGGCAAGATCAACATTATGGTGACTCTCTTAGCACCTGTTTCTCATGTAAGGCTGTTTCTATTTTGCTGTCATACCCCCCCCCCAGAAACACACACAGTAAGGGTATATAGTGTTCATGTTCTGATACCTTGGTAGTTCTTGATGAAAATCTAATTCCTAACCTCAGTGCAATATTTTTACATGAGACTATTTCGTTATACTGCCAGTAACAGGTAATGTGACAGGAAGGTAGGGATAGGGGTGGGAAAGTAGCATTAAAATGTTAAAGAAGCCACTTGTCAGAAAGACTGGAAACATTTCCTCACTGAGGCTAGAAGTAAGGGGCAGAGTAGGAAGGTAATCTGATGGGTCATGACATAGGGCTCTAGGGCTTTTGAGCCTTGGATGGTACCTATTCTCTGGCCGACTTTCATTTGGAGAGTGCCTTGCTCTTCTTCAATGAATTATCTCTCTTTCTGTCACTACCCATTCTGGGGCACAAGAAACTATACATCTCAGTGCATGCTCTCTTGACAAAGATCTTCATCTATAACAGAAATGATGTCTAATGCTCTACATTCACTTGATATTAGGAGTCCAGAATTCCAAATAACATCTTAGAACACAGAGTGATATAAGCAGCTTCTACAAAAGTACATAAATAAACAAATAAATAAATGCCTGTAGCATGAGTAGTTTACCAGTACTGATTTAAGTGTTAACAATCGGTGCAGGCACCAGGATAAGTGCATATAGGAGACGGTGACTACAAATATAATTCTAGGAAGTGTGTCTTTATGCTAGGCAAAACCAAGATACATTGTGTGATGTAAGGTCTGATAGAATACACAATTAAAAACGCATTGATACAACTGGGAAATATCAAGGAGCATTGTTCTTGTGATATTATGTTATTAAGCTCAAGCTATCAAAACTAAGTGGTTGAGATAAACATAATGCCATCTTTCAGCCAGGTATAACTATATGCAGATTTTTTTCATCACATATTTAAATGAAACAGGAATATGACTCATGATAGGAAATATGTTGAAACAACTTCCAAGTTGAAATTACTGTTAAAATCCTTTTAAGATCAATTTAATAAAGAGGAAAATCCAACACACATCTTTGTACTGTGAAAGACTATCTATTACCACCTGTGGATAGTCTTTCAGAAGGAATAACAGTAGTTATTACAATGCCAATGAATTTCTGTTTCAGTGCAAGAAATTGAAGTGCACTTAACTTATGTCTCTTCAAGTCAACATAACTGTCCCATACTTTTAAACAATTATGTCAGGTCCATTTTCAGTCTATTTAATAATCTTTATTTCAAATGATTTATTGAGTATCACAAATATAAAAGCTGTCACCTTGAGTTTTCTCCCTTTCATTTTACTTTAAGCAAAAATCTTGCTTAAAATTAACTGAATCCTTTTTTTTGTTTGTTTGTTTCCCCCACTCACTAGAAATAGAATTCCAGAACTGCAGGCATAGCAATAGTAAAGAATTATGGTCAGTTTATTCAATACACATTCTATTTCAATTTTGAGTTATTCTTTATTTGTCATATTGATTAGAATGTAATATTAAGAATATCCAAATAGCCGGGCGTGGTGGCACACGCCTTTAATCCTAGCACTTGGGAGGCAGAGGCAGGCGGATCTTTATGAGTTCAAGGCCAGTCTGGTCTACAGAGTAAGTTCTAGGACATCTGGGGCTACAGGGAAACCCTGTCTCGAAAAGCCAAAAAAAAAACAAAACAAAAAAAAAAAAACAATCATGGGCAGCTGCAGATGATTCAGCAGGTAAGAACAGTGGCTTCTCTTGCAGAGGTCCCAGATTCAGTTCTCAGAACCCACATGGTGGCTAGCAACCATCCATAATTCCATTTCTAGGTGATACAATCCCCTCTTCTGACAGTCATTGACACAAAAGAATACAGATGCGTGCAAGAATACACTCATACATATAAAAAAAAAATACTCCGTGTCTGGTGGTATAAGCCTTTAATTGTAGCACTTGGGAGGCAGTGAGGGTGGATCTCTGTGAATAAAAGGCCTGACTGTTCTATATAGTGAGTTCCAGGTCAGTTAGGGCTACAGGGAGACCCAGTTTCAAAAAGACCAGGAATAAATAATTAAAAATCATAAATAAATACATTTTGAAAGAGGATCCACATCGTGTTGTTTTAAATATCAAAGGTATTCCTCATTATTTGGTTCACTTTCAAATGTGTTTTAAATGTCATAATGGTAGAAATAAAATCTAGGACAAGGGACCCCATCAATACAAATTACAGACAGGCAAAGCAAAAGTGACTCAACAAGGCAGATTTACTTTTGCAAAAATGTATCTTGTATGGTCAGTCAGATCCACCAACTACATACAGGACCCAGAATTTGGAGAGCTTTCATTTGTAATGCAAAACGATAATGTCTTTTGCACTCTGGTTGTATCTAAACACACAGTGATTTTCAATTGTCTGGTTTGAAAGAAACAGAGTGAAGAAAAAAGAGTTCCACTTGTGCAAGCCATAAGGCTCAAGAATGCATCATGACCTTTCCTTAAAATTCTTTCTGGGTGAAGTGTGATAAAAAGTTTAGAGTTCATATTCTTTATCATAAACCAAGTTCAAAGTTTTACATCATTTGAAAGAAAAGACTAACAGTTAATATTCCTTACAATAAGACAGAATTATTAGATGATTTTTATATAAAGCCTCAATCTGTTCTACCTCAATCCTGAATGCCTAAAGTCAAACTCTAGATCGCTATTTTCTCTGAAGTCCAAGTACATGACATTTCTTTTTAAAAGTAGTTGATCTCCATTGTGTTTTTATTTTTGACATGTTTGTGTGTGGTTAGTTTTCTTTTTTATTTTTTAAATTTATTTATTTATTATGTGTATGAGTGTACTGCCTGCATGTAGTTTGGTGCACCCTTGTCGTGCAATTCTGCGGCGGTCAGAAGAGGGTGTTGAATTCCCCTGGGACCGGAGTTAAAGATGGTTCTTAGCTTCTACACGGGTGCTGGGAATCGAACCTGGGTCCTCTGCAAGAGCAGTCAGCACTCTTAACCGTTGAGCCATCTTTACAGCCCCTATTTTTTAAATTTTTTAATATATAATTTTATTGTTATTAAACTTTTTCCATAGGTCATGCATCATTTCTTTCTCTTTCTTTCTTTCTTTCTTTCTTTCTTTCTTTCTTTCTTTCTTTCTTTCTTTCTTTCTTTCTTTCTTTCTTTCTTTCTTGATGCTTTGTGCATTTCATACATAATTTTCCAATTCAGTTCAGGCATATTTCCCTTTCCCTTCCCCCCTACCCCCACCCCATCCCAGATCATGCATTTTTCCATAACTGTCCTGCATCTTTCTCTCAGTTTTTTTTTTCATTTTTTAGCTATACGTGATAACCCATGAGTACAAGCATCCTTCATATGAAACCAATTTGCAGGCTGTTGTGCCCAAATCCCCACAACCCTACCATCCAGTGGGGGGTGAGGGGTTGTATGTTCAATCAAGTTGATCAAGTGAGTGTCCAGACTACATTGCTGTATTTTCACCATTCACCCCAATCGCAGCCCTTACATTCTATCACACTCCCTCTTCTGCAGATTGTTCCCTAGGCTTAGAAAAGGGGCACAGGTGGATTGAATCCAGAATCGCTTCCCTTTCCATGCCTCCCACCCCACCCGAGACCCTGCATTCTGCTATGCACGTCCAGTATCTTTTCCTTAGTCTTTCCAGAGTTTCTTTTTTACGTTTCTCTGTTGTTCTCTCCAACATAGTATTCTGCTCAGTATTTATATATTTATCTATTATATATATATATATATAGTTATTATTACTGTGATATATTATTTTTAAATTATATACTGTAATTATATTACTTTACTATCTAATATTTCTACTAAATATAGTTATTATACTGTTAACATATTATATACTGTAATATCTATATTTATAATAAGATATAATATTTATTATATTATATATCACATATCACTTGAAGTGGAGGATTTTGTTTTCCTAAATATGTCATTTTTTCCTTAAGGAAGTGCTCGAGGTTCCTCCTTGGCAATCCCAAACAGCTCTCAATCCTGCACTTTTGCTCCACATTGAGGTCTTTCTCACCCATGGTCCCCCAAATGAAGTCCAGTAAGCACATGTCCTGTCTTGATCCCCCTCCACTGGCCTCCATGACACAGCCTAGGTAGTCCAACAATGGCAGTCTATATTCTGACGAGGCTGACATCTCCTTATTTGTTTAGTTCCCAAGCTGGGTATCTCACCAGTCCCCATCTGGCATTGATGGTTTGGAGGATTCTTGGAGAGACATGAGTCCTCAGTCCATATTGAAATGTTAAAAAGTTGCGTCTCATGTCTTTGAGCAGTGCCAAGAGCTGTGGCAGCCACAGAGTTGATTCACTTGCCAGTAAGAATGGAAGACAGGCCAAACAACAGTACTCTCTCTTTTTCCTTTTGTCTTTTTACTAAGATCTCAAGTTCTATGAATTCAGTACAGTTTCTGTGGTCTTACTGATTATATCTGGTTGTACTTTCCTTTTGGATGCTTAAGGCCACACAGTTAGCCCAGATTAACCAAGGTTTTTCTTTTCTCAAGGTCAGTTGAGGATCTGGTCCTCAGGGGTCTCCTGTTTTTCTTTTGGGGGGGGGGTTGGGGAGGATGTAGAAGCACCTTGCTCCTTTCAGCTTTTCATTTACCAGTTCCATCCACTCAAGGACAAAATCAGATCTTGCTAGACCAGGCTTCCTTTTCTGAAGCATGAATAGACTTTCGCTTTATAGACTGGACACTGGCTGAATTCCCATTAGTGGCTTTCCAAGACTTCCCTGAACAGGAAGACTTGTGACCCAGATTTTCAGGACATTTCAAGAGATGCCCCCATGCATAATTCCCTAACACTTATTTGACATCTGAGGGCAAGGAACAAAGTTATCCCTTAGGTCCCTCAGCCAAATTGGTGTGGACGTTAAGTATGGTCGTTAAGCACCCAGAAAGGCTAAGTCACCCTAGCTTACTACATTGCACCTATATTAAAATGGTATCCTTTGTATACAAACTGTGTGTTATTTCCATATCATATTTCCTGATTCGCATCTTTCAATTTAATCCCATATTACTCTAAAAGATGCACACATACCCTCCATTATTTACGAAAAACCCAAGGTCTGAAAATAACTGTTAGGTCAGCTCTAGAACCTGTTTCAGTATTCACAATGCAAGAGCACTCTTTTTTTTTTAATTTTTTTAATTAATTTTATTTATTTCCGTATGTGTATGAATGTACTGTCTGCATGCAAGTCTGTGCACCCGTGTTGTGCAATGCCACAGAGGTCAGAAGAGGGCGTCAGACTCCCCTGGAACTGGAGTTCTCCTGGAACTGGAGTCCCAGACGGTTCTCAGCCACCATGTGGGTGCTGGGGATCGAACCCGGGTCCACTGTAAGAGCGGTCGGCGCTCTTAACCGCTAGGCCATCTCTCCAGCACTCTTGTCTTTAGATCATGAGGAATATAACATTAACGTGGCTCAGTTTGTCTTACAAATAGGTACTTGGTACTAGCATCCACAGTTGAGTGATACCAGTCATCTTTTGTTTTTCTGGGATTGTGTTACTTCACTTAGCATAACATTTTCTAGTTCTATCCATTTACCTGTAAATTTCATGACATCATCTTTCTTTACTGGTGCATAGAACTCCATTGTGTAGATGTGCCAAATTTTCTCTAACCACTTGTTGGTTGAGGGGCACTTGGGTTGGTTCCAGCTCTTCACTATTGTGAAGAGAGCTGCAATAAACATGGCTGTACAGGTATCGCTGTGGTAGGAAGAGTCTGATTGGATATATTCCCAGAAGAGTTATGGCTGGGTCAGGTGGTAGGCTCATTTGAGTCTTTTTTGTGTTCTCCATATTGCTTTCCATAGTGGTTGTACAAGTTAGCATCCCACCAACAGTGGATGAGTGTTCCCCTTTCCGCACACCCTCTCCAGCATTTGGTATCATTTGTTTTCTTGATCCTTGCAAGCCCTATAGGGGTGAGATGATATCTTAAAGTGCTTTTAATTTGCATTTCCTTAATTATTAATGATGTTGCACACTTTTTAAGATGTTTCTCAGCCATCTCTATTTCCTCTTTTGTGAAGTATCTGTTCAGCTCTTTACTTCATCTTTTGAGTGAGTTATTTGTTTTCTTACTTCTTTGTTTTTTGAATAGTTTAGATATCCTGGAAGTTAATGCCTGTCAGATGTATCAGCGGTGAAGGTTCCCTCCAAATCTGTGAATTTTCTCTTCACTTCCCTGATTGTTTCTTTTGCTGTATAGAAGCTTTTGAGTTTAATACGGTCCCACTTGTCAATTGTCGACCTTATTTACTTTGCAGCTGCTGTCTGATTTAGAAAATCTTTTCCTATGCCCATGTCTTGTAAGTTGCTGCCAACTTTTTCTTCTATCACCTTCAGAGTCTTGGGTTTCATATTAAGGTCTTTGATCCATTTGGAGTTTATTTTTGTGTAGGGTGAGAGGAAAGGGTTTAATTTTATTCTTCTACAAGTGGTGATCCAGTTTTGCCAACACCATTTGCTACGATGTTTTTTTTTTAACATTTTTTTATTGATGCTTTGTGCATTTCATACATCATTTTCCAATTCAGTTCAGGCATATCTCTCCTTCCCTTCCCCCCCACCCCCACCCCAACCAAGATCATGCATTGTGCCATGACTGTCCTGCATATCTCTCTCAGTTTTTTTTTTCCATTTTTTAGCTATAAGTGACAATCCATGAGGACAAGCATCCTTCATGTAAAACCAATTTGCAGGCTGTTGTGCCCAAACCCCCACAGCCCCACTTTCCAGCGGGGAGTGAGGGGTTGTATGTTCAATCAGGTTAATCAAATGAGGATCCAGACTACATTGCTGTAGTTTCACCATTCACTTCAATCGCAGCCCTTACATTCTACCATGCCCCCTCTTCCGCAGATTATTCCCTGGGCTTAGAAAAGGGGCACAGGTGGATGAGAAGCAGAACAGTCCACTCTCTCTGGAGCTGTTGTCTTGGATTCTGGTCAATTCTGGCTGTTTCCTTTCATGGGCTGACAGTCTGTCCAGGAATAACCTTTCGACCCTACTAATGAAGCACAAGCAATTAGATATATAGGTACTTAAGCAGCATTAATAGTTATGGTAGGTTACTTTGGTATAGACACATATGTTTAAATGAAATGTTGATCCACGGACTACATTTTTCCCTGTTAAATATGACAGGGTCTTACTGTGGCTTATGATATCTCCTAACCTGTAGAGGATGTAAGCTTGTGGCAACAGCCATGGGTCATTCCTCCAAGGAGAGAGCCAATAGCCAATTAGATTTGGGATATACAGGCATATGGCTGCCTCTGCTGCACAGTATTTCCAGGCAGGTGAGGTGTAGCTGGTGCTGACGGTGGAGTCTTGCTTGACTCAAGGAGACCCGTATTTGCTTTATTGGTTTAGTGGCCCTTGGTAACACTCTCTGGTATTCCAGAGGCCATCTGTACACTTGCATGTGTGGTCTCAATGCATCTTTCCCATGTTAACGTCAGGTCTTCAGCAGCAGGGCCTTATCGCCTCTCTTCTTGCAGGTATCCCAGTTTAGAGGCAAGGAGCCTTTACCTTTTGTGGGGCCTTAGATCCCCTGGCCAACATCTCCCTGGTGGAATAATCCATTACTGATGTCAGAGCTCCTGTATTGATATATTTTGCTTAAGCGCATAGTTTAAGGACTTTAATTTTATATTTGGTTCTGAACAGAGAATAATCCTTTTCACAGTTCTTATGTCTATTATTCAATTAAAGAAGGCAGTTTTACCAATTTTACAAGAGATTACCTCTATAATAGTTGTCTCCAATTTACAGTTGGAGAGCGACCTCATCATCATCATATTTCTCCTTGTTCTGGGGGGGAGTCAAGAAAGTCTCTCTTATCAAAACCTTTGCGGCACCTAGAAGGTAAGTTTCATTAGGACTCATTATAAATAGTTGTTACATGTACGATGTTTTCTTTCTTCCATTGAGAGTTTTTGGCTCCCTTGTCAAATATGAGGTTGCAGAAATTGTATGTGTCCAAGTTTGGATCTTCAGTTTTGTTCCATTGGTCAACAGGTCTGTTTTTGTGCCAGTACCAGGCTGTTTTTCTGACTATAGCCCCTTAGTATAGTTTGATGTCTGATAGAGAAATCTCCCCAGCATTACTCTTTTCACTCAGGGTTGCTTTGGCTATTCGGGGTCTTTTCTTGTTCCATATGAATTTAAGAATTATTTTTCCAAGCCTGTAAATAACGTCCTTGAGATTTTATTTGGAATTGTGTTAAATCAGTATATTAATTTGGTTAAATCAGTATATTAATTAATTTTTGACATTTTTACTATATTAATTTTTCCAATCAATGAGCATGGGAGAGGTTTCCATCTTCTGATATCTTCTTCAATCTTCTTCTTCAGGAGTTTATAATTTTTGTTGTAGAGATCTTTGGAGTTGTTGGTTAGGTTTGTTCCTAGGTATTTTATTGTTTTTGAAGCTATTGTAATTGTGAATGTCTCTGTATTCTTTCTTCAGTTGCTTGTTGTTGGTGTAAACAAAGGCAACTGATTATTCTAGGTTAATTTTGTATCCCACCACTTTACTGAAATTCTTAATCATTTCTAGGAGTTTTCCGGTGGAGTTTTTAACATCCTTTAGGTAAACTATCATATCTTCCTCAAAAAGCTTTAGTTTGACTTCCTCTTTTCCAATTCGTATTCTTTTAATTTCCTTTTCTTGCCTTATTGCCCTAGCCAGAGTGTCAAGAACTATATTGAAGAATAGTGGTGATAAGGGGCACCCTTTTTGGGTTCCTACCTTTATGGGGAATCCTTTTAACTTTTCTCCATTTAGGATGATGCTGGCTGTGGGTTTCTTATATATGGCTTTGATTATGGTGAGAAATCATCCTTCCAGTCCAATTCCCTGTAGTACTTTAATCATGAAGGGATGCTGGATTTTGTCAAAGACTTTTTCTGCATCTATTGAGATGATCGTGTGGTTTTTATCCTTCAGTCCATTTATGTCTTTTATGATATTTACTGATTTTCTTTTTTTTTCTGTGTATATGAATGTACTGTCTGCATGCATGTCTGTGCACCCGTGTCATGCAATGCCGCGGAGGTCTGAATAGGGTGTCAGATCCCCCTGGAACTGGAATTCTCCTGGAATTGGAGTTTCAGACATTTCTCAGCCACCATGTGGGTGCTGGAGATGGAACCCAGGTCCTCTGCAAGAGCAGTCAGATCTCTTAACTGCTAGACTATCTCTCCAGCCCAATATTTACTGATTTCCATATATTGAACCATCCCTGCATCTCTGGTATGAATCCAACTTGATCATAGTGGATGATCCTTTTGATGTGGGTCTGTATATGGTTTGCAAATATTTCGTTGAGAATTTTTTCATCTGAGTACATTAATGAGATGGCTCTGTAGTTCTCTTTTTTGGTTGCATCCTTGCATGGTTTTAGTGTTAGAGAGATGCTGGCTTCGTAGAAGGAATTTGGGTGATTTCCCTCTGCTGTATCCTTCTGAACAGATTGAGTAATAATGATTGTAAGTCCTCTTTAAATGTTTTATAGAATTCTGCTGTGAAAACATCTGGACCTGGGCTTTTTTTAGTTGGGAGGTCTCTTATTATATTTTCAATTTATTCATATATTATAGGTCTGTTTAAGCTGTCAATCTCTTCTTGGTTTAGCGTTGGTGATTCCCTGGATTGCAGATGTTCAACCATTTTACTTGGGTTTTCAAATTTAGTATAGTATAGGTTTTTGAAGTATTCCCATATGATTGTCTGGATCTTTTCATTATCTTTTGTGATATTTCCCCTTTCATCATGAATTCTATTGATTTGGAGTTGCCCTTTCTTTCTTTTGGTTAACTGGGCCAGGGGTCTGTTGATCTTGTTTATTCTCTCATAGAACCAACTTTTGGATTCGTAGATTTTCTGTATTTTCTTTGTTTCTATTTCATTGACTTTTGCTCTGATTTTTGTTATTTATTCCTGTCTGTTGCATTTAGGGTTTATTTGTTGTTGTCTTTCAAGTGTTTTTAGCTGCAGTGTTAGCTCATTTAGCTGTGCTCTTTCTGTTTGTTTGTTTGTTTTAAATGTAGGCACCAGGGCTATAAACTTCCCTTTTAGGACTGCTTTTAAAGTGTCCCATAGGATTTGTTGTGTTGTACTGTCATTGTTGTTTAGTTCCAGGAATGTTTTTATTTCTTTGTTTCCTCCTTGACCAACTCATTATTCAGGAGTGTGTTGCTTAGTCTCCATGTGTTCATGTAGGTAGCAGGGCTTATCCTGGTTTTGATATTTAGCTTTATTGCACTATGGTCTGAAATAATTCATGAAATTATTTTAATTTTTTTGTATTTGTTGAGTTTTTTTTTCTCTGTCCAAGTATGTGGTAAATTTTGGAGAATGTTCCATGGGGTGCTGATTAGAAAGTATATTCTCTGGTGCTTGGGTGGAATATTCGGAATATTTCTGTGAGGTCCATTTCCTGTATTGTATTGTTCAGTTCAGATGTCTCTCTGTTTATTCTTTGTCAGGTTGATCTGTCCAAATGACTCAATGGGGTATTGAAGTCCCCTACTGGAGTGTGCTGGGGTTAATCTGTGCCTTGATGTCCTGTAGAGTTGTATTTATAAAGGTCGTTGCACTGTAGTTTAGTGCATATATATTCATGATTGTGAGGTCTTCATGGTTAATTTCCCCTTTGTTAAGGATGTAATGGCTCTCTTTGTCTCTTCTAATTGCTTCTACTTTGAAGTCTATTTTATCTTATATTAAAATAGCAACTCCTGCTTTCTTTTTGGTACCACTTGCTTGGAATTTTTTTTTCCATCTTTTCACTTAAATTGGTGCCTATCTTTGAGGGTGACATGGGTTTCTTGTAGAGAGGATATCTATGGATTCTGTGTCCTAATCCATTCTCCCAGTCTATGCCTTTCGATTGGGGAGTTTAGGCCACTAATATTTAAGGTTATAATCGAGAGGTGTGTGTGTGTTGCTTCCTTTCACCTTATTATCCATTTGCATTTTTTATCTAGGTTTCTACTTCTGAATTTCTGCTTTTATTAATTTCTCTTTCAAGGTGCCTGGGGGTATTTGCTCCTCTCCTCTGTCCTTTGAGTTGCTTCAAGTATTCTCTGAAGGGTTGGTTTTCCAGACATATATTCTTTCATCTTTTTTATGTCATGGAAGATTTTTTTCTTTCCTTCAACTAAAATAGACATTTTTGCTTGGTATAGTAACCTGGGTTGGCATTTGTAGTCATTTAGCACTGGAAATGCTTTGGTCCACATTCTTCTTGCTTTCGGGGTTTGCACTGAAAAGTCAGCTGTAATTCTGATATTTTTCCCCTTATATGTAACTTGTTGTGTTTCTCTTGTGGCTTTTATAATTTTGTCTTTGTTTTGGATATCTAGGGTTTTTTTTTTTTTTTTTTTTTTTTTTTTTTTTTTTTTTTTTTTTTTTTTTTTTTTTTTTTTTTTTTTTTTTTTTGTTTTTTAACCGACTGGCCAGTCTCTTCCAAAAAACCCCGATATTTCATTCTTTACTTCTTCCCTGACCCTTCATTATTCAGGATTGTTGTTTTTTAGTCTACATGTGTTCTTGTATAGTCATGCTTTAGTCGGTTGCTAAATATTGAGATTTTAAGGTTGCGCGGTGGTCTGACAGCATGGATGCAATGTATTTAATCGACTTGGTTGATATTGGTTCCTAGGTTTCTTTTGTGTCTCAGTATTTGGTTGATTTTGGTCTTTGGGGTGATTAGTAGAAAATATATTCTCGGGTGTTTGGATTTAATTTCAGTGATCTCTGGTGATGTCCATTTTTTTGTATTGTATTGTTTCTAATTCACTGATTTCTGCTCCCTCTGTTGATTTTAGTTTATCCAGTGATCGATCCAAGGGGCTCAGTGGTATGTTGAAGTCTCCCACTATAAGCATGTTAGGATTAATCTGGGACTGAAGGACATGCAGAGTGTGTTTATAATTTTGGTGCACCAGTGTTTTGTGCATAAACATTTAGATTGTGAAGTCTTCCTGGTTTAAATTGTTCCTTTGATAGGATGTAATGGCCCTATTTATCTCTCCTTATTGACTTTACGCCTGAGGTCTATTTTGTCTGATATTTAGAGTTGCAACTCTTGCTTGTTTCTTAGTGCTGTATGCTTGGAATATTTTTTTTCTGTCCCTTAATTTCATTTGAGTTAGTGGCTAGCCGTTGAAGTGTGAGAATGGGTTTCGGGGCTTGTGATGCAGCATAGAGATGGATTTCTGTTTCCGAGAGCAATTCTTCCAGTCGATGTCTTTTGATTAGGGAGTTTTAGAAGAACAACTAATTTCGAAGGTCATTTTGGGAGAGTGGGCGTTGCTGTCCTGGCAATTTTTCTTGGTTTGGCATGAGTTGGTCTAGGTTTGTATTTCAGGTTTACACTGTGATATGCTTTTATGATTTCCTAGGTGAGTTTGGTTGGTGATAGGTGTTCCTGCACTGTTCCCTGATTCTTTATGAATTGCTTGTTGAGTATTTTCCGTTTTTTCCTAAGTGTAATGAATGTTATTTTTGACAAATTGTATTTTTCATCTTGTTTTAATCATGAAAAATTTTTCTTTCTCCTCAACTATATGGGAATTTGCTGGGTATAGTTATGTGGGTTGGCATCTAAAGTCAGTTAGCAAACTTGGAATAAACTTTGGTCCATGTTTCTTTCCACTGGCTTTTCTTAGTTGCACTGAGAAGATCATCTGTAAAGTTCTGAATGGTTTTCCCCCTTGTAAGTGGTAATTTGTTTTTGTTTTTTTCTCTTGTGGCTTTCAGGTTTTTTACTTTGTTTTGAGCATCTAGTGTTTTTAAAATTATATGGGATATGGCGAGTGAGTTTTCTTTTCTGTCTTGGTCTATTATGTGCTTCGTGTATGTGTTAATAGGTTTTTTTGGTTTTTTTTTTCAGTTTGGGAAGATATTTCTTCTAGGATCCCCCGCGCTGTTGAAAGAATCTGATCAATAAAGCTGAGTCTTAAAGGATTTTCTTTATCGTCTCCTGGAGCTGTCTTAGTATTCTTCTCTTCCTCTATTCCTATGATGTGGGAGATTTTGGTCTTTTGTTTCATAGGAAGAGAGTGAAACCTACCAATAACCACATTTCATTGGTTATTCCTTTGGTAGGTTTGTGCACCCATGTCGTGCAATGCCGTGGAGGTCAGAAGAGGTTGTCGGATTCCACTGGATCTGGAGTTCTCCTGGAATTGGAGTTACAGACGGTTCTTAGCTGCCATGTAGGTGCTGCGTATAGAACCCAGGTCCTCTGCAAGAGCAGTCGGCGCTCTTAACTGCTAGGCCATCTCTCCAGCCCATCCTCCATAGCGTTTTAACTATGACATGGAGGGGGAGTTTCTTTTCTGGTCTAGTTTATTTGATGTTCTTTTTGCTTTTTGTATTTGTATGAGTTTTTCTTCTTTTTTTTTAATTTGGGGAAATTTTCATCTATTATTCTGCTGACAATCTGATCAATACCATTCTCCTGGGATTATTTTTCTTCCTTTATCCCTATGATGCAGAGGCTCAAACTTTTCATAGTGTCCCACATTTCCTGATTATTAAACTCTTGTGAATTTTTAAATTTTTTCATAGTCTTTACATGAGCTTTTTAGTTGTTCTCTTATCTTCTTGGTCTGATATTCTTTTTTTTTCTGCTTCTTCATTCTGCTTCTGATGCTTTTTCCCATTCTTTCCTTTTGATTGGATGACTGTTCAGTTTCCTTTTTCATTTCTTCCTGTGTTTTCTTTACTATTTCTACTTCCTTTTGGAGCTTCTCAATCTTTTCTTGTAGCTCCTTGTTTCACTTGTTGGTTTCCTTTTTCATTTCAGTGTGTGATCTTTTCAGCATTTCCCCTTCCTTCTGGAGTTTGTCATTTTTTTCCTCTAGCTCTTTCTGGAGTCTGTCGTTTTCTTCTTTTAGTTCTTTCTGAAGTTTTTCCTTGTCTCCCTCTAAGTCTTTTCTGAGTTTTTCATTCTCTCCCCTTAGTTCTATGATTTCTTTGAATATATCTGTGATTGTTATTCTATGATATGTGTCCTGGGTTACCTCTGGGAGATCCCATTGTAGGAGTCCTCCACATGCTCTGTAGAGTTTGGTGTGGTTATTCTGTGCTTTTCCCATATTGTTCTTTTGTTGTGCTCTTGGCATGTGGTTTGCCTTTTGCCTGTATTCTGATGTGAATCTTGAAAGCCTCTTCACCTTGTTGAAGGATTGCTTTCCTTGATTCCTTCAGGTGCCTTCGTTGTATTCTCCTTATGTATGGAATGTTGGCCTGTCTAAGTTTCAGGCCTTCAATTTTGGTTATATACTGGAAGGTACAGTTCACTCTTCCCATTCCGTTCCTCAAGAACTGTGTGGGTAACAACCCAGATAACACTTTCTGAGAACTGTATTCCCTCTGCTGCCAGCCACCCTTTGGCACCAGCTGTCCGCACCCTGTGAGTTCAAACCTCAGCTCCCCAGCTGCTAGAAACCTCTGGGCCAAAACACAGGTCTGCAGGGCCATGGCTGCTCAGGCACCAGCTGCCATTTCCCTGTAAGTTCAAACCTCAGCTCCCATTATATGTGTTTTAACCAGGTACAAAGCAGCCCTCTTTTGATTTTACTTCATCCTAACTTTTCTTGACATTATAATTGAATTCAATTAATTTTTTAATGAATTAGACAGGAGTTAAATAGAAAGGAAATTTATTACAAGGAGACTTTTCAGAGTGATTCTCTTAATTACTGAAATTACTAATATACAACCACAAGTTTAAGAGAAAACTAATGTGAACACAAAACTGAATTGTAGAAAAGCATATAGCTTGATCCTAATATTATTGAGAAATAACTATGGAAAAGTTGATTATTCATGTTAAGCTATGCATCCCTAGGTCTGGAAAAAGAGGTAAATTCCTCATTTCTTATACAAAAGATAGGATAAATTGCTGACACGATAATATAATTCTATACATACTTAGCCCTGAGATATTTGGATAATGGATGTACCAAATTTCACAGAATCTGAATAATTCACTGATTTCATTTTTAAACATCTTTTAAAATTTTTAATTAGGAGAGAGAGAGAGAGAGAGAGAGAGAGAGAGAGAGAGAGAGATAAAGAGAGGAGTACTCATGCCACACCATGTACGGAGGTCAGAAGATAACTTTCTGGAGTTGTTTCTCTCCTTTCACCTTGATGTTGCTTCTAGGAATTGAACTCAGGTCATAAGGCTTGAACAGTAAATGGCTTTACTGGCTTAGCTATCTTGCACACACAATATGGTGAGATTTTAGGTAGTTCTAGAGTTCTGAAATCTTTTTTCTAGCTTGTCCACTTATAAGAAAGTATATAAAATTAATTTCCATAAATCTCTAAATATATGGCCAATTAAATGATAAGAAAACAAACAACTTGCAATCACTCAATCCACAATTCTCACCTGAAATAACAATGGACTGTCTCTCTATATAGCTTGTTGTCCAAAAGCATGAGTTATCAGATGCAGAGCAGTATTTTGATATTTATAATTTTGTAAGCATTAATTCCACTATAAATTTGGAAATTTCTCTTTACAGATGTTAACAGTATATGTATCTTTTTTCCCTCTGTTCTGCATAGCGATAATGGTTGTGAGAATAGTTCTTCAATTAACTCAGTTGTGAGATCATTCTCATTAACAATGCCACTAATTTTGATGGCATGCATTATATGCATATAATTTAAACTTTTTCCCAGTTCTTGGTACTATAAAAAGCTTGATTAGGCAATTCTCTCTTTTCATTATGTGAACTAATAAGACATCAGTTGAAAGAACAGGGAAAGCCAGTAGAAAGCATGAATGAATATTCATATAGAAAAACCTCTCTGAATGGAAGATGCCTATTAGTACCCAAAATGAACAGGAGAGTTGCCAAAATGTTTTAACACCTCAGAGTATTAGCAAAAGCATTGCAGGATACAGTTTGAGTTACACTCACTGGCTTTGAAGAACAGTTCAGCATTTCATAAAAGAATTTAGAAAGCCTTTAAGAAATGAAGTCAACACAATACAGTTTCTTTTTTTTGTTTATTGATGCTTTGTGTATTTTGTACATCATGTTCCAATTCAGTTCAGGCATATATCCCCTGCCCTTCCCCCCACCCTACCCATACCCATCCCAGATCATGCATTCTGCCGTAACTTTTCTGAATCTTTCTCTGTTTTTTTGTTTTGTTTTGTTTTCATTTTTTAACAATAAGTGATAACCTGTGAATACAAGCATCCTTCATGTAAAGCTAATTTGCGAGCAGTTGTGCCCAAACCCACACAGCTCATGGGTCATACCATCCATCAGGGGGCGGGGGGGCTTGTATGTTCAATCAAGTTGATCAAATAAGTGTTCAGTCTATATTGTTGTAGTTTCACCATTCACCAAAATCGCAGCCCTTACATTCTACCGTGCCCCCTCTTCCGCAGATTGTTCCCTAGGCTTAGAAAAGGGGCACAGGTGGATGGGAAGCAAAACAGTCTACTTTCTCTGGAGCTGTTGTCTTGGTCTCTAGTCAATTCTGGCTGTTTTCTTTCATGGGCTGACAGCTTGTCCAGGCATAACCTTTCGATCCTACTAATGAAGCACATGCAATTAGATATATAGGTATTTAAACAGTATAATATATAGCCTTTCGATCCTACTAATGAAGCACACGCAATTAGATATATAGGTATTTAAACAGTACTAATTGTTATGGTAGGTTACTTTGGTATAGACACAGATGTTTGGATGGTATGTTAATCCATGAATTACATTTTCTTCTGTTAAGTATGACAGGGTCTTTGTGTGGTTTATAACATCTCCTAACCATTGGAGGACGTAAGCTTGGGGCATCAGCTGTGGGTTATTCCTCCAAGGAGACAGCTAATAGCCAATTAGATTTGGGATATACAGACATATGGCTGCAACTGCTGCACAGTATTTCAAGGCAGATGAGGTGTAGGTCGTCCAGGGGCTACTGGAAAACTGGCCACCCAACCCTCCTGAGCTATAGTGAGCGTATCCCATTGAGAACAGCTGTAGTCAACACATCAGCACAAAGCAGGTGCATGCTCAACAGGGAACCGCCCTGACTATTACCTCAGAACTTCTGGACAACATCTAGTCAAGAAAGGGAAGAAATAGTTGAACCTCACAATATATAACCAAAAGTGAAAACTGGAAACTTAACAGAACCAGCCCTCCATAAACCAAGTAGAAGACAATGAACATATCTGTAAGAAACAAGCAAATTAAGCTTTCAATGCAGCAAAAAAACAGTTGATATTTGCACCAGAATACAAACATTAAAACAAACCCACATGCCCAAAACACAAAGAAAAACAATATGGGAAAAGCCTGTAATAAATCTCCACCAGACGCTACCAGTCCTATAGAAGATCCCTACAATGAGATCCCCCTGGAAGGAAATGAGGACACAGATCTTAGAAGAACAATCATAGACATAATCAAAGAAATCAAAGAATATAAAGAACAAATAAGAGAACTAAAGGGAGAGAATGAAGAACTCAGGAAGAAACTGGAGGGAAACAATGGCAAACTCCAGAAGGAACTTGAGGGAGAGAATGACAAACTCTGGAAGGTAAAAGAGGGAAAGAATGACAGAATGACAAACTCCAGAAATAAATAGAAACACTGAAAGATTCCATGCTGAAATTAAAAGGGAAAGAGACCAGCAAAACAAGAAGCTACAAGAAGAGATTGACAAAATCCAAAAAGAAGTGGAAATACTAAAGAAATCAAAGGGTGAAAAGAGAAAGGAAATTGAACAGTCATCCAATTAATAGGAAAGTGTGGGAGAAAACCTCAAAAGCAGATTGGATGAAGTACAAAATAGAATCGTATACCTGGAAGGTAGCAAGGAAAAACTAGAAAGCTCGAAATAAAAGATTATGAAAAACNACAATCAGGAAATTTGAGACACTATGAAAAGACCAAACCTCCGCATCATAGGGAGAGAGGAAGGAGAAGAATCCCAAGAGAATGGTATTAATTATGTCTTCAACACAATAAAAAAAGAAATTTTCTCTAAACTGAAAAGCAACAAACCCAAACAAATACAAGAAGAACATAGAACTCCAAGTAGACAAAGTCTGCAAAGAAATTCCCCATGCAATATCATAGTTAAAACACTAGACACCCAAAACAAAGACAAGATACTGAAAGCCACAAGAGAAAAACAGCAAGTTACATATAAAAGAACATCAATAAGAATTATAGCTGATCTCTCATTGCAAAATATCAAAGCCAGAAGAACATGAGCTAATGTATTCCCAGTACTAAATGACTATACATGTCTACCCAGATTACTATACCCAGCAAAATATCAATTATACTTGAAGGAGAAAGAAAAATCTCTCATGACATAAACAAGATGAAAGAATATATGTCCAAGAAACCAACCGTCCAGAAAATACTCGAGTCAATTTAAAGGAGAAAGTAAAGGAGGACCTATCTCCAAGCAGCTAGAGAGAGAAATTAATAAAAGTATAACTGTGAACATACATACCTAGACCGAGAATGCAAAAAGAAAATAAGGTGAAAGGAAGAAACACACATCTCTCAATGAAAACCTTAAATATTAATGGTCTAAACTCCCCAAACAAAAAACATAAATAGGGAGAATGGATTAGGAACAGAAATGACAAAGAGGGCCATTACATCTTTATAAAATGAGCAATTAATCATGAAGACTTCACAATCATAAATATATATGCATCAAACTCTGGTGCACAGTACTTTGTAAATACAATCCTGCAAAATCTTAAGGCACAGATTAATTCCAGCACACTAATAGGGGGGAGTTCAATACCCCACTGAGCCCATTAGATCAATCAAGTGGACAAAGAATAAACAGAGAGACATCTGAACTGAACAATATGTTACTCCAAATGGACCTCACATACCTCTACTGAATATTCCACCCAAACACCAGTAAATATACTTTCTACTCAGCACCCCATTGGACATTCTCCAAAATTGACCACGTACTGGGACAAAGAAAAATCCTCAACAGTACAAAAGTCTTGAAAACCTTCATGCATTCTGTCAGACCACAGTGCAATCAAGCTCAATATCAACAACAGGATAAACCCTACTATCTACAAGAGCGCATGGAGACTAAACAACACACTCCTGAATAATGAATGGGTCAAGGAACAAATAAAGAAAGAAATAAAAGCATTCCTGGAACTAAATGAAAATGACAACACAACACAACAAAACCTATGGGATACTGTAAAATCAGTTCTAAGAGGGAAGTTTATAGCCCTGGGTGCCTACATTAAAAAAAGAAAGGGCACAAACATCTAACACTGCAGCTAGAACACTTGAGAAACAAGAAATGAACCCTAAACCCAACAGACAGGAAGGATAAACAAGATAGACAGACCTCTAGCACAGTTAACCAAAAGAAAAAAAAAAAAAAAAGAAGAAACTCCAAACAAATAGANCTAGCACAGTTAACCAAAAGAAAAAAAAAAAAAAAAGAGAAACTCCAAACAAATAGAATTTGTGATGAAAAGGGATACATCACAAGGGACAACACAAAGATCCAGACAATCATACAGGAATACTTCAAAAACCTATACTCTACTAAATTTGAAAACCTAAACGAAGTGGATGAGTATCTGAAATCCTGGAATTCACCAAAGCTTAACCAAGAAGATATTGACAACTTAAACAGAGCCATAATATTTGAGGGAATTGAAAATGTAATAAAAAACTTCCCAGCCAAAAAAGCCCAGGCCCAGATGGTTTCATGGCAGAATTCTATAAAATATTTATGGAGGACTTACAACCATTTCTACTCAAACTGTACAGTAGGATACAAACAAAGGAAAATATCCCACATTCCTTCTATGAATCCAGCATTGCCCTACTACCCAAACCAGGCAAAGATACAATCAAACAACAGAAATATAGGCCCATCTCATTAGTAAACATAGATACGAAAATACCACAGAGGAGCCTTCAAATATTTCCTTAAGGAAAACATGAAATGTTTTAGAATAAAGAAAAGAAAATCCTCTAAGTCAGGTGATAAGTGTATGTATGTACGTATATATTCATGTATGCATGTGTTTATGCATATATATATATATATATATATATATATATATATATATATGCAATACAAAGTTGGCAAGAACAACAACAAAAGAATTGGAAAGAAATAAACCTCTGGAAAGACTCAGTATAAGATGTAAGACATGTATACCAGAGTGGAGGTACTCAGGTGGGGTAGGTGGCATGGAAAGGTAAGTGACTCTAAATTCAACTGAAAAATGATGTATGGAAAAATGTTTAATTAAAAAAAATACTCAACAACTTACTTGCAATCCACATACTGACCCACATAAAAAATCATCCATCATGCCCAAGTTGGATTGATACCAGAGATGCAGGGATGGTTCAACATATGTAAATCAATAAATATCATAAAACACATAAATGGACTGAAAGAAAAAAAAGCACATGATCATCTCAGTTGATGCAGAAAAAGCTTTGGACAAAATCCACCATCCCTTCATGTTTGAAGTTCTAGAGGGTATTGGACTAGAGGGAACATTCTTCAACATAATCAAAGCCATATACAACAAGCCATAGCCAACACCATCCTAAATGGAGAGAAGATAGAAGCATTCCCCTTAAAGGCAGAACCTGGCAAGGCTGCCTGCATCACCACTCCTCTTCAATATAGTGCTTGAAATGCTTGCTAGGGCATTAAGGGAAGAAAAGGAAACTAAAGGAGTACTAATTGGAAAAGAGGAAGTCAATCTATACTTTTTTTGCAGAAAATATGATAGTTTACTTAAGGGATGCTAAAAACTCCACCAGAAAACTCCTAGAAATGATAAAGACTTTCGGTAAAGTGGCAGGATACAAAATTAACCTAGAAAAACCAGTAGCTTTTCTTTACGCCAACAACAAGCAACACAAGAAGGAATATAAAGAGACTTTCTCACTCATGATAGCTTCCAAAACAATAAAATACCTGGGAACAAACAAAGACACCAAAGATCTCTACAACAAAAATTTTAAACCCCTGAAGAAGCAGATTGAAGAGGACATCAGAAGATGGAAAGACTTCCCATGCTCATGGATCAGAAAAATTAATATAGTAGAAATGTCCATTCTACCCAAACTAAAACACACAGTCAATGCAATCCCAAATAAAATCCCCAAGAATTTCTTCACAGACTTGGAAAAAAAATCCATAAATTAATATGGAAAAAGAAAAGACCCTGAATAGCCAAAGCAACTCTGAGCAAAAAGACCAATGGGAGGGGGGAGGGGGGTACCACTCTGCCAGACTTCAAAGTACATTACAGGGCTATTTTTACAAAAACAGGCTGGTACTGGCACAAAAGCAGACCTACTGACCAATGGAACAAAACTTAAGATCCAAACTTGAGCTCATACGATTTCATCCACCTCATATTTGACAAAGGGGCCAAGAAGACACAATGGAAGAGAGACAGCATGTTCAGCAACTGGTGTTGGCAAAACTGGGTCACCACTTGTAGAAGAATAAAATTAAACCCTTACCTCTCATCCTGTACAAATATCAAATCCAAATGGATTGAAGACTTCAATATGAAACCCAAAACTCTGAAGGTGGTAGAAGAAAACATTGGCAGCAACCTAAAAGACATAGGGGTAGGAAAAGACTTTTTTTTAAAGTATGAATGTACTGTCTGCATGCAGGTTTGTGCATCCGTGTCGTGCAATGCCGTGGAGGTCAGAAGCGGGTGTCGTATTCCCCTGGAACTGGAGTTACAGACGGTTCTCAGCCCCCATATGGGTGCTTGGGATCGAACCCGGGTCCTCTGCAAGAGCAGTTGTCACCCTTAACCACTAGGCCATCTCTCCAGCCCTGGAAAAGAGTTTCTAAATCACACAGCAGCTGTACCAGGAATAAGGTTCACAATGGACAAGTTGGCCCTCATTAAGCTCAAAATCTTCTGTACAGTGAAAGAAACAATCAGGGAGGTGAATAGAAAACACGCAGAGGGACTGGAGAGATAGCCTAGTGGTTAAGAGCACCGACGCTCTTGCAGAGGACCTGGGTTCGATCCCCAGCACCCACATGGCGGCTAAGAACCGTCTGTAACTCCAATTCCAGGAGAACTCCAGTTCTAGGGGAATCTGAGACCCTCTTCTGGCCTCCGCGGCGTTGCACGACACGGGTGCACAGACCTGCATGCAGACAGTACATTCATACACATACAAAGATAAATAATAATAAAAAAAAAGAAAACACGCAGAGTGGGAGGAAACATGCACTGCTGTACATCTGAAAGAGCATTAACTTCCAAGATAAATGAATTACTCAAAATCAAAGGAGAAAACAAATGACCCACTCAAGAGATGGAGTAAAAAGCTGAACAGAGACTTTACAAGTGAGGAAGTAAAAATGGCTGAGAAACATATTAAAAAGTGTTCAACATCGTTAATAATTAAGAAAATGCAAATTAAAACCACCTTAAGATATCATCTCACTCCAATAAGACTGGCTAGGATCAAGAAAACAAATGACAACAAATACTGGGGAGGTTTTGGGAAAAGGGGAACACTCATCCCCTTTTGGTGGGAATGTAAACTCATACAACCACTATGGAAAGACTCAAAATGAGCCTACCACCTGAACCAGTCATACCACTCCTGGGTATATACCCACAAGACTCATCTTACTGCAGCGATACATGCACAGACAGGTTTATTGCAGCTGTCTTCACAATACCAAAGTGTTGGAACCAACCCAAGCACCCCTCAACCAAAGAGAGGATAGAGAAAATATGGTACACCTACAAAATAGAGTTCTATGCAGCAGTAAAGAAAATTGACATTATGGCTTTTCAGGTAAATTGATGAAACTAGAAGATATTATGCTAAGTGAGGTAACACAGTCTCAGAAAAAAAAATTGAAAAATGATATCCCTCATTTGTGGTTGTCAGCATCAAGTAAAGCAAATTGAGTAACATTAAAATGTTTTATTTCTCTTTGTCTAAAAGCAACTGTGCTCTTAGAATGTGAATTCCTTAATGGGCTCTAGAATTAAACTACTACTTATTTTCAGACTTTATAATTTTGGGTAGAAGGTATGTTTGCATATTTTAGAACAACGTAAAATTAAAATGGAAAAATGTGAATCCCAAAAGATGATTTGGAAATAACATAGAGTTTATTTTCAGACAACATGATTTTAATACATCTCTGGCATATATAAATATATACGTTGAATCAATAGGGATTGAGGGGAACAACAACAATAAAAGAACTGGGACATGGAACTGACTGAAGCACTGAAGCAATAGAGTTCTCCCCCCACTCCCAGCAAAAAAAAAAAAATCTACTTTGAAAAACTTTGAAAAGTCTCAGTAGGGGAAACAGGACATATATGGCAGACTGCAAGAACTTGGGAGGGGTGGGGGGCATGGAGGGGGAAGTGAGTCTGGATTGAACTGGGAAGTGATGTATGAAATGCACAAAACATCAATAAAAGATTAAAGAATCTTAAAATGTTACAAGATAAGGAGACTGAACTGAATGAGGAGGAAAGAGGCAACAAAAGACTAAAGTAATCCACTTTACAGTTTTGTTATATCTCGATATCATTACAAACAGTATAGCTATTAGAATGATGTCATTTCAGTCCACAAAATTTGAATGAATTTAAGATTGATGACCTTGAAAGCCAAAATTACCCTTCCAGTCGATATCAAATACAGACCATTGCTTCCTTTGTAGGAGTAGCCAAGAAAATTGCAGCTCACTGGATAAAAGAGTGAACTGTTAAGCAGTATGAGAATTTTATGAATTGTTGCTGTTCTATGAATCAAGTTAGAACAGTTTTATCATTTAGTGTATAAAATATATTTTATACTTCAAAGATGAAAAAAGCAATCGACACAACTGTCAGTATAATCCATAAGAAAGAATGAGGAAATCTCATTTGGAATCCTCCAAATACCTAGAATGACATATCTGAAAATGAGAAAACTCACCTTCCTATCTCCTTGAAAATCTCTGGAGCATTTGTGAGATTTGTAGTTATTTTATTCTCTTTTCACTTATTGTAAACACAGGAGGTAACTTTCCATAATATGTATTATTATAACAGAAGAAATAAAAACCCACAGTAGATCCTAGTTTTATGGTTGTGAATATATTTTTAGTTCAAGAAGTAATTTCTTTTTCTAATTATAACAATCAGGTCCATAAATTGACAGTATTTATTTTCTTTATTAGCTATACTCGGGCTTTTCAAATGAATTAAAAATTAAGCATCCCCCTTTGTTGAATATGTTCTGTGAACTGTGTATTATATTCTGGTGCAATTTCTCCTACTGTGTTGAAAGACAAAATTACATTTGATATATTAATCTTCTTCTAGATAACATGGATCAAGGTTGTATAGATATATAAAAATCAAATAGCTTTGGGGGTAAACATATTTTGATGATTTTATTTTCTTCATTAAAGGACTCGTCTACAATTATACCAAAATGATTTAATTTTCCTACTGCGATTTGAAGATCTGATTATTGCACAGCCATTAATGCTCACAATTTTGATCCTCACCTAAGGGATGATAAAATTCCACCAGAAAAAGCTCCTGGAAATGAATACTAATTTCAGTAAATTGGCAGGATACAAAATTAACCTAGAAAAATCAGTAGCCTTTCTTTATATCAACAACAAGCAATTGGAGAAGGAATACAGAGAAACTTTACAATTCACAATAGGCTCAAGATATGTATGGTAGAATGTATGATCTCTAGAACAGTGGGGGATATGGAAGGGGGAATGGGTGTCAATTTTATTGGAAAAATTAATATAGTAAAAATCTCCATCCTCCCCAAATTAATATACAGATTTAATGAAATCCCAATTAAAATTTCCATGAGTTTCTTCAAAGACATGGAAAAAAATCCACAAATTCATATGGAAAAGTCAAAAACCCCAAATAGCCAAAGCAATGCTGAGCGAAAACAGCAATACAGGGGGAGTCATTATACCAGAGTTCAAACTATATTACAGGGATATAGTCGTAAAAACAGCCTGTTATTGGCACAAAAACAGGTCTGTAGAGCAATGGAAAAAAATTGAAGATGTAAACGAGCAGATGCAATTTCAGCCACCTCATATTTGATAAAGGGGCCAAGAAGACTCAATGGAGGAAAGACAGCATCTTCAGCAAACGGGTTGGTAAAACTGGATCACCAATTGTAGACGAATACAACTAAACCCCCTACCTCTTTCCCTGTACAAAAATCAACCCCAAATGGATCAAAGACCTCAATTTGAAACGTAAAACACAGAAGGTGATAGAAGAAAATGTTGCCAGCAACCTACAAGACATATGCGAAGGAGAAGACTTTTTAAATCGGACAGTAGCTGCACAGGAAGCAAGGTTGACACAGACAAGTGGGACCTCATTAAACTCTAAAGCTTCTGTATATTTTAGCCAGGCGTGGTGGCGCACGCCTTTAATCCTAGCACTCGGGAGGCAGAGGCAGAGGCAGGTGTATCTTTGTGAGTTCAAGGCCAGCCTGGTCTACAGAGTGAGTTCCAGGAAAGCTGGGACTACAGGGAGACCCTGTCTCGAAAAGACCAAAAAAAAAAAAAAAGCTTTCTGTAGTATCAAAGAACAAGGAAGTGAAGAGAACACCCAGAGTGGGAGGAAATATTCTGCTGATACATCGCCAAGTATTAATTCCAGAATATATAAATTACACTAAAACCTAAACAAACCTTCCCCTCCCCCCAAAAAGAAGAAAACTAATGACACACTCAAAAGATGGAGAAAAAAGGAAAAAAATATAAAAAGAAAAAAAAATGATCACAAGTTCAAGGGATTCTATGTTACTAACATCTCAGCTAATATAAATGGTTACTCACAATAAGCTGCCTATACAGCATGTGATCACTGTTCATTTAAGAATGAGAATGGTACTCTAGCATAACTGTCCTACATGATCTGGGATGGTTTGGAGTGGGGTGGGGTGGGGGGAAGGGATAGGGGAATATGCCTGAACAGAAATGAAAAATGATGTATGAAATACATAAAACATCAATAAAAAATAAATTAAAAAAAATAAAAAATAAAAAATAATAAAATGAAAAACTGTAAACATCTTTCCTGGAGAAAATTATAAATTGTCAAAATGTGTCTTTTTAAAAACATCTTTCTGGGCAACTGTGATGTTATAATGTAAATGCCTTAACGGGCTCTTCAATTAACTTACCACTTATTTTCAAATACTGTAATTGTGGTATATGGGTGGAAGGTATCCATTCATATTTTAGTGTAATATACAATTAAAGGGGAAAATATGAATTTCTAAACATATTTTCAAATTAACATACATTTTCAGAGGTCATAATTTTGGTAAACATGTGATATTTATATGTGATATTATATAATATATAATATATATTAAATATATAATATATTTACATGTGATATTATATTGCCTGCAGAAGTATTTGCATGAGAAGGAGTATGGTAAGATTGCTGTTGAACTTGGATTACTCTTGGATGCCATTTAAAATAACAAACGTATAAAGCATCACTAAAAAAATATCACAAGCTAATCCATAAAGTATCATAATCATCAAACTGAAATATCACAATAAAATACATGTGAATTAAATTTTCCATAAAATTTTTCAATAACAATGATGTGTTCTTCTGAAGATGAAGATTTTAGTAGTGTCACTCAGCAAGAGAATATATTAGCATTTCTATGTTAAAATTTACATTTAAAATAAAAAGAAAATGGTTTTGAAAATAATTTTGTAGGAATTTATTGAAATCTGAAAAATCTGCATAACTCAGCAAAAACATGCAGCGAATATTTGACTCTAAGAAAATTGTAACTTGAATGAGGATGTTGATTTCTGATTCTTGGTATAAAAAGTATCTGGAGAAATTTTTTTAATTTTATTTATATTGTATGTGTATGAATGTACTGTCTGCATGTAGGTCTGTACACCCGTGTCATGCAATGCCTCAGAGGTCAGAAAGAGGGGGTCAGAAGAGGGTGTCGGATTCCCCTGGAACTGGAGTTTAAGATGGTTCTCCACGGCCCCTTGAGCTTTTGTCCAAGCAGTTGGGAGTGATGCATATTGAAAACAACAATAACAGAAAGGACTGCATCAAAGAACTGACTGAAACAGTGAACTTCTGCTCAAAACAGTCAACTTCCACATGGAGAATATTGAGAAAGACTGACAGAGATGAAAAGCATGTTTGGCAGAATGCATGACCTCTGGTGGGGTGGGCGGATAGGGTGGGGGACAAGTGTCTAGATTTGATTAAAAAATGAAGAAAGAAAGAAAGAAAGAAAGAGAGAGAGAGAGAGAGAGAGAGAGAGAGAAAGAAAGAAAGAGAGAGAGAGAGAAAGAAAGAGAGAGAGAGAAAGAAAGAAAGAAAGAAAGAAAGAAAGAAAGAAAGAAAGAAAGAAAGAAAGAAAGAAAGAAAGAAAGAAAGAAAGAAAGAAAGATGGTTTTCAGCCATCATGTGGGTGCTGGGGATCGAACCCGGGTCCTCTGCAAGAGCAGTTGGCTCTCTTAACCACCAAACCATCTCTCCAGCCCAAGAAATATTTTTAAGCTCATAGTGGGAGAATAATAATTCAGATTGGACCTAGAAATGAAATAGAATGTAACAAAAGCTTAGGAAATGAAGACTGTATGCAAAATCTTAAATTTGGACCCCTTTAGATGAAGAGGTTATAAAGAAATGTAAAACATTGAGTTACAAACATAAAAAGAAATATACAGAATCTACAAAATTAAAGTTAAAGAATTCTCTTGAAAGGAGACTCAAAGTAAATGAAAGCCATAATCTAATTTCAGTTCTATCATATTTTTTCTCCATATGTTTAGAAATCCTGCTTTTATGCACATATATTTGGATTTATCTTGTCCTCACACTAAATAAAACCCCTTACCATTTTGAAATGAATTTCTCTATTGTTGATATTATCCTTTAATCTGAAACTAACTTAATCTGATAATTTAGATATTGCAGTTTTATTGAGATTATCATTTTCAATGGAATAACATTTTATTCTATGTTTAACTTATTTGCATATATATGTTCGATTGTTGTAGAATTGTTATTGTTCTGAGAGAATCTTGCTACATAGTCTATACAGCCATCTAAGTCCTGGTCCTTCTGCGTTAGGCTTCCCAATGCTGGAATTATAAGCAAGTGCCACTTCTTACATCTGCTGCATAGTCTTGATACATGTGGTTCAATGAGGTTATTTTACATTTATGGTACATAATTTTCATCAATTATGGAAAACGTATAAACACTATTACTTATTATATTTTTCTACATACCTTTGGCAGATTTAGCCATACATAATTCAGATTCATTTCACCTTTATCACAGTTACCTGATACAGTACAGTTTTAAAGAACATGTAGAAGATGTATGTGGTGTTCACCTGGTTGTAAAGCCAGACCTGAGGAAGCTAAGGCAGAAGAATCAAGAGTTTGAGTGCAATTTAAATTATGTAGTAAAGTTCAGTGTCTAAACAGTAACAATTCCAACAACAGGCAAAGTTATTTTCCCTACAAAAAAACACAAGGAAAAGGAATAGCTTTTTTTGTTGTTGTTTTTGTCTTTTTGAGACAGGGTCTCCCTGTAACCCCAGCTGTCCTGGAACTCACTCTGTAGACCAGGCTGGCCTTGAACTTACAAAGATCCACCTGCCTCTGCCTCCCTAGTTCTAGGATTAAATGCATGTACAACCATGCCAGGCAAGAATAGCAAATTTCAATTTTAAGTCTTTCTTCCCCTATCTTGTTAATTTTATTATTATATATGAAAAATTTACTTAATTTTTTAAATTGAATTTACTAAAAATTACTTAAAATGTTCATATATAATCAGAACTGATTTGATCTATTATTTTTCCTATCAGTTATTACAGATTTGGTCTCTGAAAGTTAAATTTAAAATATATTCTGTATTTCTATCCAAACTAGCAGCTGTTTTAAATTTTTTTTTTATCTCATCATCTATTTCGTTTCTAATTTGCTTTTTATTTCCTGGTATTTCTTTTGCTTATTTATATTTTGTCATATTTGGTGATATTTTGAGTCATTTATTTTCTATTAGCATCAAGATTTGAGCATAATTATAAGGCATGATATACTATATTGATGTATGCATTGAATAATAATCAAATTAGGGAATTTAAATGTTTGACATCTTAATTAGTGTTTTGTCATTCCTCTATAGTTAGTACATCTAAAATTTTATTTTCTTGGGGGCTGGAGAATTCACTCAGCAGTTAAGAGCATTGGCTGCTCTTACAAAGTACCTGGGTTTGATTCCCAGCACCCACATGTTGGCTAACAACTGTCTTAAACTCCAGTTCCAGGGGAATCCGATGCCCTCTTCTGACTTCTGTGATCATTGCATGGCATGGGTACACTTACATACATGCAGGCAATACAATCATATACATGAAATAAAAATAATAAAAATTATCTTTTCTATGTCTTTTAAGATATACAATGCCTTATTGTGAGTCATATTCACCTTGGTATGCCAAGGAATACCCCGACTTATGTTTCCTACCTAATTCTAAATGGTGCATATGTATTTGTCTGCTTTCCTTGAATGCCAAGTATTATGAAATTTAACTTTTTAGGTCTTAGATATGATTGCATCCCTATAAATATTGTTTGCCTGTGTAATAGACATCAGTTAAGTTAGAAAATTCAAGCTTTCTCTAGATTCTAAGTTCTGGTATTGAATTTAAGGAGTTGGGCTAACCTCATTTGTACTTCAGCTAGCCTGTGTTGCAGTTTGGAATTTTCTCACCAAAATAAAATGGAGAAATCATTGGCCTCAACAATTTTATCCCCATCTTTCAGAGTTTATTTTCCCATGCCAGATATATATTGTTTCCACAATCATTGTTGCATTTATTTTGTGTATTTTTCCTATGGTTGTTTCTTGTAGGAAGCTAAATTCAGTCCATATCCCCCCCCCCATATTATTTATAAATAGGTATCTAACATTTTTAGCTTCTTTTTTTTGCTTTTGAGATAATATGCAGGCCAGAGTGTTTTTCAACTGTTGCAATCCTCCCTTCAGAGATCCTAAGTTCGACATCATGCCTTACTAGATTCAATTACTGATGATATTGTATTTAATACTTATTTAATCAATATTTTCCTTCTAATAATAAAGATTATTAAGGCATTATATTTGCCCCTCTATATAGCTTTCTCTGACATTAGTATTTTATTTTGATCTTTTACATCATTTAGGGGATAATTTCTTATTTTATTTTTTTAATATTTTATTGAAGTTTTGTGCATTTCATAAATCACTTCTCACTTCAATCCAGACCCGTTTCCCTCTCCATGATCCCCATCTATCCCAAGTTCATACAGTCTGCCACACATGTCTTGGATCCCTTTTTGAGTCTTTTCAAAGTTTTTCAAAGTAGAGGATTATTTTTTTGGGGGGGGAGAGAACTCTACTCTTTCAGTCAGTTAGTGCAGCCGTTAAAGACTAAGGCTACTAACAACCAAAACGTTAAGGGATTAATTTTAAAGTGATTATGTTCAAGTTTTTAAAAAAAACTTTTTAAATTTTTTTTTGTTATGTATATGAGTGTCTTGTTTGCGTGTATTTAAGTGCGCCCATGTAGGGAATGCCTGTGGAAGCCAGAAGAGCATGCCAGATACCATCCCTTGAAACTGGAATTACGGATGTTTGTTACTCAACATGCAGGTACTGGGAACCAAACCTGAATGAGCAATCAGTACTCTTAACCATTGAGCCATCTCTCTGGCTCCAGTCTTTAAAAGGTTTTAATATATTTTTTTGAGTTTTGATCAAATTCTGTAATGCAAAAGTTTCTACTCTTCTTTTTTTATCAAGGTGATAATAATATTTCATGAACTTTTGCACTCCATATAATCTTGAATTTACATTAACATATTCAATATAAAATTAACATTTTAAAGCACTGAGTATATTTCTTATTCAATACCCTATGTCTAAAACCTCTACAAATTTTTGTAATAAACACCCTTTTGAGCCTTATGTTGGAAATTTCTTGGATATGTCTCCATTTCTCAAGTAAATATTATCTTCATCCATAATGAAACATGATTTGTATATGGTTACTATTCAGAAGGTCTGATTGAATGAAATCAGTCAGCAGATGGAAGCCTCCAGACAATAGTGATTGGTTCAGAGAGGGTTATTCAGATCACTTCAATGTGGCATAATTTCTGACAGAAAGAACTCTTGCTCTTCACTTTAATAGCATGGATCAAGGTTATAAAGTTTGCAGTTGCTGCAGCAATTTTTGTCCCAGTAAAGAAAGCACCTGTATTTGACAGATACAGACATTTTAGTATAGAGTTAAAATATAAACCACTATGGATTATAGAATAAGATGAAGAAGAAAAATGTAACAGATATTACTTTAGCTTGTGGATCACAAGATACCACATACCTTCAAGCTTTTTACTAATTAGAGAAAATAAATTTCTCTTCTTTCTTTTACCTCATTTTCTGAGGTGAAACTAATTTTTTCACTTGTAATGAAAATTAATTGTACATAAACCAAAGCTGATTATTGCAGTCAAGATTTTCATGTTTGTAGTGGGTAAAGTAGGAGAGCAGTGCCCATAACAGAAAGATTATGGCTGTCTGGGGTGCGGAATGTTCGAGTACTTATGCATGTTATAAATGCCTGATTTCTACAGACTCACGTTAGGGTCTGTCTTATTTAAAATGACACAAAATCTTAATCACCTGGTTTATAAAACCTCAAGAACAGAGGTAGTGAGGAAAGGAAATAATATCAGTTAAGAAGGAAAGAGTTCAAAAGGAGTTTGCTTACAGTCAGGAGACAGACATAATTGAAAGAGCATCATAATATATAATAGAAGCAAATACTCTTATTGTACTAAATATACTTTGAACTCATTAGACCCACCTTGAATTGTCAAGAATAATAAAATTACATTTAATATCTTGTAAATACTGTGTATTTAATATATTAATTTGAAATGAAGATTCATTAATAAAACTTGAAAATTCAATGAGAGTTCTATATAATCACAATTTTACATACCAGTAAACTTTTGCTATATTATCTTTTATCGTGGGTAGTTTAAGGAATATGAATAAAAAATGATCACTGGTCATATAAATATGGTGAAAAGATACTCTTAAAACTATTTGTTGCATGACCACTCTATCTGCCTTTAAGTTGTCCCTCATTACATTTTCTCTTTAGATTTACATGGACTAGCCCAGGCTTCACTTCCTCAAATTAATGAAGAGAATGGAAACAAAAGCATAAATTAATTCTAGTTAAACCATTTTGCAAAGTAAAAAAGAGCGACATCTTTTGTCCTGAAAAAACACTCATGAAATAAAATATTTCATAGTTGAATTTTAAAGACACATTTTTAAGTGGTGCTGTGATAGCAAGATGTATAAAAATTCATTTTATTTTATTTTTGGGTCAATCACACTTAGAATACAGAAGCAGCAGAGTACCTATTGAATATTCATTACTTTACAAGTGCTCTGACTTTTGCTGAATCCTAGGAGAAAACTATCTAGGATAAAAAGGAACCATTTCTATTTTTCTTTTGTCTTTCTCATTGCATTGCATTTGTTTGCTTCTCCAAATAAAAAGCTTGTATTCTTTCTCAAACAACTAAAGTCATTCAGGTTTGGAAACTATTCTTAAGAGAAAGGATGTTGTGTTGTTGTCAGTCATAATATCTAGGGATTCAGTTATGTGCATATATTGTTTTGTTTTGGTTTTGCATTAAATATTTTAATTTTATTTTTATGTGTATTCATGCATTGGTAGTATGTATGTGTGGTGGTTTGAATGAGAATGTCCCCCAATAATCTTCAAATATTCACACATTTTGTCCCTAATTGCTGGCACTGTTTTGGCAGATCTTAGAAGGTGTGGCCATGCTGGAGGAAGTACATCACTGGGGGCAGACTTAGAAAGTTCAACAAGCCTTGCAGTCTCCATTTGCTCTCTTTCTGCTTCCTGTGCTCATTGGAAGATGTGAACCTAGGCTTTCTGCTCCAGCTTCTGTCACCATGCCTCATTGCCACGATGGACTCTAATTCCATAGAAGCATTAATAGTAAGCTCAAATAAACTTCTTTTTATAATTTTCATTGGTATGGTGGTTTTATCATAGCAACAGAAAAGTGACTAATACAGTATGTAACTGCACCTATGACACACAATGGCTGAGGTGTTAGATTCTCTTGGAACTGGAATAAGTATACAATTGTTAACTACCACTGCAGGTTCTAGGAACTAAACCTGGGTCCTCTGCAATAGCAGCCAGTGCTCCTAAACACTGAGCCATCTCTCCATTCCATGCATATTTTGGAAATATTAAATGGAAATAAAGATTTTGATGACAAATTATCTTATAACACACATTGAATAAATGTTTTACCTAAATGGAAATAGTAAAATTTCCCATTGAATATCTTTTGTATTTTTTTTTATTATTTTTATGTGTATGAGTGTAGATTGGTGAACCTGTGCCATGAAATGCTGCAGAGGTCAGAAGACGGCATCGTATTCCCCTGGAACTGGAGTTAAACATGGTTCTTAGCTGCCACGTGGATGCTGGGAATCAAACCTGGGTCCTCTGCAAGAGCAGTCGGTGTGGTGCTCTTAACCACTGAGCTATCTCTCGAGCCCCTCCATTGAATATCTTAAAGATATACCTGATTATGCTATTTATTTCTATTATCTGTATCAATAGATGCTGTTCTCAGTCTTAAACTTTTTTTTTTTTAATTTCAACAACTCATAGAATGAACTGTGTTAATACAATGTGTGCAGGATACATTTAGTTGTCAACTTGACACACCTGGGTGGATGGAACCTCAAGGAAGGGATTTCCTCCATTGGACTGGCCTGTGGCCATGTTTGTGAAACATTTTCTTGATTGCTGAACAATGAGAGGGACCAGCCCTCTGTGAAGGCTGCCACCTGAATCAGGTGTTCTTATATTTTATAAGAAATTAGAAAGTCTTTTCCTACACCTATGTCTTGCGGGTTATTGCCAACTTTTTCTTCTATCAGCTTCAGGGTTTTGGGCTTCACAATGAGATCTTTGATCCACATGGAGTTGATTTTGTACAGGGTGGGAGGTAGGGGTTTAATTTTGCTCTTCTACAAATGGTGATCCAATTTTGCCAGCACCATTTGCTGAAGATGTTATCTTTCTTCCACTGAGGGTTTCTTGCCCTTTTGTCAAACATGAGGTGGCTGAAATTGTATGTGCTCAAGTTTGGATCTTCAATTTTGTGCCATTAGTCAACAGGTCTGTTTTTGTGCCAGTACCAGGCTGTCTTTATTACTATGGCCCTGTAATATAGTTTGAAGTCTGGTAGGGCAATCCCCCTTGTATTGCATTTTTCACTTGGGGTTGCCTTAGCTATTAGGGGTCTTTTGTTTTTCCATATGAATTGAAGGATTTTTTTCCAAGTCTGTGTCGAAGCTAATAGGGATTTTGATTGGGATTGCATTGAATCTGTATATCAATTTGGGTAAAATGGACATTTTTACTATGTTGATTTTTCCAATCCATGAGCATGGGAGATCTTTCCATTTTTGATGTCATTTTTGATCTCCTTCTTCAGGGGTTTTAAATTTTTGTTGTAGAGGTCTTTGGTATATTTGTTTAGGTTTGTTCCTAGGTATCTTATTATTTTTGAGGCTATTGTGAGTGGGAAGGTCTACTTATATTCCTTCTCCACTTGTTTATTGTTGGTGTAAAGAAAGACTACTGATTTTGCTAGGTTAATTTTGTAGCCTGACACTTTACTAAAACTCTGGATCATTTCTAGCAGTTTTCTGGTGGAAATTTTAGCATCCCTTAAGTAAGCTATCATATCATCTGCAAAAAGAGATAGCTTAACTTCTTTTCCAATTAGTACTCCTTTAATTTCCTTCTCTTGTCTTATTGCCCTAGCCAGTGTGTCAAGCATTATGTTAAAGAGGAGTGGTGATAGGGGGCAGCCTTGTCGAGTTCCCACCTTTAAGGAAATGGTTCCAATTTTTCTCCATTTAGGATGATGTTGGCAGTGGGTTTGCTACATATGGCTTTGATCATGTTGAGGAAAGTTCCTTTCAGTCCTATTCTCTCTAGGACTTTAAACATGAAGGGATGCTGGATCTTGTCAAAGGCTTTTTCTGCATCATTTGAGATGATTGTGTGGTTTTTGTCTTTCAGTCCATTTATGTGTTTTATGATATTTATTGATTTATGTATGCTGAACCATCCCTGCATCCCTGGTATGAATCCAACTTGATCATGATGGATGATCTTTTTAATTTGGATCTGTATGCGATTTGCAAGTATTTTGTTGAGAATTTTTGCATCTATGTTCATTAGTGAGATGGGTCTATAACTTTATTTTTTGTTTGCATCTTTGCCTGGTTTTGGTAGTAGAGTGATGCTGGCTTCATAGAAGGAGTTTGGGAGAATTCCCTCTGTTTGTATCCTTCTAAACAGTTTAAGTAGCAATGGTTGTAGGACTGCTTTAAATGTTTTATAGAATTCTGCCGTGAAACCATCTGGAAAGGGGCCTTTTTTAGTTGGGAGGTTTTTAATTACATCTTCAATTTCCTCAAATATTATGGGTGTGTTTAAGTTGTCAATCTATTCTTGGTTGAGCTTTGTTGGTTCCCAGGATTTCAGATATTCATCCATTTCTCAAATTTAGTGGAGTTAAATTTTGAAGTATTCCCTTATGATTGACTGGATCTTTTCTTTGTCTTTTGTGATGTTTCCTCTTTCATCATAAATACTATTGATTTGGAGTTGCTCTATCTTTTTTGGTTAACTGAGCTAGAGATCTGTCTATTTTATTTTTTTAAAAGAACCAGCTTTTGGATTCATTGATTTTATGTATTGTTTTCTTTGTTTCTATTTCATTGATTTCTGCTCTGATATTTGTTATTTCTTCCTGTCTGTTGGGTTTGGAGTTCATTTGTTGTTCTCTCTCAAGTGTTTTTAGCTACAGTCTTAGATCATTTACTTGTTCCCTTTCTTTTTTCTTGATGTGGGCACTTAGGGCTATAAATTTCTCTCTCAAGACTGCTTTTAAATCGGACAGCAGCTGCACAGGAAGTAAGGTCAACAATAGACAAATGGGACTTCATAAAACTCAAAAGCTTCTGTACAGTGAAAGAAACAATCAAGGAGGAGAAGAGAAAACTCACAGAGTGGGAGGAAATCTTTACCAGTGATACATCTGACAGACCGCTGACATCAAGAACATATAAACTACTCAAAAAACAAAGAAGTAAGAAGACAAATGACTTACTCAAAAGATGAAGTAAAGAACTGAACAGAGACTTCACCAGTAAGGAAGTAAAGATGACTGAGAAACATCTTAAAAAGAGTTCAACATCATTAATAATTAAGTAAATGCAAATTAAAACCACTCTCAGATATCATCTCACTCCAATATGACTAGCTAAGATCAAGAAAACAAAAGACAATAGATGTTGGAGAGGTTGTGTGGAAAAGGGAACACTCATCCACTGCTGGTGGGAATGCAAACTTGTACAGCCACTATAGAAAGCAGTGTGGAGAACCCTTAAAAGACTCGGAATGAGCCTATCACCTGACCCAGTCACACCACTCCTGGGTATATACCCCAAAGACTCAGCCTACTGCAAAGATAAATGCACGTCCATGTTTATGGCAGCTCTCTTCACAATAGCAAAGAGCTGGAACCAACCCAAATGCCCCTCAGCAGATGAGTGGATGACAAAAATGTGGTACATCTACACAATGGAGTACTATTACGCAGTAAATAAAGATGGCATTATGAACTTTGCAGGTAAATGGATGGAGCTCAAAGCCATTATGCTGAGTGAAGTAACACAGCCCCAAAAAGACAAATGGAGAATGGTTTCCCTCAGTTGTGGATGCTAGCACTAAATCCCCCCAGACGAAAGGCAAGCTGAATGACATTATTGTTATATGTTGGTATAATGCGATTCTCTCAATGGGCTCTATAATCCACCCACCAATTATTCTCAAACTCTGTAAATACTGTATATGGGTGAAGAATATGTATCCGTATTTTAGAGTAATATAAAATTAATGGAGGAAAATGTGAATTCCTAAGCATAAAAACAAAGACTGAGAGAAAGATACAGGACAGTTATGGCAGACTGCATTGTCTGGGGTGGGTTGGGGTGGGGTGGGAGGAAGAGAAATGGGAATATGCCTGAACTGAATTGAGAAATGATGTATGAAACACACAAAACATCAATCAATAAATAAAAAAAATTGGGCTGTACATCGTATAAAAATTGGGCCAAAAAAAAAAAAAAAAAAAAAAAAAAAAAAAAAAAAAAAGAGAAGTGGGGGCCAGAGGAAACAAGCCAGTAAAACAACAATCTCCATGTTTCTGCTTCAGTTACTGTCTCCAGTTCTCTGGCTTGAGTTCCCACTTTGGCTTCCCTGGATGATGGACTGTGACCTGTAACCAAATAAACCCTTTCCTCTCATACGTTGCTTTTGGTAATGTTTTTATTGGAACACAGAAAAGTACTAAACACAATTTCTTCGTTTTTATGTTTTCCTTTTCCCGTCACATCTATTCATACAACTGTCAGAGAAGCACAATCAATTGTCCAAGAAGTTGAGTATGGGTAGCTTTGACGTGATTCTTAGTGATAATATGCAGGATTCTGTAATAAAATAAAGTAGTTCAAAATTTTTCATTTGCATAAGTTGATTTATTTCCTTGACTGGGGCAAATAAATAATAAAATAGTTTTCTTAAAAGAGAATAGAAAAAAAAAAAGAACAAATATCAACATAAGCACTTATTACTTACTTTTGAAAAAAGGATGACAAGATAGTAATCATGCAAATATCTGTAGCAGTTAAGTATTCTTCATAGGAAATAAAACCACCACCAACGTTTTTGTCCATATTTTCTAAGTGAGCTAGCAAGTAAGTTAAAAATCTTTCTATCTGCTCTCTTCTCTCTCTCTCTCTCTCTCTCTCTCTTCGTATATAGATAGAGATATATATATTAAATCTATATATATATAGATTAGATATTGGGAAAGATGGGGAAAGACGGATGATTTTTTAAGGGTTGATTCGCATAGCTTTGAGGACTAGGGAGTCTGAAGTTTATAGGACAGGCTGGCAGGCTGACAGGCTGAAAATACATGTAACCCTTGAAGTTACAGTTTTGAGGCACAGTATCTTCTTTCATAGCAACCTCATTCATTATTTGTTCTGAAGGCCTTTCCACTGAATGCAAGAGGACTAGCCACATTATAAAGGGTTATGTTCTCTAGTTAAAAATAATCTGATCATAGATATTAATTACATCTACACCTTCACCTTATATCTTCACTAGTGTTTTTCAATTGCTGGGTATTATAATGTAGTCAAGTACACACAAAAAATTAGCCTTAAGGTTTATTACAAAGTCATATAATTCTTCAGTTTTCGTGAAATTAATACTTTTCTTAGGCAATTATACATTAGAAAACTTGCCCTCCAGTTCTTTTTTTTTCTTTAAATAATTAAATGAATATTCTTCTGATGATTTAGATTTATTGTCTTGAATATTTTTCTTCTCAAAAGTGCACTGCTACACTTCCCATTGTTAACTGACAAGAGTTTTTATCTCTCACCTATCTCATATAACCTCTGCGTTCATGTTTTAGCAAGATTTTGGTAGTGGTTTTATATTATCTCAGGGATAGTCTATGTATCAAATTTGGTGACTCAGTTGTTCAATGAGCTTTAATGCAAAGATTGACTTGAAATTGTTCCTCTTTCTTCCATGAATTAGGTTATTGTCATAGTATACAAAAGCATCACATTTTAAAAATGGTTCTTTTCTTTTAATTATAGGTTTTAGTAAAAAGGATCTCTGATAGTCCATTATAAAGATGTGATTAATAACAAAGTTTTGTCTTAGTATTTCATTCTGTTCACATTCATTGGATATTTTCCTACGATAGATCTTGTATATGCGAGGCAAGTACCCTACCATTGTGATAGAACCCATCTGTGTTCTTCTCTTGCTCTTTAAACGTTTCTTAAAAGCTATTTATTTTTTATATTTATTATTATTTTTTTTTAATATTTTTATATTATTCCAAAATAGGCATATATACTCTCCACACATAAGTCAAAATTACAAATTCTGAAAATAAGCTATAGGTTGATTCCTAAACACATTTAGAGATTCATATTTTAACAGTAACTTTGCATGCAGGTATAAAGATGTGTAACCATACATTATTTTTAGAATATGACTACATATCTTCCATCCATATATGGTAATTACAATGCGTGAATATAAGTGGTAGGGCAATTTTAGAGCTCATTTAGATATTAACATTGTAATAGCACAGTTGCTTTCTGATACAATGAAATATAAAGTTGATCAGTTTGCCTGCCAACTGGGGATTTGGTGTTAGCATTCACAAATGAGGGAAACCATTCACCTTTGTTTTCTGGGACTGTGTTACTACACTTTGTATAATTGCTTTGAGTTCCATCCATTTACCAGCAAAGCTCATGATGTCATCTTTCTTTTTTTTTAATTTTATTTATTTTCCCATGTGTATGAATGTACTGTCTGCATGTAGGTTTGTGCACCAGTGTTTTGCAATGCCGCGGAGGTCAGAAGAGGGCACCAGACTCGCCTGGAGCTGGAGTGAAAGACGGCTTTCAGCAGCCATGTCAGTGCTAGGGATCGAACCCAGGCCCCCTGCAAGAGCAGTCAGCGCTCTTAACTGCTAGGCCATCTCTCCAGCCCGATGTCATCTTTCTTTACTGCTGCATAGAACTCCATTGTGTAGATGTACCACATTTTTGTTATCCAGTTATTAGTTGAGTGGCATTTGGGCTGGTTCCAGCTCTTTGCTATTGTAAAGAGAGCTGCAATAAACATAGCTGTGCATGTATCTTTGTGGTAGGATGCATCTTGTGAGTATATACCCAGAAGTGGTATGGCTGGTCAGGTAGTAGGCTCATTTTGAGTTTTTTAAGGATTCTCCACACTGCTTTCCACAGTGGTTGTACCAGTTTACATTCCCACCAGCAGTGCATGAGTGTTCCTGTTTCCCCACAACCTCTCCAGCTTTTGGTGTCTTTTGTTTTCTTGATCTTGTCTAGTCTTATTGGAGTGAGAAGATACCTTAGTGTGGTTTTAATTTTCATTTCCTTAATTATTAATGATGTTGAACACTTTTTAAGATGTTTCTCAGCCGTCTTTACTTCCTTACTGGGGAAGTCTCTGTTCAGCTCTTTACTCCATCTTTTGAGTAGGTCATTTGTTTTCTTCTTTGTTTTTTAAGTAGCTTATATATTCTGGATGTTAATGCTTTGTCAGATGTATCACTGGTGAAGGTTTCCTCCCACTCTGCGGGTTTTCTCTTCACTTCCTTGATTGTTTGTATGTATATCTCATAGGTTGCTGCCAGCTTTTTCTTCTATCACCTTCACGGTTTCAGATTTTAGGTTGAGATATTTGATCCACTTGAAGTTTATTTTTGTACAGGGCGAGATGTAGGCGTTTAATTTTGTTCTTCTGCAAATGGTGATCCGGTTTTGCCAAAACCATTTGCTGAAGATGCTATCTTTCCTCCATTGAGCTTTTTTGACCCTTTTGTCAAAGATTAGGTGGCTGAAGTTATATGAGCTCAAGTTTGGATCTTCAATTTTGTTCCATTGGTCAATGGTTCTTTTTTCTTTTTTTTTTTTTTTTTTTTTTTTTTTTTTTTTTTTTTTGCCAGTACCAGGCTGTCGTTATGACTATAGCCCTGTAATATAGCTTGAAGTCGGATAATGTAATCCTGCAGTACTGCACTTTTCACTCAAGGTTGCTTTAACTATTCGGGGTCTTTTGTTTTTCCATATGAATTTCATGAGTTTTTTTTTAAAGTCTGTGACAAAGATCATGAGGATGTTGATTGGGATCCATTGAATCTGTATATTAATTTGGGTAGAATGGACATTTGTACTATATTAATTTTTCCACAGAAGAGGTTGCTAAAAATCCAAGAACTGAAGTTACAGACAGTTGTTTGACGCCATGTGTATGTACTAGGATTCTACTCTGCAAGAGCAGCTGGTGCTGTGAAATGCTTAGCCTTCTCTCCAGGCCCACTTCTTAAAGTATCTTTATTTTACTTTAATTCCATCCTATAAAAATATTGATATTTAATTATTTTTAATATTTTTTATTTTTATTTTATGTGTATGAGTGCATGGTCTACAGGTGTGTAAGTCAACCCATGCCGTGCAATGTTCATTGAGGTCAGAAGTGGGAGTCAGATCCCCTGGAACTGGATTTACAGATGGTTGTTACCCACCATGTGGGTGAGGGGAATGGA
Source organism: Rhizomys pruinosus (assembly GCA_009823505.1). Taxonomy (NCBI): domain Eukaryota; kingdom Metazoa; phylum Chordata; class Mammalia; order Rodentia; family Spalacidae; genus Rhizomys; species Rhizomys pruinosus. Next base: position 5,935,714 of record VZQC01013302.1, read on the forward strand.
ACCTGGGTCTTCTGCAAGAGCAGCCAATGTTTTTAACCACTGACCAATCTCTCCCGTCCTTCAGTTATTCTTTTATTTTTACCTGGCATTTTTTCTTTTTATTCAAATTTTGCACATTTCATATAAAATTTCTTTTTTATTTAAAATTGTGTTATTTTTATTATACCTTATTTTCTTTTTAAATTATTTTATTTCAGTTTTGTGAATTTCATACATCATTTCTCAGTCCAATCTAGACTCATATCCCCTTCAATATCCCCCACCCCATCTGAGTTCATACACACTGCCATACCTGCCCTGTGTCTTATTCTGAGACTTTTCAAAGTTTTTCAAAGCAGAGGATTATTGTCCTTGGGATACCTTTACTGTTGCAGTCAGTTCCTTGTCCCAGTTCCTCTGCTGTTGTCATTCCCTCCCATTTGTATTGCTTCAACATATGCATATATATATATCACCTATACCAAAATTAGTCTGTAAAGAAACTGTATGCCATTTCTATATCATATTTTAAGGTTCACATTTTTCCTTTGGGAATGTATATGCTCTAAAATATGCCTACATACCCTCCACCCATATACCAAGATTACAAAGTCTGAAAATAAGTGGTGGGTTAATTCTAGAACTTGTTATGTGATTTACATTGTAAGAGCACAGTTGCTTTTAGGGAAAGGGGAATATAACATTGACTTGCTCATCTGGGATTGTTTACTTCACTTAACATATCTTTGAGTTCTATCCATTTACCTGCAAGGTTCATTATGCCAACTTTCTTTACCGCTGCATAGAACTCCATTGTGTAAATGTACTGCATTTTCTCTATCCACTCATTGGCTGAGGGGCACTTGGGTTGGTTCCAGCCCTATGGTATTGCGAAGAGAACTGTGCATGTATCTCTGCGGTAGGATGAGTCTTGTGGGTATATACTCAGGAGTGGTATGACTGGCTCAGTGGTAGGCTCATTTTGAGTCTTTTATGGGTTCTCCACACTGTGTTCCACAGTAGTTGTATGAGTTTACATTCCCACCAGCAGTGGGTAAGTATTCCCCTTTCCCCACAACTTCTCCAACATTTGGTATCTTTTGTTTTCGCCATCCTAGCCAATCTTAATGTAGTGAGATGATATCATAAAGTGGTTTTAGTTTGCATTTCCTTAATTATTAATGATGTTGAACACTTTGTAAGATGTTTCTCAGCTATCTATATTTCCTCACTTGTGAAGTCTCTGTTCAGCTCTTTACTCCATCTCTTGAGTGGGTCATTTGTTTTCTTACTTCTTTGTTTTATTTTGGATAGTTTATATAGTTTGGATGTTAATGCTCTGTCAGATATATCACTGGTAAAATTTTCCCCCAATCTGGGTTTTTTTTTCCTCACTTCATTGATTATTTCTTCTGCTGTAATCAATGGTTTGAGTAATCCTAGCCAGTCTTATTGAAGAGAGATGATATCTTGAAGTGGTTTTAATTTGTGTTTCCTTAATTATTAGCAATGTTGAACACTTTTTAAATTTTTTTTTATTTATGTTTTTATTGATGGGTATGAATGTACTGTCTGCATGTAGGTTTGTGCACCCATGTCGTGCAATGCCGCGGAGGTCAGAAGAGGGTGTCGGATTCCCCTGGAACTGGAGTTCTCCTGGAATTGGAGTTGCAGACGGTTCTCAGCCACCATGTGGGTGCTGGGGATCAAACCCGGGTCCTCTGTAAGAGCAGTCAGCACTCTTAACTGCTAGGCCATCCCTCAAGCCCCAGTGTTGAACACTTTTTAAGATGTTTCTCAGCCATTTTTATTTCCTCGTTTGTGAAGTCTCTGTTCAGCTATTTATTCCATCTTTTTTAATAAAATACTTTTATTGATGTTTTGTGTATTTCATACATCATTTTTCAGTCTAGTTTAGACACATTCTCCTTTCCATGCTCCGCTACCCTACCCCAATCCATGCATTCTGACATACATGTCTCGCATCTTTTTCTTAATCTTTTTCATTTCTTTTCTCTGCACAGTTATATTGTTTGGGGCAGAATATAACTGTTTCAGTCAGTTCTTTGACCCATCCCTTATGTTGTTGTTCCCTCCCATAAGTTTACGGTTTCTGGTCGGCTCCCAGCTGGCCCAGACTTGCTCTTAAGTAGGAGGAACCGCGTTTGTCTTCCACTGATTTTTAAGTAAGTCTTGTGTACATTTAGTTTGTCAAGACTGAACTTTACAAATGGGTGTGTAACACAATCATTAGCAACTTTTTTTTTCTCTCTTTTTGAGACAGGGTCTCTCTCCCTCTAGTCCCAGCTGGCTTGGAGATGGCTAGATATACCAAGGTGGCCTCAAACTCACAGAGATCTACCTGAGGTTAAAGACATGCACCACCACAACCAGATAATAATTTTCTTTTTTATTTTTGGTTATTTTTGTGACAGGGTCTCCTTTAGTCCCATCTGGCCTGGAGCTCGCTCTATAGACCAGGCTGGCTTTGAACTCACCAACATCCATCTGCCTCTACCTCCCAGGTGCTGGGATTAAAGGCATGGACAATTTTCTTAACAAATATGAGGCTCAGGTTTTGATCTCCAGTACCACAAATAAACAGTGTAAGTTTACAATTTGTATTCAGTCAATCAACAATTATTTATTAATCATATGCTACTAAATTAAGAATAATGTGGGGCTCTGATAATTTAAAATGTGAAGACTACAGTTTTCCTATTTTCACAGTTAAGATATTCTAATAAAGGGAAAAGTTTTAAGAAGCAATATTTTATACAAATATAATAAAGCCAGGTGGTGATAGGTTGTAGAAAAATTAAAGTAAGACAGTAAAAGTACATAGACAGCTATTTCATTATGAAATATGTTCTGGTTCCCCTAATAAAATATGATTTCAGTATAAATATAAAATATTTAAAAGTGAAACAATTTATTTTATGAAGATACTATTGGTGTCCTTCTCTCTATATCAATAAATACAAAATGGTGATGATTTTGGATTAGCTTTATTTTAGTTTAGTTTTCTTACTTAAAATAAGTTTGAGAGAGAGCTGATGAAACATATAGATATATATTAAGCATTGAAGATATATAAAGATTTGCACATAGTTTCAGTAACAGCCATGGACATAGGTTTCTGGTGATTAATAAACCATGCACTAGGTTGATGAAATGGCTCATTGGGGTATGGGCATCTGGCACCAAGCATGATAACATAAGCCTAAGTTTGATACACACAAAGCATTTGGTAAAAGGAGAGACCAAACTCCTACAAACTTCTGTAAAAGTGTATACACACAAATTAATTAATTAATTAATTAATTAATTAATTAATGTAAATTTTTGTAAACTATATACTAAATTTGAATTATTTCTCCATAATGGAGTGATAAATATTTGTGGAAAAGTGTGTTTACTCTTATTTTAAAGATCATACAACATATGTAATATGAAATACTATGTTAATATATACAATGTTTATGCCAATTAAAATTCTTCTCAACCACAATGACTGGGAAATTGAAAATCAATCTGCTAATACTACAATTGATAGCATAAATTACTAGTTGTAGAGAAATAAAAAGTAAAGATTTTAAAAAGAACCATTTTGTACCCAAGCCAATGTGGTACATACATATAATTCCTAAAACTCAGGAAGCTGAGACAAGATGCTAAGTATGAGGCTAGCCTAGATTACATATCAGCACCTCTTCTTAAAAGAAAAAAAGTCACAACAATAAATGAGTCTCTTCACAATTTGTCCTTAAAATTCACACATTGCCTTAGACATTCAAAAACATGCTGCAAACTCTGATTGCAGTGATTTGACAACAGAATCAAAATATGACACAGTTGGAGCAAAGAAAGGTATGCTGGAGCCCTTATTCATGGGTGAAATGTGCTAGAAAATTAAAACTATCATCTATACCATTATAGAAGAGAAATATGAATGTTAGAAGAATGAAAAATTCTAAATTATCTGATAAATTTTATGGTTCACTGTGGCTTTGAAGGCCTGGTTTTTTTTTGTTTTGTTTTTTTTTGACCTAAGATGCTATGAAGTATGACATTTTTATTATAGGATTACCACTTTTCTCCATAGAGACCACTCATAAATAGTGATATTTCTAACCAATACAGAAATGTTTTCAAACACTTTGGACTTCAGTTGTATTAAATTTGGATCTAGCACATTCTTTCATTATCAATAATTGTCACAAACTGCTAAACTAAAATGTAATTTAGGTCACATTTTAAATAAGCTAACAATAGTAACTTTATTTTTTTCTAAACTGTGAAAGCAGAAATTATAACATGGGTAATATGTTCCTCACACCTGCAACAGGATTTTACTTTATTTTCATTTATTACCTACCACATAATTTTGTTGTTATGATCATGTGTGGAAATATCTAAGACACTATTTTGTAAACTGTGAAATGTCTTAAACAGAAGGTTGGCTATTAATAATTATTCTCAAGAGGAAACTAATATTACTGCAATTTGGGGCTAGGTATATTTAAAATACTAATTAGAAATGCTTAGTTATGGAAAACGGTCACCTGGTATTCATTTTATAGAAAGGTTTTCTGTTATTCTTGCCATTAATCATCTCCCTATGAGCTTTCAAGTGCATTGAGTATGAGGTTCACCATCATTATACTTTACCCAATGAAGAATTCTATACAGACAATGATAATTACTAGTTCTCTTCATGCCCATGTGCAATCGAGATGCAAAAGTTCTTTCATAGTAACTACAACTAATGGTGAAAACAGGTGTAGCACTTCTAATACATCGGATTCCTTTGTAAGAACTTAACCTAGCTCAATCCACTTAATGTCCTTGAGTAATAAATGGTAGTAAAATTAATCTTTTCAGACATGAATCTGTTCCATTGGGACACATTGCAATTTATGCTGCTAAACAAATTTTGTGTCATTTAAATATAGATATCTTGTCAATTAATATTTTGTTCTCAGAACAAAAGCAATGCCTTACTTTTCTGGAATATTATGAGCACTGCATTATTTTCATCTCAGAGTTTGACCAGTAGTAAATGAAGCCTTCACAAAGCCAAGTATCGTGTACAATAAAGTACCATAAAAGATGATGCTTTCTTAGAACGTGATGAAGAATTACATCACTTGGAAATAAGCACACAATTTTTCATAATAGAAAATCTACAATTTGGCTAGCATGAAACTTCTACAACCTGCAGAAGAATACTAGATGCACTATATTGAGAGGAGATTCAGGGTTATTTTTCTAAGTAATGGATATGGGGCAGGTTGTATAGGCACTTGTGGCTACTCTTAGTGAAGATGAATGAAAAGCAAATTAAAGAGACAGTCTATATAATTATCAGATATTTTCAGTTGGGTTAGATTTACCATGTGTTAGACAACACAGGTGTGTGTTTCTCTAATTTATTTCTTGATGGGTATTCAACCTAAACAAACCAATCTTTGCATTATAAAGAAACCGGTAGACATTCTGTAATTATGAGGAAAAAGTTTTATGGGAAAACATAGAAGATGGCCTAGAGTTAACATTCTTCTATAAGCTAGTTTCCCTGAAATTAATGTTTTAGGACAGTATTCTTGTTACAGTTAATGAAAAGATATTGATTCACGGATATTACCTAACATCTCTATTCATATTTACTTAAGTCTTTTATATATATATCTTGATCTATATATCTATATCTATATCATCTCTATATTTATATTGGTTTCCATTGAAGTTACCACACCGATCTGTGTTGTCTTCTCATGCTCCCCTTTCCTGTAATACATTTTCAGAAATTATTTTTAGTGGATAAACTTGTACGTTTTTTGGAGTACTGGAATGATAATTTGTATTATATTCCAATGTCTTTCAAATAAGGTTTGACTGATGTTCTTACTACTGCCTTAGAGATATTAGCTTGGAAAAAGGTCACAGAGATAAAGTCCCATTCTCACTCATATATTACAATAAAACTTGTCACTAATAATGTTAACCTTGTTAGCTGATGAGATAGTGAGTGACAGGACTGCACACTAAGGACACAAATTTATTAAAATGTTTTATATACTACAATATTCTCTCCTTTATAGGGAAGTCACTATGTGTAGGCAACACTGAGAACACTGTGGAATATTTGCATAAATTATTTGAAATTGTTTGTCATGGGAAGTTTGTTGCCTCTCCCTTTTATGTAAATAGTTATATTAATATCCAAATCAATTTTGGGGAGTTTTTGAGACAGGGACTCCCTGTAGTCCCAGCTGGCCTGGAAATCACTTTTGTAGACCAGACTGGATTTGAACTAATAGATCCGCCTGCCTTTGCCTCCAGAGTGCTGGGATTAAATGCCTGTGCCACCACACATGGGTTATCCATATCAATTTTATTTTATAATTTATTACCTAATAATATCATATTTACTGTCATAGTCAAATTATTTCAATATTGGCTATTCTCTTTCAATTTCCACGATTGTCCTCTCATATAAGTCTCATTGTGTGAGTTTCCACTTACTTCTTTGCATCCTGGCAGTAAAACATTCTCTAAGTCCTAGAAGTGTCCAAGCTTTTGACATTACGAGATGACATTATCATCTATATAGTTCAGGATCTAGAGCAATACAAACAAGTTACAAAAAAATAATCACCTTTGGTGTTTCGAAGGTACATCTACACAATGGAGTTCTACGTAGTGGTAAAGAAAGATGACATCATGAACTTTGCAGGTATATGGATGGAACTTGAAGCCATTATGCTAAGTGAAGTAACACAGTCCTAGAAAAACAAAGCTGAATGGTTTCTCTCATATGTGGATGCTGACACCATATCCCTAGATAGCAGGCAAACTGAGCAACTTTATTATTATATTTATTCGTATATGAAAGCAACTGTGCTGTTACAATGTGAATCTCTTAATGGGCTCTAGGATGGACCTACCACTTATATTCTGACATTGTAATTACCATATAGGGGTGAAAGATGTGTATTCATATTCTAGAGTAATATAAAATAAAAATAAAAAAGTGAACCCCCAAACATATTTTGGAATTAACATACAGTTTATTCCCAAATGTCATAATTTTGTTACATATGTGTTTGGACTAATACAAAAAGGAGGGAACGACAACAACATAAGGACTGGGTAAAAGAACTGACTGATACAGTTAAATTCTTCTCAAAACAACAAGCCTCTGAAGAAAAAAGCCTTGGAAACACTGACAGAAAGAGGCAAGGTATGTATGGCAGAATGCATAAACTGGGGAGAGGGGGCACGAAGAGGGGAATGTATCCAAATTTGAAGAATGATGTATGAAATATACAGAATATCAATAAAAATGAACATAATTTAAAAAGAAATAAATTTAAAAAATAAAAAATCACAAAATTCTCATAATGTTAAAGTAATTTTACATTTTGTGTTTGGCAATATTCTTAGTTGTACATAGTTACATGTGGCTCATAAACTGCAATTTGAGCATTCCTGATAGACTTACTTTACTCTTTATATTTCCCAACATAAGACTAGAGTATACCATTTCTTCATGAAACACTGTTTTTATTTCCTATTGGACAATTTCACTAAAAAATATGATATGGATCTTAGATATGGTTATTGCTATTGTACACTCACTAATTTAGTGCCTCTGCACAAAGTTTGTGTGTATAAATGATTATGATCAAGTGTATATTATTTATCCTAACAAACTTTGCCTCTAAGCAAAGAAGATAGTTATTCATTTTCAAACGCTCTTCACTTTAGACAGCATGTAATACCAGCCTACACAATATTATTCCAATATTGTTTACAATGTCCAAGATATTGAATCAATCAGATGCTTGCATACAGATGTGCATATATATATATATATATATATATATANCCTACATGCAGACAGTACATTCATATACATAAAAAAATAAATAAAAATTAAAAACAAATTCTCTGGATTCATTCATACTCTGGCACTTGGACAGTGGCAACGGCTTCCCCTGCAATCTCTTCCTTTCAATGAAACAGCCTAAATACCTTTGGTGTTGTCAGTTCTTTAATTATATATAATTCTGTTTTCTATCGCTTGTTAAAGAATTTCAATAAGTTCATAGTTTTAGAACAAGTGGTGCAAGATATCATCTCAGCCTTGGCAGTGCAATTAATCAGAGCTGCATGTTTTAAATAATATTTCTACAGGTGTTTTTTCCCAATGTATGTGACTGTTCAGTACAAACAATAGGATAAAAATCTCTTGAAGGAATGTGTGGATAAATGTGTGTATGTGTATGATACTGTTAAACAGAATATTAAGATCTGTCTGTGTATGATTGCAATGCATGTGCCTCTGCTCAGTACAACCTTTATTGTATACAATATGCTGAACATGAACCAGCAACACAAGCCAGTAAGTAACATCCTTTCCTAGCCTGTGTTGCAGCTACTACTACCAGGCTCCTACCATGAGCTTTTATTATTAGTCAGAATATTTTGCCATAGCAATTAAGAATTTGTTAAAAGTGCTTAAGTCAATGTTTATGCTTTACTTAGGAGTTATATGGTAATTAACGTACCAAATTCATTCAAATAATCCTCTTGGACGTTTAGCAACCACACTTAAAGCTTCACTCTGATTTGGCAAGAGGGATTTGAAGGGACAATATTTTGGCCCCTTCCCTCTGAGGTCGACTTAAGTCCTAGAGTCCTGCATTGGCACATTTGTACATGTCCTCTGGCAGTGAGTCACCAGTCATCCTGGGCCAGGGAGGTCTTGGAGATTCACTTAAAAGGACTTCATCCAGCCAGTGTCCAGTCAAGGGAGGAAAGCCCATATAGAGGAAAGACTCCTCACAATTCAAAGGGAAGCTCTGGTCAAGCAAGGCTTGACTTTGTCTTCATATAGATGGAACTGGTGAAGAGAGCCAGGTGCAAGGCTTGAGTGACCCCCTAAAGACAAGAACCTCAAATGACCTTGAGAAAACAAAGTTTAGTTAATCTGGGCTAACAGTGTGGACTTATACACCCAAAATGAAAATATAAACAAAAGATAAATAGTCAATATATTTATTTTAAAACTTGAAAAATTATGCCTCCATATAGTGGGTGTAAAGTTATATGAAATAATGTTAAACATGCATAAAATCCTTAGATCTTGGGATTGATTCACAGAGTAGCATCACCTGCAGCCAAAAGACAAGGCCACTATTGTTAATTAATGCTCAATAATAAAATTTCCTCTTTCTTTCTAGCAACTATCTAAGTGGAAACTCATATCATGACTATTAAAAGGACTGAAAAGTAGATCCTGAGTCCAGACAGCAAGAACAAATGAACAGAAGGAGAAACCTAATAAATGGACTCTTTGAAACCCCAGGTCAAGAAATTCTAATGGACTTTTAAATTAGACATTGGAATTCACCCTGTTCTTATTTCTTCTGGCCCCCTGTCTAGATCCTGTACCTAACTACTTCTGCCTTCTTTTTACTCTCATGGGCACCAGTCAAGGATTTTTGCCTCTATAGTTATGCTTGGGTGTCTTTTAGATTGATCTTCTGAATGGGGGATACTCCAGTTACCACACCTAATGTCTCTTTTCAGCACGCAGAAAATCAAAGCAGTTGGTGTCCAGATTACATTATGGCGGTTGTGGTGATATTTTCAGAAGCTAACATAACTAAAGAGGAGCTAGAAATTGATTAGGCTGTTTAAGGATGAGACCCTTCTAAATTAACCAGACATTTTCTCAGCTGAGAACTCAAGGCTTCCTGGACAAACCAGTAAACACATATCCTTCTGGTAGTCCTGAAAGAGCAGTAAAATTAGAAAGAAAAGAAAGAGAGAAGGAATAAAAAAAAGAAATACATACCAAGCCCTGCAGATTGATGATTTCACCAGAATAAGAAATGGAACCCCACCTACTTTTTTTGTCCTCGTTGCTTTGTTTTGTTATTGTTATTTTGTATTGTTTCTGTTTTTCTATGAGAAGAAAAATAAAGAAAAAAAATCTTAAAAATAAGAAAGATGATATCATGCCATTGTAGGTAAATGGATGGAACTGAAGTTGATCATAGTAAGTTATGAGCAATATTGAGAAAGATTAAGTGTCCTAGATTTTCTTCACATATAGAAATTAAATTTTTAAAAGACTATCTGAAAAGTAGAAGCTAGACTACTAGGGATAGGTAGAGATCTGAGACAGAACGTGGAAGACAGCAAAGTATCCTAGAGAGGGAGCAACAGCATACAAACAGGTATAGTCCCATGGAGGTCAGTTTGTATCCCCAAATGTTCCTCAGTGTGAATACATCCACTGGAGCCTCGTCAACCTATTTATTCTCCCTGTTTTAAAGAAAACCAACTCTCTCTTTGCCAGTATTCATCATTTACCAATATTTCTTCAGCTAAAATTGGATATTATCACCTTTTTCCACATGTATATGCTGGATTTTTTTCTGGTTTGAGTTTGTATGGGTCCTGTGCATCCTGTATTATTGCTGTTAAGTTCACAGGAGTTACTTCTCAGCGACCTGGAAACCTTTGTATCCTTGTGGTCTTTCAATATTCCTGACTCTTACAGTCTTTCCACACCCTCTTCCATAATAGTCCCTAGGCCCTGAGTGGCAGAATTTGGACATAGGTGTCTTATCCAGGGAAAAGCACACTGCACTCTTTTCTTTTTTTTGGGGGGGGGGCGCTTTCAGGGAAAGTGCAGAGAGCAGGGGATTTAAATATGATCATGATGTGTTATATGAAATTCACAAAATTCATTTAAATTAAAATCACACAGAAAGATGTTTCAGCAGTTAAGAGCCTTTACCACTCCTGTAAAGGATGTAGGTTCTATTCCCAAAATATTCATCATGGCTAACAACTGTTGTAACTCAGTTCTAGAGATTCTAATGCCTATTTCTGATCTTCGAGAGCACCCATGAAATGGGTGCACTTAAGCACATGCAGGCTATACATTCATACACATAATATAAAAATAATAAAAATTAAAAAATATTAAACAAAGTAGAGGTAGTATGGAAGTATCACACTGGTAACAAATTTTAAGAGTTCTGAGTAAGAGAGACTAAGGCTTCTTCTGTGGGACTCAGTTAGTGGAAGATTCCAGGTAAGAAAACAAATAGATGGTATCTTAAATAGAAAACAAGTGTTAAAGTTTTAGAAATTCACCAATGAAGTGAGAGATTACTGGAAAAGAGCTGAAACAAAACACACAACATAGAGAAGCATGCTAATATCGGTCTTCTGCTCTGTAGCTGGCAAAGGTTTTTTGTTAATTAAAATTTTGGAGAATTCCTTACATGAGTACTGTATTTAAATCAATACCAAGCCTCGTTCTTGCCCTTCCAAACACTTCATATGTCACCCTCTTCCCTGCCCAATTCTTTTTTTTTTCCACTGTATAAGCTCTGTTTTCACTTTGGTACTGGAGGAAAGGAAAGAAACTAGATTTCCAAAGTATATTATTTAAAATAAATCCATATCTCTCACTCTGCGCAAACATCAATTCAATATGGATCAATGAGCTTGATGGAAACCCTCTATTTCTGAAAATGGCAAAGGAAAATGCAGATAAAACACATCAGGATATAGGCTTAGGTAAAGATTTTCTGAGCAAGACTGTAACGATAAAAGAAAAATCCTAAAGATTGATAAGTAGGATTAGATGAAATTAAGATGCCTCTGCACAGTACAGAAATTAATCACCAGAATGAAGAGATAGCATGAAAAATGGGGAAATATCTTTGTCAATTATGTATCAGACAGATGATTAATATTGGTAAGATGTAAAGAACTATACAGATTAAGCACAAAAACTAAATAATCTAATCAATAAGTGAGCTAATGAACCAAGCAGATAGTTCTCAAAGGAGGAAATCACAATTAAATAAAAATTACTTTTAAAAGCGTTCAACATATTTAGCTGCCAGGAAAATACAGATTACAATCGTTTTGAGATTCCATGGCATCCCAATAAGAATCCCCATCATGGTAATATATCAGAACAAACACTGGTGAAGACACAGGGAAAGAGGAACACTTATAAACACTATTGATGGGAAGATATCTAGTGCAGCCACTATGAAACTAAGCATGTAGATCCTCAAAAATTTCAATACAGAACTACCAGATGATGAAGCTATACCAGTCTTGTCTATATAACCAAAGGATTCTAAGTCAACATACCATAGAAATGCTTGCATATAGGTGTTTATAGCTGCAGTATTTATTAAAAATAGCCAGAAAACACAATCGGCACAAATGTCCACAAATAAATGAAAAATTAAGCTGGTTACTACATGTACCTAAAAGAATTATATGACCATAAAGAAAAATGGAATCGCCAGGCGTGGTGGCACACGCCTTTAATACGAGCACTCGGGAGCAGAGTCAGGTGGATCTTTGTGAGTTTAAGGCCAGCCTGGTCTACAGAGCAAGTTCCAGGACAGCTGGGGCTACAGGGAGACCCTGTCTCGAAAAGACCAAAAAAACAATAAAAATGAAACCATGGCAGTTCGAAGAAAATGGATGGAATTGAAAGCAAATCAGTGTCTGGGAAAAAGAAAACACCATATGGTTTCTTTCATATATGTAATATAAAATTTCAACACATACACACACAAATACACACATGCAGAGAGAGAGAGAGAGAGAGAGAGAGAGAGAGAGAGAGAGAGAGAGAGATCTATATGCCTTTATATATGTGTGCTTGTAGGATCACAAAACTAGAAAGTAGATAATGTAAGTACATGAGGAGACATCTGGGGAATTGGGAAGTACACAGGGAAATGGAACACATGTAAAAGGAAAACAGAAGGGGTAATTAACGGAAATAAAGGGAACAGACTGCTATGGGGGAGAGGGAACAAGGAATAGTCACTGTGGAAAAGAACAATTGAAAGGTAGGTACAGTGACATTCACATATAAAGTGCCCACGATGAAAGATAAAACTATGTAAATGAATATAAATAATTATGAAAATGATTTTACTATCTCATGAATCAAAATACTGCTAGATAAATAGTTGTATAAACTGGTTAATCTCTAGTTAATATCACTAGAAATATCCATTAGCTCTTTAAATAATACACATAAATACCAAACATACTCATGGCTTGATTTTTGATTGTATGTTAGGCTATAACTAAATCTTTAATGCACGGCTCCTGTAATTTATTCTAATTTCTTACATCTTGCCTTTCATCAGAAATGATACTTGTCTCCTCACAGTATGCTTAAATATGCAACAGCAATGTCAACACATACACAAAGGGAGAGATGCAAAACAACATGGCCTAGACAAGTATTTATGAGTACCCATTAAATAGAAAGCAAGATGGAGGTGAGGTCTAAAATAGGTCAGTCTTTTCACTTTATTAGCTTATCTATTATTGTCTGAGAAAATCTAAATAGCTATCATATGATATCCATTATAGTAAATGTCAGGAGAAGTAAAGATAAATTATCTTGAGTATGCAAAAGAAGGTGTTCAATTTGCTTGACAAATACTAGGAGTAAATGGTTTCTGAAGTACAGAACCTTAAAAAAGTAATCAAAAAGATAAGCAAAGTTGGTTTATATTAATCAGCGTGTTATTAAACCATGATTTCCGACACTCAAGAAATTTAACTAATAATTTGGTCACTATTTCATAGGTTATCATCTAATTAACATTATATCCATCCATTTTAAACTGAATAGGTATCCTAAAACTCAGTTATTAGATTACTATGTTATATTATTATTTGACAGCAATATTTTATACACAGAATGTGCGTTACAGAATAAAATATGGTAAACCATTTCTAGTTCAAATTAATTTGTATTGTTTCTACTTTTACACTAATAATCTGAGTAAGAGATTAAAGGTGTTATTTTTTTTACTGAATTTGCCCAATATTTCTGAACTTCTTCATCACAATAACTCAGGATGTTCCTCAAAATAATTATTTTTGCTGAACAGTTATTTTTTGAGAAATATATATATATAATAT
>VZQC01013302.1:5952830-6029126 GCA_009823505.1 Rhizomys pruinosus
AAAAAAAAAAAAAACCACCTTGGTTATTCTGGGCTATCCATATGGCCTTAAGCATCCAGAAGGAAAGTACAACCAGAAATAAATTGTATTAGTCACTTTTCTCCTGTTGTGATAAAACCACCATGACCAAAGGAATTTATAAAAGGAAAAGTTTATTTGAGCTTACGATTGACATTTCCAGGAAATCAGAGTCCATTATGGTGGGAGGCATGGTGGCCGGGGATGGAGCAGCAAGCCAAGGGGTGCATCTCACAATGAGCACCAGAAGTCAAAAGAGAGAGACTAGAGACCACAAGGCTTGTTAAACTCAATAAGCCTGCCCACAGTGACATACTTCCTCCAGCAAGGCCACACCTTCTAAGACCTCCAAGAACAGTGCCACCAACTGGAGACAAAATGTCTGAATACTTAAACCCTATGGGGGACACTCATTCAAACCACCACATAAATAATCAATAAGACCAGAGAAACTGTAATGCAGACACAAAACTTGAGATGTTAGTAAAAAGACAAGAATTTAAAAAAGAGAGCAACATTGTTTGGCCTATCTACAATTCTGAAAAGCAGGCGCATATGCTCTGTGGATGCCACCATTTTTGGCACTCCTCAAAGACATGAGATACAGCTTTTTTTTTTTTCTTTTTACTTTTTAGCCTTCCAATGTAGACTGAGGACTGCTGAGATACTCAGCTTGTGAAATAAGCAGCTAATGGAAATTTGGCCTCCTCAGAATATGGACTGCCATTGTTGGATTACCTCAGCAGTATCATGGAGGCTAATGCAGGGGGATCAAGACAGGACACGTACTTACTGGACTTCATTTGGAGGCACAATATTTAAAGCAAAAGCACGTCAGTAAGGGTTTCCTTCTGCATAAGGTTTTATTTTTGTAGTGTAATGTCTTAATCATAGTCTACCATCAAATATTTTAGGAATATCTTTAATGTTTAGATAGTATATTAGCAGCATGCTATAATTACATCATAGTTTCTCACGCAGAGGCAATCTATTGCAAGGAACTTCTTTGCTGCCAATTATAATAGAATGTTTAAAGTTAAAAAGCTGATTAGCAACACTGAATACTGTAGAAATGCACTTTGCCCAGTAATACTTGAGTTGTTGCAATATTATATTACTCATGTGGTTGTTACAGAAAATTCTTAACTGTAATTGATGGTTGTTGCCATAATAGTATATTGCCTGTATTTCTACCTCTTGTAATGGGCTTTATGTGCTAGATTTCAATATCCTTGAGCCTGTGCAAGTGCACAAGCCTTTTTAAAAAAAAGAAACATGGTTTACTTGCACAAAATTGTTCAGATTTGAGAAATCGTTAGTGCCCTTGAAGTGGTTTTTGAGTATGTGAAACAAATGGTGAGAATTTGAATTGTCCCCTTATAGTATTGAAATATAGTCTACTTAATCTATCAAATCATGTTCATGCTCTGATTTTATATGCTTGTATCTATCAATAAATATTGTGAAAAAAATGAAGAAAAAAAAAGAAAATCATTTAACCATTTGTGTGTAGATTAATTTCGGGAATCTCTTTGTTACTAATTCATTGCATTTGAATGTGTTTATGCCAGTGTCATACTGTATTTTTGCAGTAAAATTTGAAATTTAGGTAACAAATTTCTCCAATTGTTTTTGTTTTTTAAAGATTGTTTTAAAACAATCTTAAGCCCTTAAAGTTTCATATGTATGCTATGATAATTCCTCTAGTTTTCTGCAAAAAATTGCTATGGACATTTTGAGAGGAATTGTGTTTAAACCATAGATTGCTCTACAAAGTAATGACATTTTAACCATATTAAATAGTTTCAGAGCTGTGGAGACTGCTCAATTTTTAAGAGCACTGGCTACTCTTGCAGAGGACCTTGGTTTTTTTCCCAGCATCTATATTGCAACCAATAACCATCCATAATTCCAGTTTCAGAGGAATTTGATGCTTTCTTTGGGGCTTCATCGGCATTTAATGGCATGGATGAGCTTGGATACATGAGGAAATACACTCATAAACATAAACTAAAAATAATAAATAAAAATAAATATATCTATACATAAGCACATGATGTCTATGGATGGGTTCTTTAAACTCTACCAACAATGTTTTATAGATTTTCATATTTTATTTAATTTCTCAAAAAGTATTTCATTTCTCAATGTAATCATAAAATGAATTATTCTCATAGTTTCATTTTAATATTTTATGTACTACATGGAAATGTAGCTAATTTTTGTAAACTGATTTTTTAGTCTGAAATTATTTTCAATTCCTTTTTTTAGTTTTAATGAGTTTTGATAGAATATAGTATTTTATAGATGTAAGAGTATTTTATCTGTGAAAGTGTTAATTTTACTTCTTTTGTGATTTGGATGTCTTTTATTTCTTCTTTTTGCCTACTTTATTGGGTCAGAATTTCTAATAACGTGTTGAAGAAAATTACTAAATGACATATTCCTCATTTTCTTCCTAATCTTAGAAGAATAACTTTCAAATATTCACTATTGATTATGAGGTTATCTATGGGTTTCTCATCTGCAATTATTATTTTGTAATAGTCTCCTTTACTTTCTAGGATGTTGAAGGCTTTTATCCTGAAAGGTTGATTTTTTTAAAAGATTCCTGCATCATTTACTATAATTGTACACTTTTTCTTTATTAAGTTAATATGTTATGCTGTATTATTGATTTCCATATGTTGAAATATCCTTGTTTTCTAGTAACAAAGTTCATTTGCTTATGGCATATAATGCTTTAATATGCTGCTGAATTTAATTTGCTAGTATCTTGTATGGAAATTTATATACCAATATTAATAAAGCTTATTGGTGATATTTTTCCTTAAATATATTTTATTTATTATTTATTATTTTGCACATGATTGTATTGTCTACAAGTATATCAGTGCAACCATGCCATATAATGCTAGAAGAGAGTGTCATATTCCCAATAAATGGAGTTAAAGTCAGTTGTTAGCCACTATGTAGAAACAGGGAACCAAACCCTAGTTTTCTAATCTTTCTTTTGTAGTTTTATATTAAACAGATGCATAAATCCCTTGAACAAATCACACTAGCCACATAATCAGTTCAGTAAAACTATTAATCCATCCACCCTCCTTCCTACAGAGCTTTGAGCTTCATAGACATCCCTACCCTCTTACATTCTTACATTGATCTTCTTCAGTGTTCCCCCCATTTTTTTATTTAGCTGTCACGTGTTCCTAACCCTCAGACCCTTAACTGATATATAGGTAGGAGACCTCTGGAAGAACCAGTCCATCTGCAGGCTACCCCTTTGTCACAAGTCATACCAGTTTAGAATTCCATTCTTCCTCCCACATACCAACTCACACACAAAAAGCAGAACTCTTTGCTCTTACCTTGGCCTTTACATTAACACAAAACCTAAAGGTTAATGTCTAAACTGAACTGCTAATATGCATTCTAGTACTTTCTTATGCCCTGATTTGAAAGAGAAAGGCTTAGTGAGTTCAAGGGAGATTCCAACAGTTAATGGCAAATTAATCCAGGAACTTTAGACTACTGCTTGCCTACGGAGGCAGCAGTCTTTATTGCAGACTCAACCAAAGCTTTTCTGACTAAATAGCCAACCGTAACACTCCAGCTGACAGTCTTGCTAAACAAGGAAAAGTAGACTCCGCCTCACTTACTTCTAATCCACTGAACTCTGCTCACCCAGAGCCTGTCTCCTCTTCTCTTAACTCACTTATCCTTGAAGCACATGTTTTATTTCAACTTTTGTACGTCTTGCCCATGAGGCTTTCCAACTACAAACGGGGGGGGGGGGTCTCTGTAGACGTGTCAACAGTTAAAAAGAGTCCATAGCTTTACCCCACTTATATTTCATTCTCCTTCCACTTTTTCTTTGACATTCAAGATGAAATCTCTCAGCTTTTGGCTCCTGCCAGCATGCCTTCTGCTTGCTGCCATGATTCCCCTCCTTGATGGACCATTTTCCTTTTGGAACTATAAGCCAAAATAAATTCCTTTATATTTTAAAAAAATATCGGCTGCTCTTTTAGAGGCCCTCGGTTCAATTTTCAACATTCACATGTGGGTTAACATATCAGATTTCTGGTATGTTCTCAGTAATAGCCTTTTTCTCCTTTTTGCTCAGGTTTGGGACCTCCTTTTGGCCTCAACTGAGCAGTTGCTTGAGGAACATCAACCTCTTGGTACCTTACTTAAGAAATAAATCTTCTCCTTCACTTTGTCACACAATCTCCACACCACCATCTCCCAGAGTATTACCTGCTACCATGTTTTACCCCAAGGAGCTTTCAGAATACCTCCTTTCCCCACCCAGTAAGCCCAAAGGCATCTCACAGAAACCAACTGGAAGATCAACTTTATCTATGTGCCCCCCTGCCTCTCAGCAACTCCATTATGTTCCCAAGTTGATAGACAATCAGATTCCCACTAGGCCTGACAGGTTACAAGTTCACATTCACAATCTTCTCTCTAAAATAACTCCTTGTTTGGGCTGTACTCTTTACTACAATATGACAATGGACCTACTTTTTTCTAAGAGAATTCAGTGCCTACCTATCTTCTTAGGTATTAAATACAATTTTCTTATCCCCTTTGGACTTCAGTCCTCAGGAATGGTAGAATATGCTAATGCTCTTCCCAAACAAAACTTAAGTAAAATACTGCTTGAATCCAAACTTGCCTGGCTCCCTCTGTTATCTATTGTTCTCCTTCTTTACAAGCTCTCACCAGAAAGCTTATTAAAATGAGCCCATTTGAGATAATGTTTTTCTGGGCCATCATTGTACACACTCTCTATGTCACACCCCTCTTCTTTCTTCCTTAATGTATGACCTACATCAAATCTGTACAGATACTTTAAAATATTTTGTTCACAGGTACCTTATTAAGAGTCATCCCAACACAAGGATGAGTGGCCATACATTTTTAACCCCTTCAAATCCTTATACCAAAATGGCATGGGCCTCACCAGGTAATAATTTTTAATCTTTTGTTTATTGAGTTTTTGAGAATTTTATGTACTCTCTTTTGTTTGTATTCATATCCTTTCCTCTATATCCACCTCCTTGTTATTCCCTACCCAAATGCATCTTGTCTGTTTTTTTTTTATTTTTATTGAATTTTTTGGTTATCAAACAATATGATTTGATTGTATTTAGATCCACTCCATTATCCACATTCTCGTTACTACCCTAAAATAATTTAGAGTATATTATTATTATTATTATTAATATTATTATTATAATCACTATTGCTAGAGAGACGACTTGGCAGTTAAGAGCACTAGATGTTCTTGCAGAAGACATTGGATTAAATCCCAACACCTACATGGTGGGTAACAACCACCTGTAATTCCAGTTCCATGGAATCTGATGCCTACATAATCTGATCTGTGTTGCAAATGACCTTCAGTTTGAATCTGTCCAGTGAAACCTGATTAAACTACTAATAGTCCCATCCCTGTAAGAGACTATCTCTCCCTACTCCTAGCAGTCATCAATTTCCTAAAGTTCCTAAGGTTGCATTGGAATTTCTCACACACTTCCTAATGTCTCTGCTGGGATTTTTGTCTGGTTTGAGATTACATGGGACTTGGGCATGCTATAACCATTGCTTTGAATTCATATGAATAACTGACAAGCTGTCTGGAAAACTCAACTATTTTAATAGCAGCATAGATAAAGAGCATCTCTGAGTGGCTACATTACTATAATCTCAAAAGGACTCCCGATCCTGACTATAAAACATCTAATACACAGGCAATGGAAAAACAAAATGCCAAATGAAAAAAAAATCTCTTCACTTTTAGTAGCTACTTATGTGATCTTCTCAGACTCTTTTGCTATCCCTTCCTCGGAGGCACCAAATATTGTCATAGCTTCCCAGACACTCTCTGGATGCACTGCCTTTTTTTTCCCTCATAACCTTGTTTGAACTAGGCAACACAACTCATCCATTACCCTTTCTGTAGGACCCTGTGCATTTCTCATTTTTACCCCAAGAACAAAAAGATTCCTATCCATTATTCAACAATCAGATCTTACTAAGTTTGCCTTATCTGGATAATATGCAGTCTGGGAAAATGAGTCACTATCTAAGTAAACTGAGACATCGCCTCAAATATTTTCTCCCAACTTAACTTCTCATGCTATTGTTTCAGCTTCTCAGGATATTTTTCTTTTGTGGTGTATCAGCTTCCATCTTTTTTTCCCAGCAAATTGTTCTATTGTGTTTGTATACTTAACTTCTAATACCTGGAAACTTAACTCTTTTCCGGTAACCAAACTGTCCCCCTTTTTGTTTCAGTTCCTTCCTCAGTCTCAACTTCTTGGCTTAAGGTATCCCATCATGCACTTCTTTATTGCAGGCCTCTGTATGTTTTCTGCACTCAGTATGGGCATCCCCTCCTCAATTCTCTAATTCCAATAGGATTCTAAGGACTTTTACATACCCTAGAAGAAGCTGCTTCTATTACAACCTTCCCAAACCAAATAGACTCACTTGTAAGTGTCCTCTATAACTGAAGAGCTCTGGACATCATTGCTGCCTAGAAAGGGGAGATCTGTCTTTTACTCCAGGAAGTGTACTGTGTCTATATAAACCAATCCAGAATAGTCCCAGACACATTAAAGTAAGAAGAAAAAGTAAAATCCTATGAGACTGAACACCTTAAACTTTGCTAATGCTCCAACTCATGGAGAAAGTGTGCCAATCTGTAACATTTGCTGCCATGGGTAGCTCCCTTCCTGGGACCTGTTCTCTTTTTGCCTTTCACCACTAACCTTTGGATTTTGTCTTATTTATTGCCTGACCTGTTTTGAATATAAAACATTAATCTCTTTTAGCTAAGACACCACCAGAAAACATGTCAACAACATCCTATTTTCCAAAATTTCTGATACCAAAGACTGCCCCAGGACCCTCATGATCAGGATACTGCTGTTGTCCAACAGAAGAGTTATGAAAAGAAAAATCATTTAAATAGGAACACAAGTCAAGGATGTGAGATCTGGTAATGTTGCTTGGGAAAACTCCTCAATTTATTTGAATAATGAGTTAGCAAAATAAAGATATTGAGTTTCTAGAAATAAAGTAACATGTTTATCCCAATCCTTGGTGTCCTTGAACTATTGATACCCTCTAATAAGGTCACAAGAGATGCTTATCACTTACCTACTACTCTTAACTCCCCACTCTCTGGTTACTCCTAGCAACCACAAACTGTGATCTCAAAAGGAAAATGTGCAATTCTCTTCACCCTTCCAATTTCCTGTTCTGTAAACACCTATAAGTGGACAGTGAGCTCTCTGGTTTCTTGAACTAGAGATTACCCCTGCACAGGTGTGTCCTGTATATAACTTATAATGTCATAAAGTCTTTCATCACCCTTCCTATCTTTCCTTCTAGATGAGCTTATAACACTGATGGCATTATAGACATCCACTACAGAATCATACTTTGATTTGTTTTGTTCTAGATGGTGGATCAATAGTTCCTCAAAATGTTTAAATTTTTCAGAGTTCCTATAAAGTATTTTGCCAGTCTCTATTGGTAGATACTATTGTATTTAATGTTTCAGTGGGAGAATGAAGGTCTGAATCTTCTAGTCCACCATTTTTTCACATGTCTCAGTTATGCAGATTATATATATATATATATATATATATATCATGCATACTTAGATTTTTTTTAGTGTGTGTGTGTGTGTGTATGATGTGTTTGGGTGTGTACATGGCACAATGTGTTTATAGAAATCAGACCTTCCATATGTGGAATCATTTCACTGGAAACATGAGTTTTAATGGAAACATGAGTTTGGGGTGTCAAAGTCATATTGTCAGGCTTGTGTGGCAAGTGCTTTTACCCACTGAGCCATCTCACCTGCCCCCTGCTATATATTTTTGAATAATCATTATTTATGTCTTTTATAGGGTCTGGTGATATGATAAATCTAAATACAGATTCAAATATGGTGCCTGTAAGAAACTTATTCTAAAGGGTTTCAGAGGGATATATCATTTTCTTAATCTTGTAATATGTGATATACAAATTTGAGAGAAGTCGATGAAACATATATATAGCAAACCTATGTTACATATGAAATACTACAATATCATAGCACTAAAATAAAATAAAAATATTATAAAATAATATGTTTCATTGTAGAGCTTAGCTGTATTCAACTCCATGTCTGCCTTTGGCTAAATTATACTACATCTTAGAACACACTTGTTTCAGTGGTCAGTGTCACTGGTTAGAAGCCTGGATGCTTCAGTTACCACGTATGGGATTTAGTCTCAATTCTGACACTTGGTAACTCTGTCTTCTTTAGAGTATCACATGAGTTTCCTTTCTTTATCTATATAATGAAATAATTCTGATGTGTATCATATATTCACATAATAAATATTAAAATAGTTAATTTTATAAAGTGCTTACACTTGTATAACTTGATAGTGTCTTAGCTATTATCTTCACAACAGTAAAATAGCTGCATTCTTTCAGAGTTTCTGTAAAGCAAATGGAATAACTTACTAGATGGCTAAACATATTAATCTGGCATCTTGACTGGGCCATGAAGATCTCCAGATTTTGCTCAAAAAATATTCTGCATATCCTTTCTAAAAATGTTTCAATTATTTTATTTTTTAAATTTTAAATTTAAGAACATAAAGTTATATTTTTACCTGTATACAAGTTTATGGTTAAACTGTGTATGCCTAAATATGTTTTGAATTAAAAACGATAAATAAAATAAAAAAATAAAACTCATCTTGGACAACTTCAAAAAACTTATGTGTGTGAGTGTATTGCTTGAATGTATGTAAGGGCACTCTTGTCATGTCATGCACAGAGAGGTGAGAAAACAGCATCTGATGCCCTGGAACTGGATTTATGGACAGTTGTTAGACACTATGTGGGTCATGGAAATGGAACCCAAATCCTATGCAAAAGCAGCTCGTGCTCTTAACTAGTGAGGCATTTCACCAGTGTCAACATGTTCTTTTTAAAATTACTTTAAAAATATTTTTATGTATATTAGTGTTTTCTCTGCATGCATGTAAGTGCACCACATGCTTGCAGTAACCAAAAAGGATGTAAGATGGCAGATCCCCGGGAACTATAGTTACAAGTAGTTGTTAGCAGCCATGTAGATACTGCAAATCTAACCTAAAGCCTCTGAAAGAGCAACCAATGCTTTTAACTGCTGAGACATCTCTACAGCTCTGTATTCTGCATACTATTATGAAGGAAGTTCTGAATAAGTTTAACATGTGGCTGTATCTTACCCACTCACATTAATGTCTGCATAATATAAAATGTTGACAATCTCTTGAGGTAAACTGAATTCTTTCTACCAGTATACCAACTGGGATTATGTTTTTGGTTTGTTTATTTTTTTCCATGTCTTTGAATTCTTATTAAAATATTGGATTTTCTGGGGTCTTGATTGAGCCTTTTGGTATATGGACTACAATTTACCATTCCAGATCTTCAGGCTTTTAAATTCAGAATAGAACTAAACTATCAGCACATCTCTCTTGTTCTCAAGATTACCATTTACCCTACAGAGTTTGAAACTTCTCAGTTTCTATTACTTCATGAGTCAGCTTAAATAATGAAACTCCTTTCTTGTCTATAGGTGTGTGTGTGTGTGTGTGTGTGTGTGTGTGTGTGTGTGTGTGTGTGTAGTTGATGCTTCAAGAATAATTTAAAACTTGGGAAAGGATATATGTAGTCCTGAATTACTCTCCTCGGATTTTTATAGCTAATTGTCATCTTTGTATTCCCTGAGAATCTCTTCCTCTATCTCAAGAGCCCCTTTCCACAGTCAGTCATCATACCTTCAATAACATTCAGTTTAGAACAAAGTAGCTGTAGAAGCATATGAACAGTACACAGTAAAGTGTTACTAACAATAAAAGAAGAAAATTAAGCAGAAATATTTGTTGTTGTATCTTGAAATACTGAAAAAGCAAAATCCTTTATGACAAAATATAGGAAATAAATATAATAACGAAAAGAAATGAGATTTAATCATCATTCGACACAAACCACTTTACTGGAAGAGTATAAGGAAAGACATAGACATATACATGTATGCAGAAAGAAAAAACAACAATGCTTTGGATGATTTTCTTAAATTCATTCAACATATTATTGATTATTGCTCAAAGGGGATAAGAAATAGTTTATTCTGTAGCTAAATATGAGTGGTGGTGGCCCAGGGGCATACATTCAGTTTACTTCAAATTCGAAGTTCCCACTGGAAGCAATTTCATGAAGTTTATATAGTAACAAAACAAAGGAAACTCATAAATCAATATGCTTCACAAATACATTGGAGGAAATATTAACTAGGTGTATACAGCCAAAGGGAAATCTCAGTTACGGGCCTCAGAGGCTATCTGATGACACTTAGCCTTTTGGTTGGTGGGAGCTAGGACTTTGTTAAGTAGATACATTCCAAAAACGATTTATCTGTTACTCACAGGATGTTAAGTCGGGAACACAGGTGGGCCAGAAAGGAATGGCTATTTAGGGCCGAGATAGCCCCAGATAATTTGTAAATAGGCTCTGGATTTGCCACATCCCAAACTCTCAATAGTCATTGAACTACTGATCAATTATTGGGTGTTTAGGTAAGTTCAGTCCAAGATGCAGGTTTGAAAGAGGATGAGGGAAGAAGAGAGAGAGGGAAGGAGAGAGTGGAGGGGGAAAAAGAGAGGGAGAGAGAAAGAGAGAGAGAATCATTTATATGGTACTTTGATTTTAAGGACAAGGTGCAAAGGGGTTCTTTCAAGCACAGTGAACAGATATTTTCTATAATTAGGATAAGCCTTGCCTTTAGAAGTGTGCATTTCCTTTTCACTTTATTCATTATTTATTTATATTTATTTTTGAGATAGGACACATTTATTTATTTACTTATTTAGACTTATTTATATTTGAGATAGGGTATCCTATCTCCCAAGCTGACTCCAAAGTTTCTATATAGCTGAGGTTGAGTTTGAACTCCTAATGCAACTGACTCCACCTCCCTAGTGCTGGGATTATAGGCATGGCCCATCCAGCCTGGTTTGCATGATGAGCCTCAGACAGGAATTTTGGATAAAGAAAAAAATTGAAATACCTTCAAACTTGAATCAATGCATGTAATCTTTGTGCTCATTTTTATAAACATAATAAAATCCAAAAGTTATTCATTAGAATATAAGTTCTTTGTCAGTTTGTGAAAGAACAAAACACAATTCATTCACTTCTTTTTTTAATAAAATATTTACTGGTGTTTTATTTCATACATCATTTTTCAGTCCAATTTTGATATAATTCCCTTTCCCTGACCCCCACCCCACCCAAGTTCACAGTTTCTGACATAATATCCTGCTTCTTTCTCTCAGGGATTTTAAAATTTTATTTTATTTTTTTTTTATGTGTATGAGTGTACTGTCTGCATGTGGGTTTGTGCACCTGTGTTGTGCAATGCCACAGAGGTCAGAAGAGGGCGTTGGATTCCCCTGGAACTGAAGTTAAAGATGGTTCTCAGCTGCCATGTGGGTGCTGGGGATCAAATCCGGGTCCTCTGCAAGAGCATTTGGAGCTCTTAACCGCTAGGCCATCTTTGCAGCCCTCTCTCAGGCTTTTTAAAGATTTATTCTGCCTGGGGCTGGAGAGATGGCCTAGCGGTTAAGAACACCAACTACTCTTATAGAGGACTTTGGTTCGATCCCTGGCACCCACATGGTGGCTGAGAACTTTCTGTAACTCCAATTCCAGGAGAACTCCAGTTCCAGGGGAATCTGACACCCTCTTCTGACCTTCGTGGCTTTGCACGACACAGTTGCACAAACCTACATGCAGACAGTACATTCATACACATAAAAATAAATAAATAATAATA
The DNA here is from genome assembly GCA_009823505.1 of Rhizomys pruinosus. Lineage (NCBI taxonomy): Eukaryota > Metazoa > Chordata > Mammalia > Rodentia > Spalacidae > Rhizomys > Rhizomys pruinosus. Next base: position 5,964,754 of record VZQC01013302.1, read on the forward strand.
AAAATAAAGATTTACTCTGCCGGGATTTATTGTTTTGGGTAGTATTTAACTGTATCAGTCACTTCTTTGACCAGTCCTTATGTTTTTGTTGTTCACTCCCATTTCTGTTACTCCAAAATATGCCAATATAAATGTCACATATGTATCAAAATTATAGCCTCCAAAAATAAACGGTATGTTATTTCCAAACTGTGTTTATAAATTCACATTTTCCCTTTAATTTTATATTACTCTAAAATATGAATACATATCTTCCACCCATATATGGTAATTACAGTGTCTGAAAATAAGTGGTGGAAACCATTAAGAGACTCATATTATAATAGCACTGTTGTTTTCAGGTAAAAAGAAATATAACAATAATGTTGCTCAACTTGCCTTTCAACTGGGGATTTGGTGATGGCATCCACAAATGAGGGAAAACTTTCCCCTTTGTCTGAGGCTACGTTACTTCACTTAACGTAATGACTTCCAGTTCCATCCATTTACCTGCAAAGTTCATGATGTCATCTTTCTTTACTGTTGCCTAGAAATCCATTGTGTAGATGTACCACATTTTTGTTATCCACTCTTTAGTTGAGGGACATTTGAGTTAGTTCCAGTTCTTTGTTATTGTGAAGAGAGGTGCAATAAACTGATGTGCGTGTATATTTGGTAGGCTCATTTCGAGACATTTAAATGTTCTCCACATGCTTTCCATAGTGGTTATAGGAGTTTACATTCTCACCAGCAGTGGATGAGTGCTCCTTTTTCTCCATAACCTCTTCAACATTTGGTGTCTTTTGTTTTATTAATCTTAGCCAGTCTTTTCAGAGTGAGATGATATCTTAGAGTGGTTTTAATCTGCATTCCCTTAATTATTAACAGTATTGAGAACTTTTAAGATGTATCTCAGCCATCTTTACTTCCTCACTGGTGAAGTCTCAGCTCTTTATTCCATCTTTTGAGTGAGTAATTTATTTTATTATTTCTTTGTTTTTTAAGTAGTTTATTTATTCTGGAGGATAGTGCTCTGTCAGATGTATCACTGGTAAAGGTTTCCTCCCACTGTGGTTTTCTCTTCATTTCTTTGATTGTTTCTGTAACTGTACAGAAGCTTTTGAGTTGGATGAGGTCCCACTTGTCAATTGTTGACCTTATATCCTGGGTGGCTGCTGTTTGATTTTGAAAGTCTTTTCTATGCCTATATCTTGTAGGTTGATGCCAAAGTTTTCTTCTATTACCATCAGAGTTTCACATTCCATATTGAGATCTTTAATCCATTTGGAGTTTATTTTTGTACAGGGTTAGATGTAGGGGTTTAATTTTGTTCTTCTACAAATGGTGATCCAGTATTGCCAGCACCATTTGCTGAAGGTGCCATATTTCCTCCGCTGAGCTTTTTTTTGTTTTTGTTTTTGGCCCTTTTGTCGAATATGAGGTGGCTGAAATAGTGTGAGCTCAATTTTGAATTTTCAGTTTTTTTCCATTGGTCAATGGGTCTGTTTTTTTGTGGCCGTATCAGGCCATCTTTATGACTATAGCCCTGTAAAGTAGCTTGAAGTCTGGTAAGGTGATGTACCGTGTATTGTACTTTTTGCTCAGGGTTGATTTAGCTATTCAGGGCCTTTTGTTTTTCCATATGAATTTAAGAATTTTTTCATGCCTGTGAAGAAACTCATGGGGATTTTAATTGGGATTGCACTGAATCTGTATATTAATTTAACTATATCAATTTTTCCAGTCAATGAGCATGGGTTGTCTTTCCATCTTTTGATGTCATTTTCATTCTCCATCAGGGGTTTAAAATTTTGGTATAGATATCTTTTGTGTCTTTCATTAGTTTTTTCCCCCCAGGTTTTATTTTAATTAATTTATTTATTTATTAATTTATTTATTTATTTAGAGACTTCTATGAGTGGGACGGTCTCCTTATATTCCTTCTCCAGTTGCTTGTTGTTAATGTGAAGAAAGGTTACTGATTTTTATAGATTAATTTTGTGTCCTGCCACTTTACTGAAACTCTTAATCATTTCTAGGAGTTTTCTGGTGTACTATTTATCATCCCTCAGGTAAACTATTATATCATCTGCAAAAAGGGATAGTTGGACTTCCTCATTTTCAATTAGTATTCCTTTAATTCCCATTTCTTGCCTTATTGCCCTAGTAAGTCTTTCAAAGTCTATATTGAAGAGGAGTGGCGAAAGTGGACAGTCTTCCTGGGTTCCCGCCTTTAAGGGTATGATTCTAATTTTTCTCCCTTTAGGATGATGTTGGCAGTGGGTTTGCTGTATATGGGTTTGATTATATTGAGGAATATTTGCTTCAGTCCAATTCCCTCTAGAACTTTAAACATGAAGGGATGGTGGATCATGTCAAAGGCTTTTTCTGCATGAATTGATGTGATCTTGTGATTTTTGTCTATTAGGCCACTTATGTGTTTCATAGTATTTATTTATTTACTTATGTTAAACCATCCCTGCATCTCTGGTATGATTCCAAGTTGATCATGATAGATAATCTTTTTGATGTGGGTCTGTATGTGATTTGCTAGTATTTTGTTGGGAATTTTTGCATCTATGTTCATTAATAAGATGAGTCTATAGTTTTCTTTTTTGTGTGTTGGGTTTAGGGTTAATTTTTTTCTCTCAAGTGTTTTTTACTACGGTCTTAGATTGTTTATTTTTTTCCTTTTTTTTCCCTTAATGTGGGCACTTAGGGCTATAAATTTCCCTCTTAAGACTGCTTTTAAACTATCCCATAGGTTTTGTTGTTTTTTATTATCATTTTCATTTAGTTCCATGAATACTTTTATTTCCTTCTTTACTTCTTCCCTGTCCCACTCATTAGTCAGAATTGAACAGTCTCCATTTGTTCTTGTAGCTAGTAGGGCTTATTCTGGTGCTAATGTTTAGCATTTCAGTCTTCAGTCACCCACTGGCAACTGGTTGACTCTGCTCATGCTGATGACACAGGAGGACTGTGGTGTTTTGCCGGTGCCCTGAGAGCCAGGGAGCTGGTGCTGGATTCCCAGGAGGTTCTGGCTCACCTGTGTGTGTGGTGGCCCCCAGTGCATCCTGCTTACTGCTGGGTGACTGCCCATGCAAATCATGCTGGAGGGATGTGGTATTTCAACTGCACCCCAAGAGCCAGGCTGCTGACCCTGGATTACTGTGCGGTTCTGGCTTACCTTTGTGTGTACCAGTCCCCTGAGCCAATTAATTCACTTCTATTTGGGAATGGGAATAAAGATGAGAAAAATAAGAATAAAGAGAAATAAATAAAAATCATTCATCCTATGGGAAATGTTAATGTGGTACAAGACAGAATGTTCCTACCCCTTGGCTATTTCTTATTCATATCAAGAATATGGGCCAATGGCCAGGTGTAGTAGGATGTACTTTTTTTTTTTTAATTTTTTTATTTAATTTTATTTATTTCTGTATGTGTATGAATGTACTGTCTGCATGCAGGTTTGTGCACCTGTGTCGTGCAATGCCGCGGAGGTCAGAAGAGGGTGGTTTGGATTCCCCTAGAACTGGAGTTCTCCAGGAATTGGAGGTTCAGACGGTTCTCGGCCGCCATGTGGGTGCTGGGGATCGAACCCGGGTCCTCTGCAAGAGCAGTCGGCGCTCTTAACCGCTAGGCCATCTCTCCAGACCCAGGATGTACTTTTAATCACAGAACTCAGGAGGTAGAGGCAGGCAGGATCTCTGTTATATGGGGAATGGTCCGGAATGACCAACATAGCTGATTCCTGGCCATGAGGGTCTACATAGTGAGATCCTGTATTAAAACAATAATAAAAGATGTATATAATTTTTGTTACATTCAATAGCTAATTTCAACACTTTAGTGCAATTCCTTTTACACTGTTCTAATTGAAACTCAAGCAAGAGGTGAGAAAAGATTTAATCAACACCCAGTGACAAGTCGAGGTGGATATGCTTTGTTATGGTTTCAGCTTTGGTGATATCCAGCAATTAAGCAATTAAGCAGTAATGAATATTTTATACCATTTTCCATAAAGATAGGGAAGATTATAGTTATCATGTTTTTCTTCATTAGTGTGTATCTGCCAAAAATAATTTAATGAACTTTACTTAAGAGAGAAATTGGATATTTATAATTCACTGTCTCAGGACTAGCACATCATCCAGTGAATGAAGATAAAAAGGAGACCATCACAAATTGAGTCTTTTCAAATCAGTAAATGTCAATCTACACTTTCATTTCTCAATATATTAATTTTTAATTTCGATTGCATTTTTGTTTATGATAGTTTGCCCTTAAATCTTATTTTTCATCGTAGCTTCCATTTCCTTTTCCTGTAAAATACATAACTTGTACTTCTTGCCCTTTAATGTTGCAGAGTTACAAAGGCTTCTATACTGAGTTCTTGAAAATAACAGGGAATGTGAAAATATCCTAATTTTCTTTTTTTATTTTATATTATTCCAAAATATGAATATATACACTCCATACATAAGTCAAAATTAAAAATTATGAAAATAAACTATAAGTTGATTCCTAAACACATTTAGAGATTCACATTTTAACAGTAAATTTGCATGCAGGTATAAAGTCCTATAATTTTACATTCTTTTTTTAGAATATGACTACATATCCTCCATCTATATATGGTAATTACAATGTGTGAGCATAATTGATAAGGCAATTCTAGAGCCCATTTTTCTTAGCTATCATCTAAGTAAACCCTTTCATTTTACAGATGAGCAAAATGAAGTCTGTCAGAATAGATTACTTTCTTCAAGCCATCCAACATACTAATAAATTATAGCTAAATAATCCTAGTTATATCTAGTATCCTTATAGCAAAAATAATTTTTCTTAATAATATGTTATACACAATTATAAAAAATTATAAACATTTTATATCAATGTGTTGAATAGCTTTAGTTGTCAATCTGACAAATTTGGGTAAAACAAGACTGTATTTGTAATTTTCTTCATTGGACTAGGCTGTTGCCATGTTTGTTTGGCATTTTCTTGAATGTTGTGTGGTGTGTGAGGGCCAGGTCTTTGTGGGCAGTTCCACTCCTGGGCAGGTAGTCCTGTGTTGTATAAGAAAGCAGCTCTGCGGCAGGCTGGGATGTAGCCCCCAGACCCAGTTGTCCTTTGTTGTGTGGCTCACAGATTCAGGGCAAGGACTAAGGAGAAATTGTGCACCTAGAAAACCAACAGCTTTGGAGCCACCGTAGAAACCACTGATTCTGGAGAACATGGTAAGGATATTCTCTTTTTCTTTTTTTTTTTTTTTTTTTTTTTTTTTTTTTTTTTTTTTTTTTTTTTTTTTTTTTTTGCGGACAGGTCTCCCTGTAGCCCTGGCTGTACTGGAATTCCTTCTGTAGACCAGGAGGCCGGCCTTGAGCTCACAAAGATCCGCCTGCCTCTGCCTCCCAAGTGCTAGGATTAAAGGCGTGGGCCACCACGTGTGGTTCCCAAATCCGTGGATTACTTGGTGAAGTGGTCAAAGCTAACATCCTCACGAGTAGTTGAGATTGACATCTTTTGCCCTTGAGATGCACAGAAAGGGACACAAAGATAATATTATTGCTGGAAATAGATGATTTGTCTCTATTCATGAGGAAGCAAACATCCAAACTGAGGTACCTTCTGCAAATTAACTGCCCAGTCTCTGAAAAGTTTATTTTCATGAAAGATAGAGAAAAAAAGACAAGTGGATTGTTGTAGATTAAAGAAGAGGAAAGCAAGTTATAGTGCTAAAAATAGGTGTGATTCTAAGTTGGACCTTGGAAAAAACAAATGAAACAGTTATTTGAGTAACACTACTGAAGCAATGGGGAGGGGTCCCATTTGAATATAGACTAGTTCTGTAACAATGTAAAATCTTCTGAGGGTGATGCATCTTGGTTATGTAGAAAGGGCCTTGTTCATAGGAGATATGTGCTGACATGTGTAGAAGTGTGTCTGCTACTAATTCTTAACTAGTCCAGAAAAAATAAAAAGACAAATATGACAGAATATTAACAATTAATAAATATCTATGCAGAAAATAATGTGTTAAGCTGTTCTTGAGATGTTGCAATAAATTCTTAAAATTTCAACAACAACGACAACAAAAAAAGAAAGCAGCTCTGGCACAGGTCAGAGATCCAAGGCAGTAAGAAATGTTTCTCCATGGCCTGAGCTTGAGCTCTTGCCTCCGGGTTTCTGCTCTGAGTTCTTACCTTGGGCTTTCTCAGCCATCAACTTTGACCCAGGAGATGTAAACCAAATAAAAAGTTTTCTCCCCACGTTGGATTTGGTCAGTTTCTATCACAGGAATAGAAAGTAACTACAGCAACCAATGTTTTCAACACATTCATTTCAACTAGACATTATGACTTTTTTGAAGTGGTGTATTGACAACATGCCAGATTCTTTTCCTCTTCCTTAATTGAGTTTTTTTTAACTTGTGGAATAATATATGGCAATAAACTCTGAAATACAGTTTAAATATACAAACTTCAGTATTGACCATTTTCCATAAGTGTTCCATATATTTTCTTTTTTATTCGATCTAAATATTTGTATGACATGTACCTTGGTTTGTTGATGCGGGTGGTGGTCATAAATGGCTACCTCATTTAAAGAGTTACTTTTCTCAAGCACTCAAAACATAAAACAATAAATAACATTCTAAAAAAATATGGTGCTTCTTTTTGTAAACAGCTGAAACATCTAGTCTGCAGTCTTTTATTTTTAGTCTGCAGTCTTAAAATTTGAATCATTCTATTAATAAATCAGCTTTGTCTTAAAATGCCTTTCAGTCTTCATTGCACAATTTATTGGAATATTTTGTTGTCATTGTGGGGTATCATCTATCTATCTATCTATCTATCTATCTATCTATCTATCATCTATCTATCATCTATCTATCGTCTATCTATCTATCTATCATCTTCAGTCCATTGATATTTCTAGAGATATTCCCTCTATTTTTATTATTTCAAAACCAATTTTTATTGAAGTTTTGTACACTTAATATATTTCTTATTCAAATTTGACTCATTCTTCCTTCTTTGCCCCCCATTCTACCAGAGTTCATGCATTCTGAAATACATGTCTTTCATCTTTTTCTCAGTCTTTTTTTAAATTTTTCAATGCTAAATGTTACTGCTTTGATCAGAAATTTACTGTTACAGTCAGTTCTTTGGCCCAGTCTTTTTGGTGTTGTTGTTTCTTCCAATTCGTATCCCTCAAAAATATGCATATATACACACCACACATATACCAATATTATGACATCTGAAAATAAACTATAGGTTGATACTAAAACAAGTTTCGGGATTTACATTTACACAATAGAGTTGTATACAGGTAAAGAAAAATATTTCACATTCCACATTACATAGCAAGTTGATAAGCAACATCAGGTATTATATTTATGAAAATGAAAGAAAAAATAATTATTCAGTTTGCCTAACATAGAGATTTGGCGCTAGGATCTAGAAATGATGGACACCATACGTTGTTTGTTTGCTGGGACTGTTACTTCATTTAGCATAATGACTTCTAGTTCCGTCCATTTGCCTGCAAAGTTCATGATGTTTTCCTTCTTTATGGCTGCATAGTATTCCATTGTGTACATGTACCACATTTTATTTATCCACTTGTCAGTTGAGAGGCACTTGGATTGCTTCCAGCTCTTCACTGTTGTGACAAAAGCTGCAGTAAACATAAATGTACATGTATCTTTGTGATAGGATGAGTCTTGTGGGTATAAACCCATGAGTGGTATGACTGGGATAGGTTGTAGGCTCATTTTGAGTATTTTTAGAGTTCTCCTTACTGCTTTCCATAAGGATTGCAGGAGTTTGTGTTGCCACCCGCAGTGGATGAGTGCTCCCCTTTCCCCACAACCTCTCTAGCATTTGATATACATTGTTTTCTGGATGATAGCCAGTCTTACTGGAGTAAGATGAAATCTTTAAGTGGTTTTAATTTACATTTCCTTATTTATTACTGACGTTGAACAATTCAAAAGAATTTTTAATTTATTTATTTTTGTATGTGTATAAATGAACTGTCTGCATGCAGGTCCGTGCACCCATGTCGTGCAATGCCCCGGAGGTCAGAAGAGGGTGTCAGACTCTCCTGGAACTGGAGTCAAAGATGGCTCTCAGCCACTATGTGGGTGCTGGGGATCGAACCTGGGTCCTCTGCAAGAGCAGTCGGCGCTCTCAACCGCTAGGCCATCCCTCCAGCCCTGAACAACTTTTAAGATGTTTCTCGCCATCTTTACTTCTTCATTTCTGAAGTCTTTGTTCAGCTCTTTACTCCATCTTCAGAGGGGGTCTTTTGTTTTCTTGCTCCTTTGTTATTTGGGTAGTTTATATACTGTGAATATTAATGCACTAAAAGATGTATCACTGGTGAAGGTTTCCTCCCACTCTGTGGATTTTCTCTTCACTTCCTTGTTTGTTTCTTTCACTGAACAGAAACTTGTGCTTAATAAGATTCCACTTGTCAACTGTTGTCCATATTTCCTGCACAACTGCTGTCTGATTTAGATTTAGAAAGTCTTTTCTTACTCCTATATTTTTGTAGGTTACTGCCTATGTTTTCTTCTATCATCTTCAGAGTTTTGGGTTTCATATTTAGGTCTTTGACCCATTTGGAGTTGATTTTTGTAAAGGGTGAGAGGTAAGGGTTTAGATTTATTCTTCTGCAAGTGGTTATTCAGCTTTGCCAACACCACTTTCTAAAGATGTTTATTTTTCCTCCATTGAGTCTTCATGACCCCTTTGTCAAATATGAGGTGGCCTGAATTGTATGTGCTCAAGTTTTGATCTTCAGTTTGGTCCCATTGATCTATGGGTCTGTTTTTATGATAATACCAGGATATCTTTATGACTATAGCAATGTAATATGGTTAGAAGTCTAGTATAGAAATTATCCCTGCAGTATTCTTTCTGCTCAGGGTTGCTTTGGTTATTCATGGTCTTTTGTTTTTCCATATGAACTTTAGGATTTTTCTTTTGTAGGTCTGTGAAGAAGCTCATGAGGATTTTAATTGGGATTGCATTGAATCTGTATGTTAATTTGTGCATGATGGTAATTTTTATTATATTAATTCTTCCAATCCATTATCATTGGAGGTTGCTCCATTTTCTGGTTTCTTCTTCATTTTCATTCTTCAGGGATATAAAATTTTCATTGTAGAGATTTTAATGTCTTTGGTCAGGTTTGTTACTAGATATTTTTTGAGGCTATTGTGAATGGGAAGGTCTCCTTATATTCCTTCTCCAGTTGCTTGTTATTGGTATAAAGAAAAGCTACTGATTTTTCTATGTTAATTTTGTAACCTAGCACTTTACTGAAATGCTTAATAGTTTATCGGAGTTTTCTTGTGGAGTTTCAGGCATCCCTTAGCTAAACTATCATGTAATCTGAAAAGGGGGTATTTTGACCTCCTCCTTTCAAATTAGTATTCTTTTAATTTACTTTTCTTTTCTTATTGCTCTAGGGAGCTTTTCAAGCACTATATTGGAAAGGAATGGGGATGGGCACAGCCTTGCCAGATTCCTGACTTTAAGGGAGTCACTCTACTTTAAATTATAAGGTCCCTAGGGGGCAAGGACTTTAACTTCTGTAATAATTTTTTGCCTCCACCATATTTTTGGTGGTATTTTTGAGACAGGGTCTCCCTTTAGTCTCAGCTGGACTGGAGCTCACTCTTTAGACCAGGCTGTCCTTGAACTCACAGAGATCCCCCCTGCCTCTGCCTCCAAAATGCTAGGATAAAAAGCATGCAACACCACGCCTGGCGACCTCCACTATATTTTTATGTTCATTTTGATAGATCAAGAGCAAAGATATCAAACCTGAAACTAAATTGCCACATTGTGTTTTCTGTATTCAGTTGAAGATCATATATTTTATGAAAAGTGATGCTATCTGCCTATAAGCCTAACACTTGAAAAATGAAGTGAGTGTCTACAGAATCCTAAATCCTGCTTGGCTCTAGTGTTGCAAGTTTCTATACCAAGAGACAAAGTAAAGCCTTTACTTCTCTTGTCTCCATTTTATTTCAATCTTTCTTCTCTGGAACAACCTCTCTTTTTCCTAAATATTGTCTTGCTTTAATATAATAAAGCCCCCAAATCATAATTTGTCTTTTCCAGAAATGATTTTATCTCCCCAAACAGAAATTTAAATAGAATTTAAATTGTATAATAAAACATAATAGTACCCCCAAAAAACTTAGAAAAGGGTGTTAGGTATTAGTCATTATATATAGTTCCCAGTTGTGGTGGCACATACCTTTAATTGCAGTACTATGGAGGAGGAGGCAATCGGATCTCTGCCAGTTCAAGGCCAGCCTGGTCTACAGACCCAGTTCCAGGCCAGCCAGCTGGGCCTACAGGGAAACCTTGTCTCAAAAACACTAATAATAGTCCTTATAGTTAAAATATTAATACTACAGTTAAATAGAAATATTGTAGTTAGTTATAGTGTGTCTGAGGTAGTCACAGCAAATTTGTCCTTTTCAGATGCTATGCAATTTATGAGTAAATTTATTGTGGTTAGAAGGTGGTTATTGGCCACTTACCTCCTTTAAAGAGGAGATGGAACAAGCAATGGTGATAAGATCTGATAGACAGCCATTGAACTGCAGGAAGTCAATAGCCACTAGGAATGGGAGAATTAGTTTTTTCCTGGGAAAAGCTCCCTGATAGGCTTTCTATTCCCAAAAGTTCAGCCTTAAGGAAATATCCATAAAGTACCACTAAATTGACACAGGCTGTTAAAGGGGTATTAATTTTTTCTTCTTCTTTTCCTTTTATTCCTAAAGGGGTATTAAATTTAGTGAGAATGTGGGAACATAAGAAGGGAAGGGGGGGTAGAATGGCGGCAGTGATGTAAACACTGTTCTTATGTATAAACTTCTCAACATTTTTAAATTAAATTAAATGAAAGAAGTTACTTACAACACCTCTTCACCCTTAAAGACCCTGCTTATCTTTGTGTCATATGTGAATAATTACTGTTGCTCGTGGGCACTGTGCACACCCTTGTTTCCTGTCTGGATGCCTCCAGGGGTTACATAAGAAATAAAAATGTCTGAATTCTCCTTATGTCTTCCGAATTCTGTGGTTTCTCAAAACAGTGATCTAAGACTTTTCAGATCTTGAGTTTGAATAAAAATGCCCCTGTGCTGGATAGATTTAGTGTCAACTTGACACACCTGGGTTGAGTGAGCCTCAATTGGGGAATTGGCTCCATTGGATTGGCCTGTGGCCACATCTGTGGAGTATTGTCTTGATTGTTGAGCAATGTGGGAGGGCCCAGCCCACTATGGGTGGTGCCACCCTGGGCAGGTTGTTGTGTACAGTATAAGAAGGCAGGCTGGGCATGGGCCAGGGGAGCAAGCCAGTGAGCAGCATTCCTCCATGGCCTGCACTTCTGCTCCTTCCCTGAGCTCCTGCCTTGGGCTCCCTAAGTGATGAACTGTGACCCGGGAGATGTAAGCTGAATAAACCCTTTCCTCCCCAAGTTGGTATCGGTCAGAGTGTTTTGTCACAGCAATGGAAGACAAACTACGACAGCCCCATTGTAGACACAATGAAATTTTTTTTTCTCTTTCTACCTTACTGATGGAAAAATAAAACTGTACTACACCAAGAAATGAACATGCCTGGAGAAAAGCAGTACCATTACCATACATTGCACTTTCAGTCCATGAAAGTTTCAAGTGGTCCATTAGTGTTACTTTCAATCTTACTACATCCCCTAGACCTCTAATTTCCTGAATATCATCACAGCTTCAAATAAACATTAACTGCTTCCTTTATCAGCCTCAATTTCTGACAATAGCTTTGTCTCTTATTTTACTCTGTTTAACTTGTCATTATGCACATAAAAATACTGAGTAGAGCCTCAACTCCCTATTTTATTATTAAACAGAATTCCAGTGTTTTGTATTATAGGTATATGCATGCATATATTAAATAGAATACTTGATCTTTACCATGAGTTTAGTAAATGCTACATTTTAATATCATTATTAGTTTTTGACATTCAAATTATTGTTTAGTAAATGGTATATTTTATATCATTATTAGTTTTTGACATTCAAATATATTGAAAAATATTGTTCAAATATTTTTAGATACATATACAATCAGAAAAATACAATGTACGTAAAGAACTACTTGAGAATAACTTGATAATATTATGCCATTTTAAATTTCTATTAAAGTTTTGTGCATATCATGCATCATTTCTCTGCCCAATTTAGACTCAGTCCCCTTTCCATGGCCCCCCACCCCACCTGAGTTCATACATTCTGTCATACATGTCTTGTATCTTTTTCTGAGTCTTTTTAAATGTTTTTCTATGCAGAAGATTATTGTTTGGGGGAGGACTTTACGGTTTCATACAGTTCTTTTTCCCAGTTCTTTGTTGTTGTTCCCTCTAATTTATATTGCTTCACAATATGCATATATATATATATATATATATATATGTGTGTGTATATATATGTATATTTATATATGTCACACCTATACCAAAATTATATCATCTGTACACAAACTGTCATTTCCATATCATTTTTTTAGGATTCACATTTTCCCTTTTTAAATTTATATCTCTCAAAAATATACCTACATATCCTCCACCCATATATCAAAATTACAAAGTCTCAAGATAAATAATGGGTTAATTCTAGAGCCTGTTGAGGGATTTACATTATAAGAGCACAGTTACTCTCAGGGAAAGGGGTATATGACATTGATGCTGCTCAGTTTGTCTTACAACTCATTGGTAGGCTCATTTTGAGCCTTTTCAGGGTTCTCCATACTACTTTCCATACAACCAGAGTCTAGGGAGAGTGTGCAGTTAGTAAAGTGTTTGCTGCACAATCATAAGGACTGAATTCATTCCTCAGCATCCAGGTTAAAGACAAACAAAGAAAATAAACAAACAGACAAGTAAGCAGGGCACTGTAATCCCAGCAATGGAGTGGTGGAAACAGGAGAATCCCTTGGGCTTGCTGACCACCTGTTCTAGCAGAATCAACAAGAGCCTACCTCAAAAAATAACATGAAAATGATAGATAAGGACACATGACATTAACATCTGGCCTCACACATGTGCACATGCACACACACATGAAGACACAATGGAAAATGAAGATGCTTGTACTAAAGGCATGCTTCACTTATGCCATTTAGGGGAGATGAAGTCCTTAGTGTAAGAATATCCTGCTAGCCAGGAGTGGTGGTGCACTCTTTTAATCTGAATGTACTCTTGTAGTTATTTGTTTTCCCCCTAAGTGTTAGCTGTGTACTTCCTAAACTAGTTGTACTTACAGCACATATAGATTTAGAACACTTTGCAAGACCCTTCACAAACTGAAGTGTGCAGCTTCTCCATTAAGGATGCTGGGTCTTGGCTAACACATTTGATATGGCTATCAATATGGTCTCTCAATTTTTTTCAGATTTTTTTTCTCCAGAGGACCTTTTATGTTAAACAAATCAATATCAATTGCTGTCTGTTTCTTTCCATGGTTTCATTGAACANTTATGGTAATTCTCTTTTTCTTTTTTTTTTTTTTTTTTTTTTTTTTTTTTTTTTTTTTTTTTTTTTTTTTTTTTTTTTTGTTTTTTCTTTTGTGGAACAGCGTCTCCTGTAGGCCCTGCTGTTAACTGGGAATTTCACTTCTGTAGACGCAGGGAGGGCTGGCCTTGAGCTCACAAAGATCCGCCTGCCTCTGCCTCCCAAGTGGCTAGGATAAAGGGTGGGCCACCACGTGTGGTTCCCAAATCCGTGGATTACTTGGTGAAGTGGTCAAAGCTAACATCCTCACGAGTAGTTGAGATTGACATCTTTTGCCCTTGAGATGCACAGAAAGGGACACAAAGATAATATTATTGCTGGAAATAGATGATTTGTCTCTATTCATGAGGAAGCAAACATCCAAACTGAGGTACCTTCTGCAAATTAACTGCCCAGTCTCTGAAAAGTTTATTTTCATGAAAGATAGAGAAAAAAAGACAAGTGGATTGTTGTAGATTAAAGAAGAGGAAAGCAAGTTATAGTGCTAAAAATAGGTGTGATTCTAAGTTGGACCTTGGAAAAACAAATGAAACAGTTATTTGAGTAACACTACTGAAGCAATGGGGAGGGGTCCCATTTGAATATAGACTAGTTCTGTAACAATGTAAAATCTTCTGAGGGTGATGCATCTTGGTTATGTAGAAAGGGCCTTGTTCATAGGAGATATGTGCTGACATGTGTAGAAGTGTGTCTGCTACTAATTCTTAACTAGTCCAGAAAAAAAATAAAACAGACAATATGACAGAATATTAACAATTAATAAATATCTATGCAGAAAATAATGTGTTAAGCTGTTCTTGAGATGTTGCAATAAATTCTTTAAAATTTAACAAACGAACGCACAAACAAAAAAGAAAAGCAGCTCTGGCACAGGTCAGAGATCCAAGGCAGTAAGAAATGTTTCTCCATGGCCTGAGCTTGAGCTCTTGCCTCCGGGTTTTGCTCTGAGTTCTTAACCTTGGGCTTTCTCAGCCATAACTTTTGAAACGCCAGGAGATGTAACCAAATATAAAAGTTTTTTCCCCACGTTGGGATTTGGTCAGTTTCTATCACAGGAATAGAAAGTAAATACAGCAACCAATGTTTTTCAACACATTCAATTTACACTAGACATTATGACTTTTTTGAAGTGGTGTATTGACAACATGCCAGATTCTTTTCCTCTTCCTTAATTGAGTTTTTTTTAACTTGTGGAATAATATATGGCAATAAACTCTGAAATACAGTTTAAATATACAAACTTCAGTATTGACCATTTTCCATAAGTGTTCCATATATTTTCTTTTTATTCGATCTTAAATATTTGTATTATGACATGTACCTTGGTTTTGTTGATTGCGGGTGGTGGTTCATTTAAATGGCTAAACCTCATTAAAGAGTTACTTTTCTCAAGCACTCAAAACATAAAACAATAAATAACTTCTAAAAAAATATGGTGCTTCTTTTTGTAAACAGCTGAAACATCTAGTCTGCAGTCTTTTATTTTTAGTCTGCAGTCTTAAAATTTGAATCATTCTATTAATAAATCAGCTTTGTCTTAAAATGCCTTTTCAGTCTTCATTGCACAATTATTGGAATATTTTGTTGTCATTGTGGGGTATCATCTATCTATCTATCTATCTATCTATCATCTATCTATCATCTATCTATCATCTATCTATCGTCTATCTATCTATCTATCATCTTCAGTCCATTGATATTTCTAGAGATATTCCCTCTCTCTTTTTTATTTTCAAACCAATTTTTATTGAAGTTTTGTACACTATATATTTCTTATTCAAATTTGACTCATTCTTCCTCTATTGCCCCCATTCTACAGAGTTCATGCATTCTGAAATACATGTCTTTCATCTTTTTCTCAGTCTTTTTTAAATTTTTTCAATGCTAAATGTTACTGCTTTGATCAGAAACTTTTACTGTCAGTCAGTTTCTTGGCCCAGTCTTTTTGGTGTTGTTGTTTTCTTCCAATTTCGTTATCCCTCAAAACATATGCATATATACCACCACCACACATATACCAATATTTATGACATCTGAAAATAAAATAGGTTGTACTAAACAGTTTGGGATTTACATTCACACAATAGTAGGGTTGTATACAGGTAAAGAAAATATTTCACATTCCACATTACATAGCAAGTTGATAAGCAACATCCGGTATTATATTTATGAAAATGAAAGAAAAAATTAATTATTCAGTTTTGGGCCCTAACATAGAGATTTTGGCGCTAGGTGCTAGGATCTAGAAATGATGGACAACCACCGTTGTTTGTTTGCTGGGGGACTGTACTTCAATCGTTGCATAATGACTTCTAGTGTCCAGTCCATTGCCTGCAAAAGTTCATGAGGTTTTTCCTTCTTATGGCTCATAGTAATTCATTGTGTACATGTACCACATTTTATTTATCCACTGTCAGTTTGAGAGGCACTTGGATGCTTCCAGCTCTTCACTGTTGTGACAGAAAGCTGCAGTAAACATAAATGTACATGTATCTTTGTGATAGGATGAGTCTTGTGGTATATAAACCCTTGAGTGGTATGACTGGGATAGGTTGTAGGCTCATTTTGAGTATTTTTAGAGTTCTCCTTACTTTTCCATCTAAGGATTGCAGGAAGTTTGTGTTGCCCACCGCAGTGGATGAGTGCTCCCCGTTCCCCACAACCTCTTCTAGCAGCTTATTGATACATTGTTTTTGGATGATAGCCAGTCTTCACTGGAGTAAGGTAAATGAATCTTTAAGTGGTTTAATTTACATTTCCTTATTTATTACTGACGTTGAACAATTCAAAATGAATTTTTAATTTATTTATTTTTGTTTGTGTATAATGTACGTCTGCATGCAGGTTGAACCGTGCACCCATGTCGTTGTCAATGCCCCGGAGGTCAGAAGAGGGTGTCAGACTCTCCTGAACTGAGAGTCAAGATGGCTCTCAGCCACAATGTGGGGCTGGGGATCGAACCTGGGTCCTCTGCAAGAGCAGTCGGCGCTCTCAACCCTAGGGCCATCCCTCCAGCCCCTGAACAAACTTTTTAAGATGTTCTTCGCCATCTTTACTTCTCATTTCTGAAGTCTTTGTCGCTCTTTACTCCATCTTTCAGAGGGGGTCTTTTGTTTTCTTGCTCCTTTGTTATTTGGGTAGTTTATATACTGTGAATATTAATGCACTAAAAGATGTATCACGTGGTGAAAGGTTTCTTCTCCCACTCTGTGGATTTTCTCTTCACTTCCTTGTTTGTTTCTTTCACTGCAACACGAAACTTGTGCTTAATAGGATTCCACTTGTCAACTGTTGTCCATTGATTTCCCTGCACAACTGATGGTCTGATTTAGATTTGAAAGTCATTTTCTTACTCCCTATTATTTTTGTAGGTTACTGGTACCTATGTTTTCTTCTATTCATCTTCAGAAGTTTTGGGTTTCATATTTAGGTCTTTGATCCCATTTGGAGTTGATTTCTGTACAGGGTTGAGAGTGGTGAAGGTATGGGTTTAGATTTATTCTTCTGCAAGTGGTTATTCGCTTTTTGCCAACACCACTTTCTAAAGATGTTTATTTTTCCTCCATTGAGTCTTCATGACCCCTTTGTCAAATATGAGTCTGGCCTGAATTGTAGTGCTCAAGTTTGATCTTCAGTTTGGTTCCCATTGATCTATGGGTCTGTTTTTATGATAATACCAGGATATCTTTATGCTATAGCAATGTAATATGGTGAGAAGTTAGTCATAGAAATTATCCCTGCAGTATTCTTTCTGCTCGGGTTGTTTTGGTTATTCATGGTCTTTTGTTTTTCACTATGAAACTTTAGGATTTTTCTTTTGTAGGTCTGTGAAGAAGCTCATGAGGATTTTAATTGGGATTGCATTGAATACTGTATGTTATTATTTGTGCATGATGGTAATTTTTATTATATTAATTCTTCCACATCCATTATCATTGGAGGTTGCTCCATTTTCTGGTTTCTTCTTCTTTTCATTCTTCTGAATGGATATAAATTTCATTGTAGAGATTTTAATGTCTTTGGTCAGGTTTTTACTAGATATTTTTTTGAGGCTATTGTAATGGGAAGGTCTCCTTATATTCCTTCTCCAGTTGCTTGTTATTGGTATAAAGAAAAGCTACTGATTTTTCTATGTTAATTTTGTAACCTAGCACTTTACTGAAACTCTTCATAGTTTATCGGAGGTTTTCTTTGTGGAGTTTTCGGCATCCTTAGCTAAACTATCATGTACTCTGAAAAGGGGTGTGTATTTTGACCTGCACTCCTTTCAAATTATATTCTTAATTATTTTCTTTTCTTTATTGCTCTAGGGAGCTTTTCAGCACTATATTTGGAAGGAATGGGTTGATGGGACAGGGGCTTATGCAAATTCTGCCTTTAAGGGGGAGTCACTCTACTTTTTAAATTATAAGGTCCCTAGGGGCAGAGGCAAGGACTTTAACTTCTGTATAATTTTTTGCCTCTCACCATATTTTTTGGTGGTTTTTTTGAGCAGGGGCTCCTTTAGTCTCAAGCTGGACTGGAGCTCACTTTTTAGACCAGGCTGTCCTTGAACTCACAGAGATCCCTCCCTGCCTCTGCCTCCAAAATGCTAGGATAAAAAGCATGCAACACCACGCCTGGGCGACCTCCACTATATTTTTATGTTCATTTTGATAGATCAAGAGCAAAGATATCAAACCTGAAACTAAATTGCCACATTGTGTTTTCTGTATTCAGTTGAAGATCATATATTTTATGAAAAGTGATGCTATCTGCCTATAAGCCTAACACTTGAAAAAATGAGGTAGTGAGTGTCTACAGAATCCTAAATCCTGCTTGGCTCTAGTGTTGCAAAGTTTCTATACCAAGAGACAAAGTAAAGCCTTTACTTCTCTTGTCTCCATTTTATTTCAATCTTTCTTTCTCTGAACACAACCTCTCTTTTCCTAAATATTGTCCTTGCTTTAAATTAATAAAACCCCAAAATCATAATTGTGTCTTTTCCAGAAATGATTTTATCTCCCCAAACAGAAATTTAAATAGAATTTAATTGTATAATAAAACATAATAGTACCCCCAAAAAACTTAGAAAGAGGGTGTTTAGGTATTAAGTCATTATATATAGTCCCATTTGTGGTGGCACAACCTTTAATTGCAGTACTATGGAGGAGGAGGCAATCGGATCTCTGCCAGTTCAAGGCCAGCCTGGTCTACAGACCCATGTCCAGGCCAGCCAGCTGGGCCACAGGGAAACCTTGTCTCAAAACACTAAAATATGTCCTTATAGTTAAAATATTAATACTACAGTTAAATAGAAATATTGTAGTTAGTTATAGTGTGTCTGAGGTAGTCACAGCAAATTTGTCCTTTCAGATGCTATGCAATTTATGAGTAAATTTATTGTGGTTAGAAGGTGGTTATTGGCCACTTACCTCCTTTAAAGAGGAGATGGAACAAGCAATGGTGATAAGATCTGATAGACAGCCATTGAACTGCAGGAAGTCAATAGCCACTAGGAATGGGAGAATTAGTTTTTTCCTGGAAAGCTCCCTGATAGCATTTCTAATCCCAAAAGTTCAGCCTTAAGGAAGATCCATAAAGTACCACTAAATTGACACAGGGCGAAGGGGTTTAATTTTCTTCTTCTTTTCCTTTTTATTCCTAAAGGGGTATTAAATTTAGTGAGAATGTGGGAACATAAGAAGGGAAGGGGGGGTAGAATGGCGGCAGTGATGTAAACACTGTTCTTATGTATAAACTTCTCAACATTTTTAAATTAAATTAAATGAAAGAAGTTACTTACAACACCTCTTCACCCTTAAAGACCCTGCTTATCTTTGTGTCATATGTGAATAATTACTGTTGCTCGTGGGCACTGTGCACACCCTTGTTTCCTGTCTGGATGCCTCCAGGGGTTACATAAGAAATAAAAATGTCTGAATTCTCCTTATGTCTTCCGAATTCTGTGGTTTCTCAAACAGTGATCTAAGACTTTTCAGATCTTGAGTTTGCTAATAAAAAATGCCCCTGTGGCTGGATAGGATAGTTTAGTGTCATCTTGACACCTGGGTTGAGTGAGCCTCAATTGGGGAATTGGCTCCATTGGACTGGCCTGTGGCACATCTGGTGGAGTATTGTCCTTGATTGTTGAGCATGTGGGAGGGCCCAGCCCACTATGGGTGGTGCCACCTGGGCAGGTTGTTTTGTTACAGTATAAGAAGGCAGGCTGGGCATGGGGCAGGGGAAGCAAGCCAGTGAGCAGCATTCCCCATGGCCGGCACTTCTGCTCCTTCCCTGAGCTCCTGCCTTGGCTCCCTAAGTGATGAACTGTGACCCGGGAGATGTAAGCTGAATAAACCTTTCCTCCCCAAGTTGGTATCGGTCAGAGTGTTTTGTCACAGCAATGGAAGACAAACAAGAACTACGGACAGCCCCATTGTAGACACATGAAATTTTTTTTTCTCTTTCTACCTTACTGATGGAAAAATAAAACTGTACTACACCAAGAAATGAACATGCCTGGAGAAAAGCAGTACCATTACCATACATTGCACTTTCAGTCCATGAAAGTTTCAAGTGGTCCATTAGTGTTACTTTCAATCTTACTACATCCCCTAGACCTCTAATTTCCTGAATATCATCACAGCTTCAAATAAACATTAACTGCTTCCTTTATCAGCCTCAATTTCTGACAATAGCTTTGTCTCTTATTTTACTCTGTTTAACTTGTCATTATGCACATAAAAATACTGAGTAGAGCCTCAACTCCCTATTTTATTATTAAACAGAATTCCAGTGTTTTGTATTTTAGGTGATATGCATGCATATATTAAATAGAATACTTGATCTTTACCATGAGTTTAGTAAATGCTACATTTTAATATTCATTATTAGTTTTGACATTCAAATTTATTGTTTAGTAAATGGATATTCATTTTATATCATTATTAGTTTTTGACATTCAAATATATTGAAAATCATTGTTCAAATATTTTTAGATAGCATATACAATCAGAAAAATACAATGTACGTAAAGAACTACTTGAGGATAACTTGATAATTATGCCATTTAAATTTCTATTAAGTTTTGTGCATATCATGCATCATTTCTCTGCCCAATTTAGACTCAGTCCCCTTTCCATGCCCCCACCCACCTGAGTTCATACATTCTGTCATACATGTCTGTTATCTTTTCTGAGTTTTTTAAATGTTTTTCTATGCAGAAGATTATTGTTTTGGGGGAGGACTTTACGGTTTCATACAGTTCTTTTTCCCAGTTCTTTGTTGTTGTCCCTCTAATTTATATTGCTTCACAATATGCATATGATATATATAATTATATAATATATATATATATAATAAAAGTATGTGGGTCTGAAAAGAAACTGTATATTAGTTGTTTCAAATCATATATTCAGAGTTCAAAATTTACCTTTTAATTTTATATTACTCTGAAATGCATACATCCCCTCCACCCATATAGCAAAATAAATGTCTGAATATCATTTGGTAGGTTAGTTCAAGAGCCTGTTAAGGGATTCACATTGGAAGGCACAGTACTTTTCAGATAAAAAGAAATATAACATAACATTGCTCATTTTTGCCTCACAACTATGTATTTGGTGGTAGCACCCATAAATGAATGATACCATTTGTCATTGGGTTTTTGGACTGTTTACGTCACTTAGCATAATATCTTCTAGTTCCATCAATATTATGCCTTTTAATACAAAACTCTTCAGTGTGTATCCCATGAATATAAATATATTTTCTTCTGTAAATATAGTGTAATTATTGGAATAAGGAATTCTTTTTTTTTCCATTTTTTATTGATGCTTTGTGTAATTCATACATCATTTCCAATTCAGTTCAGGCATATTTCCCTTTACCTTCCCCCCACCCCACCCCACCCCCATCCCAGATCATGCATTCTGCCCATAAAACTGTCCTGCAATCTTTCAGGTTTTTTTTTCATTTTTTAAAAATATGTAATAATTTATGAGTACAAGCATCCTTCATGTAAAACCAATTTTTCACAAGCAGTTGTGCCCAAATCCACACAGCCCATGGGTCCCACCATCCAGCAGGGTGGGGCTTGTATGTTCAATAAAGTTGATCAAATGAGTGTCCAGACTACTTGCTGTAGTTTCACCATTTACCCCACAATCACAGCCCTTACATTCTACCACACCCCTTCTTCCAGATTGTTCCTAGGCGTTAAAAAGGGGCGCAGGTGGATGGGAAAGCAAACAGTCTACTTTCTCTGGAGCTGTTGTCTTGGGACTCTGGTCAATTCTGGCTGTTTCCTTTCATGGCTGACAGTTTGTCCAGGAATAACCTTTAGATCCTACTAATGAAGCACAAGCAATTGATAATATACAGGCATTATACCCTACTAATTTTTATGGTAGGTAACTTTGGTATAGACACAGATGCTTGGATGGATGTTAATTCATGAATTACATTTTTTTTTTCTGTTAAATATGACAGGGTCTTACTGGCTTATAACATTTCTTAACATTAGAGGATGTTAGCTTGTGGCATAAGCCCTGGGTTATTCCTCCAAGGAGAGAGCTAATAGCCAATTAGATTTGGGAAATACAGGCATATGGCTGCCTCTGCTGCACAGTTTTTCCAGGTAGGTGAGGCGTAGCTGGTGCTGATGGAGGAGTCTTGCTTGACTCAAAGAGTCCCATATTTGCTCTATTGGTTTACTGGCCTTTGGTAACACTCTCTGGTATTCCAGAGACCATCTGTACACTTGCATGTGTGGTCACAATACATCTTTCCCATGTTAACATCAGGTCTTCAAAGGGAGGAATAAGGAATTTCTACAATATAAAATTATTCCATACTATTGCACATTCGGTACTATAATTTCAATAACTGACTTCTTACCATGTTACATTTCTTTTTTTTCCACATTCTTGTATTCAATCTAGTATTATATTTCGTCATTATATCCATTAGTTTCCTTTAGTCTTGTGATGAAAGATGGTCTATGTATAATTTTATTTGCATTTGTATTGATTCATAATATTATGTGAGTATGTGTGGATACATTTGGATTTATGTAGTCAACTATGACATTACATTTTCTTATGACCTTCTTCAAAACAGGCTCTCACAACTTTCTTCAATACGTTT
Organism: Rhizomys pruinosus; assembly: GCA_009823505.1. Classification (NCBI taxonomy): domain Eukaryota; kingdom Metazoa; phylum Chordata; class Mammalia; order Rodentia; family Spalacidae; genus Rhizomys; species Rhizomys pruinosus. The sequence goes on from VZQC01013302.1 coordinate 5,987,455, forward strand.
AGGGTCACCAATGACCTGTAACTTGACAAAGGCAATGATTACTCTACGGTTCTTGTCAGATTTATACTATTGGCCTGACAATATGATTGAACACTCCCTCAATCTTGGACAGTATTACATTTCCTCCTGCTTTGTAAGATTCTCCCTCATTTCTCTTTCTACTTTTTTACATTTTACTTCTTTGTTCTTCGTATGTTCAGTGTTTTATTCTGTATATTCATCCAGGATTATTGCATGCATCTTAACAGAACACCTCATTTCAAAACTATCTTTTTCTCTTTTGCTTTTCCCCATAAGTTATATTCTATTGCCCATTTGCTAAAATTCAAAAAAATCATTCTTGTATCTCATCATTTTTAGTATTTCCTATTGAATCAATCAGTAAATTTCATTAGTTCTACCTTCTATATGCATTCAGAAGCTACACACTTATTATCCATAAGGCTAACAAAATGGACCAGGCAATTAAGGCCTAACACCTGAATTTCTACAATGGCCACCTTGCACATTTCCTACTTTATTTCTCACAACCTATACCTTATTTTTCTTCACAGAATAGTTGTAGTAATTCTTCCAAATATCATGTCTCAGATAATGTTGTTTCATTCCTTTAAAACACTCAAGTTTCCCATATCTCAGAATAAGAATTAAAATTATTTTATTTATTTCTTTTTATTTTGTGAGTATGAGTGTTATGCCTACAAGTATCTAAGTTTGCCCATGTCATGCTGTGCCAGCAAACATAAAAGAATTGGAATTATTGATGGTTTTTATGTGGATTCTGGGATTTAGACCCTGGTCTTCTGCAAGAACAGCCAGTGCTCGTAACTGCTGAGCCATCTCTTCACCCACCAAGAAATAAAATTAATAACATGCTTTTACCATGCCAGACCTGAATTATTTTGTCATACTTTATGAATGAATCATGAGGTCTAGTCCTTTAAAAACTACATTAGTAGGATCTTTCCCTTGTTCAGTGCTTTAAACTCACCAAATGTCATTGACATTAGATTCCAGGGCATTGCTGGAAAACACCAAGTATTCTTTGATAACACGCATTGGCTCTTTAGCAATGATCATTGCTCAGTTACTTGAGGGGAAAAAAGAATTTAGAAGGGACTGTGACAGCAAATGTTGGAGGCTTTAAAAAAAACCTGCATATTAGTATGGGAAAATTATAAGCTGTTATTCAACCAAATATCTATTCCATATAAAGTAGATTTTAGATATCAAAATACTATAAATTTAAATATTTTTCAGTTCTTATCACAACAAGCCTATGAATTACTGATATAACTTTAACCCTAAGTTATCAAATAGCTGGAATCAGTGTTCTACAGCAAGAATGATTAACTTCTAATCTGGGAGGCATTGAAGTCTGCCTTCTTGCCTTCTTATCTCTAAGATGCTGCTCTGAGAAGCTGCGCCTCACAAACATTTGACAGCTAGAATAAACATTACTACTTAATTGCTTAGCCACAGTTAGTTAATTTGTTCTTTTCAATTACTGGGAACGTTTAAAAGGTTTTCACTGCCTTATCATAGTTTTGACAGTACAAGTGATCAACTTCTAAACATAAAGAGTAATAGAGATTAGAAATAATTACAAATAAGAGGCAAATAACTATAAATTAATTTTAAAATTACTAGATAAACGTCAACAAAAGACAGTGATCCATTTAAAGAAGAAACAAGGTGCACTCTTAAAGATCCAACTTGGTGATGGGCAATAGTCTGCAGGGTATGTTAGTTTTCATAGTTATGACAAATATTTAAGAGAAACAATTTGATAGAAGGAAAAGGTTTATTTCCAATCACAGAGTAAGAGGTTACCATGCACTGTCCTTTGATCCATTGATTCAGAACCAAGAGTGGGGCAGAAGATCAGCACTGGGAGTATATATCAATAGCAACTCACTTCATATCAGACGGAATGCAGAGAAAGAAAGAAGCAGGAACTAAATATACTCTTCAAAGGCACGCCTCATTAACTTGTTTCTTCCTGACAATGATCGTCTCTTAAAACTTTCACATCCTCCCCCAAAATATTATAAGCTGGGATAAAGGCTCCAATACATGATATGTTTTTTTTTTTTAATTTTCAGATAATTACATGGCTCATATCCCAGAAAGTAGAAGGAAAGGAAGAGCTTAAAATGTTCTTTGAGCTGAGTGAAAATATTTGACAATACAGGTAGAAGAAGGCAGATAGATTTCATGAGAATTTAACAATGAATATCTAGCTAGGCAGAAAGAGAACCCCAAGAATCTACAGATGGAATTTCTAGAATTTTCTGTAGACTACCAATGGGGACATAAGTGTGAGGAAACTACTTGAAGGTTTGGGGGAGGAGTGGGAACTTCATATAAATTTAAGGTAGTAGTCCTTGCTGGTAGCCAAAAAGGAAGATCTTATTTTTCCTGGAACACTGATTACTCAAAAGGTCTTATCTCACTAGTATGACATGGTTGGATAAATGATGAACACTTTTATTTAACATGTAGCAAATTTTAAAAGCAAGAATTGTGTATTATTTTCTTTTTTTAATTTATTTCTGTATGTGTATGAATGTACTGTCTGCATGCAAGTCTGTGCACCCGTGTCGTGCAATGCTGCGGAGGTCAGAAGAGGGTCTCGGATTCCCCCGGAACTGGAGTTCTCCCGGAATTGGAGTTTCAGACAGTTCTCGGCTGCCATGTGGGTGCTGGGGATTGAACCCAGGTCCTCTGCAAGAGCGGTTGGTGCTCTTAACCGCTAGGCTATCTCTCCAGCCCCAGTATTATTTACTTAAGTTTGTGTGACAAAATAGCACAAAGTGCATGACTTAAAATTATAAAAGAACATTTGCATTAATTCAGGAGAAAAAATGTACACTGTCACACTTCCTTCTTTCCTGTATGTCTTTATTTGGTACTCTTATGAAAATGAAAGTGATAGGATTAAGGCCCAACTATAATCCAGTACAATTTTATCTGTAAATATATACCTTATTCATAAATAAGTCAGCATTTTAAGGTTCAAAGTAGCCCTACTTTGGGGAAAGAGTGTCCATTACATTACATTCTGGAAATACAATGGACTTAAAAAAAACTTCTTTCCAGTACTAAATTTGAAAGTACTTATAACAGTACATAATGAGCCCAAAAGGTCAAAATTCATATTGTCTAGCATCATATTGTCTAACCAAAAATTGTAAAGAAAGACAAAGCAAAATGAAAATGTACTATGAGAATTAAAAACAATCAATTGAAAGTCATCATTAGGTTAAGTAGATGAGTTACTATATTTATTTCAATCATTTAGATAATAGACATGGGTATGTATTTTTTCTCTTATTTGCGGGGGGGGGGGGGCTTTTAGAGACAGGGTCTCCATTTGGTCCCAGCTGGCCTGGAGCTTGCTATATTGACCAGGCTGACTTTGAATTCACAGAGATCCACCCACCTCTGCCTCCCATGTGCTGAGATTAAAGGCTTGTGCCACCATGCCCGGCGGGAATGTATTTTGTTCATAAAATCTACAAAAGACCTTTAGAAACAAATATTACAATGTACAAGACCAAAACCTTCACTTGTGATCAACCCATTTAATGATTATAAAATGCAGAAAAATAGTCAACTTGAAGAACTAACATCAGAAATTTCCTAAAGAAAACACAGAAAAGTAATGTCATTATTTTAAAGGAAGAGCACCATGCATATACAGAACAATATCAGGCATCTTATTATATAAGTAATTGGACTCACTGTAGGATAAGTGTCAAGAAAAAAACAGTTAGAGAAATAAATATAAAACTCCAAAATTTGATATAAAAGCTCTATGAAAATTATGAATTAAAACACCAATGAAGCAAAATGAAATGTCTTAAAACAATAAAACATAAAAGAAGTATTTCAGTGTAGCCAGAGAAAAATGAAACATGTACAGTAAGAATAAATACATCAGATTTCGTACTAGCAATAATATAATAAGATAATTATATAGTATGTTTAAGTTAATGAATGAAAACAAACATCTGCAAAACTAGAATTCTATACTCAGTTCAAATAACTTTTAAAAATAAAGGTAATATTGCTGAATACATTACATGCTTTGAATGCAAGACACAGAGAAACCATGCTGGAAATAAGCTGGAAGGTTTCTTTCTGCTGGGTTAATGTTCATAATGCCTCAAGGTTCTCTGTAGATAGCTGGGGAGAAATGTCTCTGATGATCTTGTACTGGTATGAAACTTGAAAGCTAGAATACCATCCATCCAGGCAACACAGGTCCACTGATGCAAGGTAGCATGACTGTGGCATAGTAAATAACATTCTGGTTGGAAATGAGGCCTAATCAACAGGAAACTATATAGGCTTTGTACTATGAACCTTATCAAAAGCTTATGCCTAGGGAGGTCACAGGCCTGGGAATGTGGGGCAGGGGAAATGTACTTCTGATGTTTTGCTAAATAGGATGTTGTCAAACTGCATTCTAAAGATTTAATTGTATGTCTTAAATTCTAAAGATTTAAGCCTATTAGACTCATTTTGTTGTCACATTTTGTCAGAGAAGCTTCTTTGGCAGTGGGGAACTGTAAATAAATAAAGTCTTAAGTGGTCAAAGTGCAGAGAATGAATAAACAGTTAAGTTCTCTGCCATAAAATGCACATTTATATCACCTTCTCCAAAGCCCAGGGAACACTGAAGATGCTGGTGCAGAAAGAATGGAAGATCCAATAACCACAAGATGGGGAGGAATTATATAAAACTCTGTCTTCTTGACATGGCATGACTGTGGCTGTCAAGAATATGCAACATCGATGTTTACCTGCATAAGATCTGCTTAAGACTGGGTCCATCAACATTCTAGCAAAAACGAGGGAAGGACTCATGGGGACCCATATCTTCCTGAGGATCTACTGGCAGTTTATGGTTGCAGGGAAGAGGAAGTCATTTTGTTCAATGACAGAGCCACTGGTAAGGGATTTATGCTCAAGGAAATAACCCATTCCTATGTAAGCACCCTTTATTAAACTCAGCACATCACAGGAAAATGACATTAAAATAGGAGAGTGAAAATTTGGCAAGAGGTGGTTCATTAGGAATGAGAGGTGGATGAGACATGAAGATAAACACAGTACCTTATAAAAATGTATCAAATGGTCTAAAAATAGAAAATAAAATAATATGAAAATGAAATAAAATATCTTTGCACATACAAAATCTGGAATAATTCAATACCATCACACTGTCACTACAAGAGGTGATAATTTTTTTCATGTAAAAAGAAAATACCAAAATGTTAATAAGGATCTATGCAAATGAATGAAAAACATGAGAAATGGTAATTATGTGGGTAAATGTAAAGTTTTAGAAAATTATTTCATTATCTTGAAAATAGATTTTTGACATAAGTATAATTTCTGATAGAACATATAAAAAATTAACCCCCTAACATTAGGAAAAATTGAATTAAGGTACTCTATTATAGCATTCTTATAACACGAATGGAAAATTTTTCAAGACAGGCTCAAGAGTTAAACATTCAAACTAAAATTACTAATAAGTTACAAAATAGTTGTTTCTAGTAAATGAGTCATGGTGATTAAATAGAATCAAATATATAAAAGTCAGACAGGAGCAAGGCTGGTGGCATCTGCCTTAACGCCAGCACTCAGGAACCAGAAGAACTTGAGTTCTGGACACTTGCTTACCACCAATGGGTGCTAGGAATCAAATTAGGTCCTCTGCAAGAGCTGTCAGGACTGTTAACTGCTGGGCCATCTCTCTAGCCCTACATGTAGTTTTTAAAAGTCACATTACTGCTGGGCGTGGTGGCGCATGCCTTTAATCCTAGCACTCGGGAGACAGAGGCAGGCGGATCTTTGTGAGTTCAAGGCCAGCCTGGTATACAGAGAAGTTCCAGGACAGCTGGGACTACCCTGTCTCAAAAAGATCAAAAAAAAAAAAAAAAGTCACATTATGGTTATGCCTGAGTAAAGAAACAGCCTAATTCTTAGTGTTCATTTTCAGGTGAAGAATGGACTCAATCTCTGGGAACCACCTGTCCTTTCTGATGTCTCAAGAAACTATGCTCTCTAGTTAGGTTTCACTCATATTTTTTTGAGCCAGCATCTCCTACAAGAATTGGGGACCTTGAACTTACAATCTAGGCCCATACCACTAGAAGATCTATTCCTTTGATCACTAGATCAAGAATATCTTACACACTCAATGTAGGATAGACTTCTCAAACCTTCTCATTGTTTGAAATGAGAATAGCATGCTGTTTCCAGCACTTGGATATATTAATCCAAATACATCCGCATTTATTCACTACCTTGTGTGGCCAGCAAGGGCATGGTGGGTTTTAAGGGATTAATGTCAGATGCTCAGGTTACAAGAGGTGTAGTTGTCTCAGTGAGTCTTTTTACATAATAAAGAGTAACTTTTGCTTGCAAGGTTAAGTAAAAGTCATTAGTCCAGATTATATCCACACTGTAACATTCATTACTACAGTTACAGAAATCCACAACTGTTCAAACTATAGAGAATAAATGACTGTGGGATACCCAGCATCACTAGGTCATCTACAATCCAATGCCTACACATAAGACTCAGGGAACACAGTGGCAAAGGGTGCAGAAACATTATGAAAACCAGAGGAAGAAGAGTCCAACTTCTACATAATACCTTCCAGATATGGCAGGAAAGCTACTACATCCATGAAATCTCATCAGTACGGTTGCCCAAGCAAGATATGAGCAATGACAGTACAAGCTGACATGCCAATGGGGTTGGGAGAAATTTCACAGAGTCTCACTTCTAGCTGAAGTACTGCAGGTGATAAATGAACTTTGTGGGAGGGGAATTCAATCAGTTTTCTCCAAAAATGAGCTCCCCGAATCATTATCCAGTCACAAGTGCCCAAACTTTAACACATGCACATAAAAGAAACATTAATTAGACTCAATAATTTGTGTATATGTATTTATATGTATGTAAAGAACAGGTTGTTAATTTGAGAGGGAAGAGATTTTTTGGAGCTACAGGGTGAGAGAAACAGACAGAAAACATCTAAATAGAGAATGTATGATTGGATTTCTCAAAAAAATTATAATTCAAAAGGACTTCTAGTCTCCGGAGAGATGGCTCAGTATTGAGAGCACTGGCTCCTATGGCAGAGGACTTAAGTTTGACTCCCAGCACCCACACCACATCTAAAAACTCTCTCCAACTCCAGGTCCAGAGGTATCCAGTGCTATCTTTTGACATCCTCAGACATGGTGCAGCATGGGTTCACTGACATACATGCAAGCAATGCATTCATACACAAAAATTAAAATAATACATAAACATTAAAAAAAAAACATTCCCACAGACTTGGTCAGTGGCTATTTCCCATAACCTTTGGGAAATAAAGAAGAAAGAAGACAAAAAAGAGAAAAAGGTAACATGGAAGATACAGACAAAAACATCAAGCTGTTATACAAATCTACTACAATCATACCAACAGTCTTATTAAATACAAAGATCAAAACTCAACGTCAGTCAGAACTTGATAAAGACCTTAAAAAGTACCATTTGCCAGGCGTGGTGGTGCACATCTTTATTCCAAGCACTTGGGAGGCAGAAGCAGGCGGATCTTTGTGAGTTCAAGGCCAGCCTGATCTACAGAGTGAGTTCCAGGCTAGCTGGGGCTACAGGGAGACCCTGTCTTGAAAGGACCAAAAAAAAAGTACCATTCAATTTATATATTCTGGATGTTAAGCCTCTGTCAGATATATTACTGGTGAATGTTCTCTCTCATTCTGTGGGTTTTCTCTTCTCTGAACAGAAGCTTTTGAATTTAATGTGGTCCCACTTGTCTATTGTTGAACTTGTTTCCAAGGCAGCTGCTGTCTGATTTAGAAAGCCTTTTCTTACGACCATATTTTGTAGGTTACTGCCTATGTTTTCTTCTATCAATTTCAGAATTTCTGGTTTCACATTGAGGTCTTTGATCCATTTGGAGCTTATTTTTGTGCAGGGCAAGAGATAGGGGTTCAGCTTCATCCTTCTAGAAGTGGTGATCCAGGTTTCCAGCACTATTTGCTGAAGATGCTGTCTTTCCTTCATTGAGTCTTACTGGCCCCTTTGTTAAATATGAGGTGGCTGAAATTGCATGTGTCCAAGTTTGGATGCTCAATTTTGTTCCATTGATATATGGGTCTGTTTTTGTGATAACATTAGGGTGTTTTTATTACTTTAGCCCTGTAACATAGTTTGAAATCTGGTATGGCAATTCGTCCTGTATTGCTCTTTTTGCTCAGGGTTGCTTTCACTATCTGGGGTCTTTCATTTTTCCATATGAATTTAAGGATATTTTTTTCTAAGTCTGAGAATAAACTCATGGGGAGTTTGATTGGGATTGCATTGAATCTGTACATTAGTTTAGGAATCATGGACAATTTTACTATATTATTTTTCCAATCCTTGAGCATGGCAGGTCTTTCCATCTTCTGGTATCTTCATCAATCTTCAGTAATTTAATTGTAGAGATCTTTGGTGTCTTTGGTGAGGTATTCTGTATTTTTGAGGCTACTGTGAATGGGCAGTTCTCCCTGCATTCCTTCTCCAATTGCTTGTTGTTGGCATAAAGAAAGGCAACTGATTTTCCTAAGTTAATTTTGTAACCCACTACTTTACTGAAACTTTTGATCATTTCTAGGAGTTTCTTGAGTCCTTTAGGTAAACTATCATGTCATCTGCAACAAGGTATAGTTTGACTTGTTCTTTTCCAATTAGTACTCCTTTAATTTCCTTTTCTTGTCTTATTGCTCTAGCAAACATTTCAAGCACTATATTGAAGAAGAATGGAGATAGGGGCAGCCTTGCAGGGTTCCTGAATTTAAGGGAAATGCTTCCATTTTTCCCCATTTAGGATGATGTTGGCTGTGGGTTTGTTGTATTCAATTATATTAAGCTGTGTTCCCTCCAGTCCAATACCTTCTAGGACTTTAAGCATGAAGACATGCTGGATAATATTGAAGGCTTTTTCTTTAATGATTGAGATGATTATGTGGTTTTTGTCTTTCAGCCCATTTATGTGCTTTATGACATTTTTTGACTTGCACATGTTGAACAATCCCTGCATCTCTGGTGTAAACCTGACTTGGTCATGGTAAATTGTCTTTTTGATATGTGCCTGTATGTGGTTTGTGAATATTTTGTTGAGAATTTTTTCATCTTGTTTCATTAATGAAATGGGCCTATAGTTTTCTTTTTTGGTTGTATCTTTACCTGGCTTTGGCTTTAGAGTTTTGCATACTTCATAGAAATAATTTGGAAGATTTCCCTCAGTTTCTATCCTTCTGAACAATTTTATTAATAGTGGTTATTTGTCCTCTTTAAAATTTTTATAGAACTCTGCCATAGTGCATCTGGGCCTGGGCTTTTTGAATTACTTTTTCAATTTCAATCTCTTCTTGATTAAGCATTAATAAACGAGATGCAAATTAAAACCAGCTTAAGATTTCATCTTAGTCCAGTAAGAACAGCTAAGATTAGGAAAACAAATACACCAAATTCTAGAGACCTTGTGAGGAAAGGGGAACACTCATTCACTGCTTGTGGGAATAAAAACTCATGCAACCCATATGGAAAGTGGCATGGACAATACTTAAAAGACTCAAAATAAACCTACCACCTGACCCAGTCATACCACTCCTGGGTATATACCCACAAGATTCAACCTGTCCCAGAGAAAGATGAAAAACTGTGTTTATTGCAGCTTTCTTCACAATAGTGAAAATCTAGAAGCACCCCAAGTGACCCTCAACTGATGAGTGGATAAAGAAAAAATGGTATATCTACACAATGGAGTTCTATGCAGTAGTGAAAAAGATGACATCATGAACTTTGTGGGTAAATGGATGGGACTAGAAACCATTTGCTAAGTGAAGTAACACAGTTGAAAGGCAAAGTGAGCAACCTTAATGCTATATAATTTTTTTCATCTGAAAGCAACTGTACAGTTAAAATGTGAATCTCTTAATGGGCTTTAGAATTAAACTACCACTTATTTTCAGACTTCATAATTTTAGTATATGGGTGGAGGGTATGTATACATATTTTTGACTAATATAAAATTAAGAGGAAAAATGTGAATTCTTAAAGAAGTATTGGAATTAACTTATAGTTTATTTTCAGACATCATAATTTTGGTATATGTCTGATATATTCATGTTTTAGAGCAATGCAAATTGGAGGGAACAGCAACAACAAAAGACTGAATCAAGGACTGAGTGAAGCAGTCAAATTCTGCTCAAAACAGTAAATCTCTGCAAAGGAGAACTTTAAAAGGACAGAAAAAGATGCAAGACATGTATGGAAGAATGCATGAGTTCTGGTGGGGTGAGGGGCAAGGAGGAGGAAATGAGTCTAAAATTGGATTGAGAAATGTTGAAAAAAAATAAAAAGTATCATTCAAATATTTCCTTAAAACATACCATTCAAGGCTCTGTCAATTTTCTCACCGTGGGCGGAGGGCACCGAATCCATAGGACAACTCTAGGAAGCTGCGATGGAAGAGAGATATACTGCTCAGCATGTAAGTGATATCTTATGCTCATCACTTTGTAGGCAAGTCTGATTAAATATTTTAGGTCCTCCGAAACAATAAAATGACCATTCAAATACACAGTGCCCACAAGAAACATGCAAGCATATAAATCAGTTAAAAGGAGATGAGATGATGAGAAAAGATGCACCTTGCTAATCCTAGGAAGGACTGTTTCAATAATTGCTGGAGTGGATTTTCTGACAAAATATTAAAGAACGTAACTTCCCCGGTGTGATGGAGCATGTCTTTACTCTCAGCACTATGGAGCCAGAACTAGGCAGATCTCTGTGAGTTCAAGGCCAGCCTGGTCTACAGAGTGAGTTACAGGACAGCTGAGGCTACAGGAAGACCCTGTCGCAAAAAGACCAAAACCAAAACAACAAAAAACAACAATATAGAAGATAATTTATAAAAAGATGAAGAATCGTTCAAGAGGAAAACATCAAGCTACAATAATCACATGAAGCCTGATTAGAAGGAAATTTCATATGAAATTCTTGTAATATCAGTTGCATTTATAAATGAGTCTAATATATAATCCTTTTAAAATATAGTTTATTTTTATTATATGTTTATGGATGATTTGCCTTAATATGTGTAAGTGCACAATATGTGTGAAATGCCTGGAGGACTGGAAGGTGTCAGATCCCCTCGACCTCCAGATATGAATGGTTTTTAGCCACCCAGTTCATCCTGAGATTTGAACCTAACTCTTCTGCAAAAGCAGTCAGTCATCATAACCACTGAACTATCTCTCCAGCCCCTTAATTTATATTCTTGTTTATATATTTGTACACTAATCTGAAGTTACAAACTCATGATGAACTGACTGGTGAAATGGTTCAGTGGGCAAAGGTGCTGTCTGACAAATCTGATGAAATGATTTTAATTTCTAGTATCAAATGTTGGAAGGGGAGACTAGATTTTAACAAACTGATGTCTAAAACACACACACACACACACACACACACACTCAATCCCATAAAAATTAGAAAATACATAATGCAATCATTATGTATATATATTCCTTAATAAACAATGATAAATGTTTAATAAACTATATATATTCCTTAATAAATAATGATAAATGGCATAAGAGTTCTGTGCAATTCTAGTGTCAGTGCTTTGGTCTATCTGTTATCTCTGCAATATCCTCATAGCTTTAGTATATATATGTTTTTATCTTGGAGGTGAATTAAAATCTCAATTTTTCATTTTCTTCATAGACTTTTTTAGACTGCTCCTTCTGTCTGTAAAAGCTTAAAATAGGTGGTCAAGAGACACACATGTTGACTATGGAAATATATTTCATTTTTCATGTAACAAGAATTTTTTTCCATCTTTAAGTTACATTGAAACCTTGATTTATATGTAGTATTATTTATTCTTTGGGCTGATATGCATATGTTATTCGAGGATGTATATAGCACCCATCTTAGACACTTATTGTTTTATTAGTGTTATTCAGAATTCAGGGTGGATTTTAAAAATTAATTGTATACAGTCATGGTAGAATCATTGGCTCTTACGTGGGAAGTTTCAATCAATGTGTGTAATAATTATACATCACATTCACTATATATAAATTATATATTATTTTATCAATATATGTATTCCTTGGACAATCCATTATTTCTAATCTACCTACCCAGATAACAATCCTGAATTGGTAACAACAACAATAAAAGACGTTCAAAGAACTGACTAAAACAGTAAACTTCTGCAAAAAAAAATTTAAAAAAGACTGAGAAAAAGATGTAAGACAGTAATTACTCTGTATGGCAGAATGCATGAATACTGAGGGGGAAGCAGCAATGAGGGGACAGTCCTAAATTTGAGTAAGAAATGTCATATGAAATTCACAAAAGCTCAATAAAAAATAAGAAAGAAAAGATGGAGGGATGTAAACTGAAAAATTTCCCCAGGACTGCCATAAAAACATATAAACTTGGTGGATTATGTTTGTCACAGTTGTGGACAATAGAAATCAAAGATCAAGGTATTATTTTGAAAGCTCTAGAAAATCTTTCCTTCCCAGTTCGTAGCTTTTGGTGGTCATTGCTAATTTTGGCATGCTTTCATTTTGTGGCAGGATAACACCAATCAATTCCTTTTGAATACCATTTTCCTTCAGTGTATTTCTTCCTGCAAATTATTCATTTTCTAAGTACACCAGTCACTGTATTAGAGCACAATATTATCCAGTATAACTTTATCTTAACTCAATACTATCTGGAAAAAATTAAATTCCAAATAAAGTCCTAATCACAGAGTTAGGACTACACAATTCAATCTAATGTCATATACTTTCTTATTTCACATAATTCATACAGGTTTTATGTGCAAAATATAATCTCATTATCACATTGTCAGCATCAACTTCAAATTCAAAATCTTAATCTAAATATAGTCAATACAAAACTCACAAGAGGGCTGCCTTATTGGCTCATCCATTTAGGGTTTAGTCCTGGAACTCAGAAGAGGCAGGCAGATCTCTGTCAGACTGAGGCCTACCTGGTCTACACAGCAAGTTCCAGACTATGTAGGTGTACAAAGAAACCCTGACTACCCCCTCCCAAAAAAGTCACAAGAATTATCTGCTAATCAACTAACTTAAAGGCAAGTCAATTTAAATTAAAGAAGTTGCTAGAGGATGGCGAATTGTCAAAAGTTATGTGAGATTGCTTTCCTTTGATCACTAGAACTTGATAAGACCTTACTCTTGAGAACACCACACTCTTTTTTCTAATTTTTTATAAATTTTATTTATTTCTGTATGTGTATGAATGTACTGTCTGCATGCAAGTCTGTGCACCCGTGTCGTGCAATGCCGCAGAGGTCAGAAGAGGGTGTCGGATTCCCCTGGAACTGGAGTTCTCCTGGAAGTGGAGTTTCAGACGGTTCTCAACCGCCATGTGGGTGCTGGGGATCAAACCCGGGTCCTCTGCAAGAGCGATTGGTGCTCTTAACCACTAGGCCATCTCTCCACAGAATACCATACTCTTAAATCATGTGTCATGGAGAAATCTAGTGGTCACTGACCAACAAGCTTCCTCCAAACTGGTTATTTTTCATAATACTGAAAGATACTATACAGAGAGCTAAGAGGAAATATCCCCAATTCCCTATGCAGCTATGAACCCATGAACTACAATAACAATTGACATTGTAAGATATGATTATGCGTGTATTAGTGGCACAGATGTTATGAAAGTAACTCACCAATCTTTAATTGTATTTAAAGGCATGCTCCATGCAAAGAAACACATGTCTGATACTATAAATCTGGTCAATACTCTATCTTTAGGGAACTTATAAGCTCTCAGGGTGAGCTTACTACTATTATTCTTTTGCTAAGTGGAGATTATAGCAAATTACCTTCTAAATACATAAATATATGCTCACAGATTAATGCAACTCTTAGGCTTCATCAAAGAAGATATTTTGTACAGCAGAAGATGGTTAATTAAAAAGAAACTCACAACTGGTTAAAATGTAATCAATAAGCGACTAGTTACTCAACCAGAAATGGGACATATATATCATATACACCAATTGCCAAGTATCAGAGACCATCGTAAAAGTAGGAACATAAAAATTATAAGAGCTAGAGATCAGAGTACCAGACCAAAATAGTGTCTTTTGGATATGACAAGAACACTATACTTATGAAGTCTCAGCACCTGTGGTTGTCTGCACAAAGTTAGGAAAGCCAGCATTCTAGCATGGAGGTTAGAAGGACACAGAAACCCCTACCACTAGCAGATGAGCAACTTTACATTTGATGGCTTCTAGGACAGGAGGTTTAACAGAAACAATGGACAAAAATTTTGAATGAGTTTTAACATTTTCCTTCCACCATCACTGTCACCCATATTTGAAACTATAATGTAATTATCTCAGCTTAACTTAAAATAATAATAATTCTTTAAGAATTTCATGCAGGTGTACAATATGTTTTGATTTTAATGTAATTGCCTTATTTCAAACTCCTCCTGGATCCATTATTACTCTATTTTGTTCAAACTACATGTTTTCTCTATTTTGTTTACTTTCTCTCTTTCTCTCTCTCACTTTCTCTTTTGGTACTCCTTTTGAGACAGGGTTTCCCTTGTAGTATCATCTGGCCTGGAACTTGATACAATGTTGTTGTTGATTTCTCAAATGGATTCAGGGTTCAGAACACTTTTGAGATGTAGACATATAGTTTTGTTTGCTGTCTAAAAATCTCCAAATGCACAGTTATGCTTTAGTTAAATATTAGAAGGGTTAATTTTACATGGCAACTTGGTTGAAATAGTGTTGATGTATTTGGTTAAATATTTTTGCTACTTCTGTAAAGTTAATTTTTTAAAATATAAAATTACCTTTAGAATTTTTGAATGTTAAGTAAAGCAGACTTCATTCTGTAATGTTAATGGGGCCAAGTTTCATCCAATCAGCAGAAGGTCTTTACAAAACAAGATGGAATTTCCCAAACGAGAAAAAAATTTCATCAGCACAGTTCCTTAGAATTTAATTCATAGCTCTTCCTTTTATCTCCAGCCAACTGGTCTTTATTTCTTTATGAAATGTTGGACTCTCTAAGATTTTATCATTGTGTGACTCAATCTTTGGATCTTTCTCTCTCTCTGTCTGTCTTTCTCTCTCTGTCTCTCTCTCTGTCTTTCTCTCTCTCTCTCTCTCTCTCTCTCTATATATATATATATATATACTCTCTCTCTCTCTCTCTCTCTATATTATATATTATATATTTTTATATATATTATATATAATCAGTATATACAGAGAGGATATATATTATATATATATACTATATATATTATATTATATATATATATATAGAAGGAGTGACTCGGTATGGTGTTATTGCTATTTCTCTAGAAGAAAATGGCTAAGACAAATGAAGTGTATTCTGTCTACTTACCCTAGAGAAAAAAATTTTCTTGTATTCTCACCCAAATAAGTATTAAAAGTGGCTTGACAAATTTCTCTCTTCTTACCACATACTTCTGCCAACCATCCAAGCAGATATGACTCCCTGAGACTGTATCAAAACTATTTTTCAAATATATTCTCTTTCTGGGCTGAAAAGATGGTCCAGAGGTTAAGAATGCTAGCAGCTTTTTCAGAGGACCGGGATTCACTTTCCAGCACCCACATGGTGGTTAACAACCATCTGTAACTCCAATTCCCAGGTATCTGGTGCCCTTTTCTGGTGTCCATAGCATTGCATGCATGGATGCAATGTAGACAAATATACACATTAAATATATTATAAAACAATTCTGGTCACTTTTCTTTATCACTGCAAATTCTATGTTTTTCTACCATTATCTCACACTGAAGCTATGACAATAAATTCAAAATCATCTTTTTCAGTCCTGACTTGTCACCACAGGAGAACACTTGTCCTTAAAATGCCAAAATGGGATGTCTCAAATACAAACCTAGGTATGCTACCTCTGTTCTAAAACAATCTCTGTGGCTCAGCATCTGCCTTTTTTCCTTAATGTTGTCTAAAAACATTGTTAGACTATGCATGAACCAGTTCCAGTGTCATCACTTGGGAACTTGTTATAATTGCAGAATATTTTACTAAATCTTAGATAAACAGAATGAGAGCCTACATTTTTGCAAAGACTTCAGGTAATTGTTGTTCATTAAAATTTCAGCAATCCCTTGAATCAGGGTTCCTAAAGCCAATTAATGTGTTTGTTAAATCTGGAGGCTGTTAAAAAAATATTTATTCTATACCAAACCCGCTGTATACAAATGTCCAAATACAGTATCAAGTTATCTACATTTTTACAAAGTTCCTGGGAAACTTGGGACAATCTGCAAGATTTGTGGTCCCAAAGTAACAGTGTACACCACAGATTCCCAATGCTTCAGTCACATATTTTCATGTTTTTTTTTTTTCTTTTTATGTCAGTTTGGGAATGCTTCAATGTCTTGTCGCAAGGAATGATTTTGCCTAATAGACACTTCCCTGCTTTTATCTCCATTTGAAAATGTATTATTCATCATTTAAATCCAAGTTAACTTTCTTAAAACTTTTCCAAGTTAATTCAGAGATAATTTATTATTTCTCGAACACTTCTAAATTTTTTGTGTAACAGTGTGTTATAGTATTTAATTACATGATGACTGTTATGTACAGAGCATGAGTCACATATTTTCTCCTTAATTATGCCATGAGTTCTAAATTTTATGCACATGCATAAGTCCCTGGGCACAGTAAATCCTCATTATATAGCTGATAAATGCTTGTTGAATAAATGAATTGATATCCTGTCATGTTATTAAGTTTGAACAATCAATACAAACATTTCTAGAACTTAAATATATAATACTATTAAAATAATATCATCCATAAATATTATTTTTGAGAAACAAAATGTTAGAATTCCTGAACCATTTTCTTCTCTTCCATTTTGTTCCCTCACACTTAAATGTTCTACTGGTACTATAAAAGCACATGCATTTGTCTTTCTTACTCCTGTCAAATTTTATACACGGAGTATCTTTTGTGTTACCAGAAAGGGTTTATAGCCAGAGGGACCCTCTCATTTCACTCTATAATATTCTTGTATCTTCCATTGAGAACCAAAGAGCAGAACTGTATCATTCACTCTAAACTTTCTGAAGTCATTTCTATTTCATGTTGCCATTACAGGCAATTTTTAAGCATTGCTTTAAACTGTCAACATAACAGGTGTGGTGGTTTGAATGAGTGTCTCCCCATAGGCTTTAAGTATTCAGACATTTTGTCTCCAGTTGGTGGCACTGGTCTTGGATGTCTTAGAAGGTGTGGCTGTTCTGGAGGAAGTACGTCATTGGGAGGCAAGCTTAGTGAATTTAACAAGCCTTGCAGGCTCCAACTTCTAGCTCTCTCTGATTCCTGTGCTCATTGTAAGATGTGAACCTCGGCTTGCTACTCCAGGTCCAGCCGCCATGCCTCCCACCACAATGGACTCTAATTCCCTGGAACTGTCAATTTTAAGCTGAAATAAACTCTTCCTTTTATAAGTTCCCTTACTCATGATGGTTTTATCACAGCAACAGAAAAGTGACTAATACAGTTATTTGGTACAAGAGAGTGGGCTGTTGGCTGTGAAGAACCTGACCATGTAGATGTTTGGAGAAATGTGGAAGACTTTGGAACTTCGGGCTAGAAAAGCTGTTGACTACTGTAAGCAGAGCTTAAGGGGCCATTCTAGTAGAAGGCTGGAAGAAAGCATTCCTGCAAAAAATGTAGTTCCAGAGGAAAATAAAGACTTAGGCAGCAACTGGGATATTTTGCTAAAGAGTCTGGCAGCAGTATGTCCACAGCCCAAATGCTTGCCTGATGCTAAGCAGAAAAGCAATGGACTATTGTCTTTGGCAGAGGATATTTCAAGACAGCCTAAGGTAGAAATGCTGGTGTGGCTACTGATGGTGAATATTGTGCAGATCTACAGTGAAGAAGAGCAGATTGGGGCAGAAAGAAATGCAGAATGTACAGTTTGGATCTGAAAACTGCACTAGGAAGATTAAAGGTAGGGCCAAGGCATGTGAAGGAGAGGTTCCTTTTGGTAAGGAGACTAAAGTGATTAAGGAGAGGCCTAGCTATTTGCAAGTAAACAACAGAATTAGCACCTTCAGGGCAAGACCACACCCAGCTAAGCCTCCAATTTTTGAAAGGAAAATACTGAAAGCTTTTTCTATTCCAACAAGTCCAGGGCAGAGAAAATTTGCAAATGTGGTTAAAGTAGGAGAGAGTCCATCCTGAACTTGAAGCCAAACCTGGCAGTTTCATTCATGAGGTGCTTGATTTAGAGGCATGAAGTTTGCAAGAGTGAAGGGGTCATCAGTTCTTCCTCCACAGTTTCAGAGAGCCACTGAGGCCAGGCAGAGTGCAGCAGGGGTGTCCCTGAATAAAGAAGGCCCTGATAGGCCATTGCGTGAAGCTGTGAAAGTGAAGCCTAGTTGGCAGCAGAGACCCCAAGAAGACATTCGAGATGCCAGAGCTGTGAGATATTTGCCAAGGAGAGCTGCTACAGGGAGTGGTACCAGCCTAAGAAAGAGATGTATGTTGCAAGCAAACCTGGAAGAGCTGAGCCATCTAAGCCCTTTGGAAGTCAAGTCACAGATGTTGCATATGGAGCAACTGGATTTGGTGTTTGCCCTGCTGGTTTTCGGTCTTGTTTTGGTTCAGTATTTCCTCAATATGCCTCTATTCCTCCATTTTGGAATGGGAATGTGTATTCAGTTCCACTGTATTTTGGGAGTATGTAATTTGCCTTTTGATTTTACAGGAGCTTACAGTTAAGAGATTGTCCTGTGTCTCAGAAGAGATTTTGGATGATACACTTTTGAAGAGAATTGAGACTGGTAAAGACTATGGGGACTTTTAAGGATGGACAAAATGCATTTTGCATTTTATATGGCCTATGAGCCAGGGAGTGGAATGTGGTGGTTTGAATGAGAGTGTCCCCCCATATGCTTTAAGTATTTAGACATTTTGTCTCCAGTTGATGGCCCTGTTCTTGGAGGTCTTAGAAGGTGTGGCTGTGCTGAAGGAAGTACATCATTGGGGGCAGGATTAGTGAGTTTAACAAGCCTTGTGGTCTCCAGCCTTTTGCTCTCTCTGCTTCCTGTGCTCATTGCAAGACGTGAACCTCGGCTTGCTGCTCCAGGTCCAGCTGACATGCCTCCCACCATAATGGACTCTAATTCCCTGGAACCGTCAATTGTAAGCTCAAATAAACTCTTCTTTTTTTTTATTTGTCTCATTATATTTATTCATCAAAACCATAAACTGATGGGTCTAGAAATGGTACATGTGGCAAAAACTAGAGAATTTAGGAAAACATATGAATATTTACCTTGAGAAATTAAATGAGAAACATTGAGAAAGTTTGATGAGCATTGTCAAATATCATTGGTTTAATCATATAGGATGATATTAAAATATAGAAGAAAATTTAATTAGTATTTCTTATGTTTTTATCGGTTCAAGATGCTCGACTAACTTGCATAGGCAAAATGAGGAGATAGATATTCAATTTTTTCATATATCACCGTTTTAGCACAATAGAATAAGGAAACCACATTTAAATAAAAGTGAATTCTATGACAAATTAAAAAGCCTCATACTAGGAAAATATGACAGTGTTCCATGAGGACTTATTTGGGTTTTGATAAATTGAATTTATTCATATTTTAACGCATGGAATAATAGATATTCATGGAGAAATTTGAGGAACAAATTTGGAATTACTCATTAGTTCTTAGGTTTATAAATTACAGGGGAGCAAGAAAAAGAAACCATAATATCTTCATTTTTCTCCTCATTAACAGGAATTAATGTAAGAGAAGTGGATTACCCTCATGTTAAAAGAAAAGAAAGAAGACAAACTCAAAACTCACTGTGAGTAAACCCTTCAAGGGAAGATTTTACATTGGAAAAATGTTGGAAGTGGATGTCCATAACAGAAAAGAAACATGCAAATAAAATGGAATAAAAGGTACACATTGTACAAAATCACATTGTCAGCATAAAGTATTGCAGTCTCATGCAGCTCTTTTACTACTGACTAATAACTAATAAACACTTTGGGAAAGAAATTAAATCCAATGAAGTACAATTTATTTCTTGAGTTCTATGGAACTACCTGTGAGATAATTTTTAGTGTTATAAATCTCATCAGAAATGCACCAGAATAATGGGAAATTGAACTAAAGAACAAATATAAGTGTTATGTATCCCCTTAAGTCAACATAAAAGTCAGTGAGTATATTTGAATAAAAACGAATAAACAAAGCATGCTGAAATTTTCATATCTGCAGATGGAGAACACGTTAAAAGAGAAAATATCAAATACCGCAACAATGACAGAATTTATTCTTCTGGGATTTTCTGATATTCCCCGACTCAAGTGGCTTCTGTTTAGGATAATTTTCCTCCTGTACCTGTCTATTCTAGTGTGCAACAGCACTATAATTTTATTTATTTATTTTTTAATTGATGCTTTGTGTATTTCATACATCATTTTCCAATTCAGTTCAGGCATATATCCCCTTCCCTTCCCCCCACCCCACCTCTACCCATCCCAGATCATGCAATCTGCTGTAAGTTTTCTGCATCTTTCTCTGCTTTTTTGTTTTGTTTTCATTTTTTTAACAATAAGTGATAATTTGTGAGTACAAGCATCCTTCATGTAAAACCAATTTGCAAGCAGTTGTGCCCAAACCACCCCAGCTCATGGGTTCCACCATCCAGCATGGGGGCTTGTATGTTCAAACAAGTTGATCAAATGAGTGTCCAATCTATATTATTGTAGTTTCACCATTAACCCCAATTGCAGCCCTTACATTCTACCACACCCCCTCTTCCGCGGATTGTTCCCTAGGCTTAGAAAAGGATGAGAAGCAAAACAGTCTACTTTCTCTGGAGCTGTTGTCTTGGTCTCTAGTCAATTCTGGCTGTTATCTTTCATGGGCTGCCAGCCTGTCCAGGCATAATCTTTCGATCCTACTAATGAAGCACATGCAATTAGATATATAGGTTTAAACAGTATATATATAGCCTTCTTGATCCTATAATGAAGGCACACACGCAATAAAGACTATGAGTATTTAAACAGGACGTAATTGTTGGTAGGTTCTTGGTATAGACACAGATGTGTTGGATGGTATGTTAATTTCTGAATTACATTTTCTTCTGTTAAGTATGCAGGGTCTTCGTGGTGTTATAACATCTCATCAACATTAGAGGATGTAAGACTTGTGCATCAGCCTGGGTCATTCCTTCCAAGGAGAGAAGCCAATAGCAACTAATTTGGGATAATACAGACATATGGCTGCCCACTGCTGCACAGTTTTTCCGGCGGTGAGTGGAGGTGTGCTGGTGCTGACGGAGAGTTCTTGCTTGACTCAGGAGACCTATATTTTGGCTTGTATTGTTTATTTAGTGGCCTTTGGTAGACACTCGATCTGGCTTTGCAGAAGACCATATGTATCTTGCAAGTTGCATTCCTATACACATTTCCCATGTTTATATCATGGTCTTCATACAGCAGGGCCTTATCGCCTCTCTTCCTGATATATCAGTTTGAGGCAAGGAGCCTTTACCTTTTGTGGGGGCCTTGATACCCTGCCAACAATCTCCTTGGCTAGAATAATCATTGTTGATTGTCAGAGCTCTAGTATAATATATTTTGTTACTGCAATAGCTTTAAGGAGACTTCTACGCACTATATTTGTGTCTGATAGAGAATAATCCCTTCTAGGATTTCGTACTGTCCATTAGTCAATTAAGAAGGCAGCTTTACTTGATTTACAGAGAATACCTACTAACAGCTGGTCTACATCTACAGTGGAGAAGTGAACCTCATCAGTCGTCATACTTCTCTCCTTGTTCTATGAGGGGGGGTAAGAAAAGTCTCCTTGTATTAAACCTTTGCAGCACCTAGAAGGCAAACTTCGTTAGGAATCATTAAAAATAGTTGTTACTGGAAGATCCAAAGAGGGGCCATGTCGCAGCAGCATGATGGCATCTCTCCCCACTCACTGCTCTACATGTCGAGGAGTCTCATGACAACCGTCTCTTGAGCACTCTGCGTAACCTCTCTGCAAAGCCGCGACCTCTCTCCTCAGCCATCAAGTTCTGGTGACACTTCTGGCCTGTTGGAGAGAATACAAATCTCTTCCCGTAGTTAGTTTTAAGATTTGGGTTGCAAGGTTTTTTGAATTTTCATGTTCTATCTATACCCTTTTTATTTTAAGGATTTTAATTTTTGACCATGAGTCATACATGTAGGTTGGAATCAAGGGCACAGTTTCATCAAGTTCACCCATAGCTGTTTTGGATTAACTGTAATGGTTGATTACTTGGGAAACAACGCGTTATTTTTGGGTAGGTTCATCTATCATCTGTCCTAATAGGATACATATGATAGTTTATGTAACCACATACGTCCTAGTTTATGCTATTGACGGCATTAATTATAGAGAACTTTGTTTATACCAATCCCAAATATTGTGTATATCAATTTTAATCTAAAAGTAATGTGGACAACAGTAAAATTTATATTCACCAATTAACTCAGATGCATTATACTGTTTTTATCAGCCCTCAAACCAATGTTGTCCAATTGCACATATTTAGCTTTTCTAAATCCTAGAAATTATGTATCCTGTAGAAGAGTCTCCGGCAAAAGCTGCCTGTCTATACTGTGTTGAATCACTCAATTAAAACATGGCACCAATCGAAGTATGACACCGTTGTCCCTCTCCATCACCACATCCCACCCGTCCCAGTACCACTTTCAGTCAGCCATCATATGTAAAAGTCAGTTCCAAATGGATCAAAGAACCTCAACGTGAAATCTAAAATCTGGAGGTGATAGAGGAAACTTGGCAGCAGACTACAGACGTAGGTCGTAGGAAAAGACTTCTTAATCAGACAAAGCTGGCAAGAAATAAGGTCGTATTTGCACAAATGGGACCTCTTTAAACTCAAAAAAGCTCGTAATAGTAAACATTAGAAAATGAAGAGGAAACAAAAGGAGGAAATGCCAAGACCACGTAGAATGAGACCAGTCTCAGCGATAACGTTACCAATAGCATATCACGGTAGCTACTCAACCCTAAACAAATAGAAGAAAGAAGACAAATATCACTCAGAAGATGGAGCAAAGTCTGACACAGAGTTCACAGAGGAGATAAGAGATCTTTTTACGGTGAGCGACACCTTAAGAAATTTGAACACTCAGCTAATTATTAAGGAAGACAATATAATAAACACCGGTAAGATATGCATCTTAAAAACTCATAGAATGCTAGATCAAAGAAAACAAATATAGCCAAGTGCTGGAAGTTGTGGGGGAAGAGGAACACTCATCCCTTATGCTGTGGGAATGTAAACCTTGGCACGACCTATGGAAAACAGTGTGGAGAACCGTTTAGAGACTCAAAATGAGATCCTGCCATTTGATTCCATATACCATCTGGTATATACCCACTTAGGATCAATTCTATACAGGAGATACAGATGCACAGCTATATTTATTGCCATCTCAGTTCACAATAGCAAAAAACTGGAGCCAACCCAAATGCCCCCACTGGATGAGTGGATAGAGAAAATGTGGTACAGTACACAATGGAGTAATCTATGCAGCAGTAAAGAAAGACAACATCAATAACTTTGTAGGATAATGGATGGAGCCTCGAGAGACATCATGTTAAGCTGAGTACAACCCAAAAGCAAGCGACAAATGGTATCCTCATATATTGGATCTCAGCTACCATAACCGCAGTTTATATATAATCATTTCTTGTCGTGAGAGGGATCATTAAGAAAGACAACAACAGAAAAGATTGCATCAGAAGGCTGAACTAGAAATCAAATCCTCTGTTTATAAGTCTTCTCTTGGCATGGTGGTTTTGATCCAGCAACATAAAAGTGACTGAATACAATAGCGCATCTCTCTAGGACTAGAACAGCGATGTAATTTCTCCAGGCGATGTTTCGCATTATAGCTTGATGTCAGAAAGGGTCATGTCCTAAGATTATTTATCATTTCATTGTTTTTCAAATGAAACCCCATAATCATTAGTTCCTCAGCTTCTTCACCTTGATTTTCTTACAACTGTTGAGAGTGGCCAATTATAATGCTGATTCTCCAGTTTCATGCGGAAAAAAAAAATCAAAACTACAACAGAATAAGATAAAGGGAATTAAATGCAAGTCTTTAAATGCAACAGACCATCTCTCTAAACTCGCACTATCGATTACGAAGCTGAGTTAATTTGCATCACTGGTTGCTTTTCTGTAGTTTTAAAGTTCAAGTTGGTTCACTGGGGTATCAGAATCTTTTCACTATTTTGACTCCCTTTTAGTTGTTTCCAGGCAACTACCATGATGTTGTCTCATATGCCATATTAAATACTATGACTCATATCACCTCTATGGACTTCTAACCGAGAAATTCTATTGCAGTATAGTTTTTCCTAACTTCTTTCTTCTTCTTTTTTTTTTTTTAATTATTTCTGTATGTGGGTATAATGTACTGTCTGCATGCAGTCTGTGCACACGTGTTCGCAATGCGCGGAGGTCAGAAGGGCGTGTCGGATTCCCCTTGGACTTGAGGAAGGTTCTCCGTGGAATTGGAGTTTCAGTATGGTTGCTCAGCCGCTATGTGTGGTTGCTGGGGATCGAAACCGGGTTCTCTGTAAGAGCAGTGGCACTCTTAACCGTAGGCCCATCTCTCCAGCCTACCTTTTCTATATGATCAGAAACTTTCTTTCTCCCATTATATGGCTAAACACAACAAACACACACACACCCCCACACACACAACCAGAGAGAGAGAGAAGCGAGAGAGAGACGAGAGAAGAGAGAGAGAGAGAGAGGAAGTTTTTGTTAATTTTCCTTAAGTTTTTTTTTTTTTTTTTTTTTTTTGCGGGACACATTTCATGAAAGCACTTCAATTGCTGGCATTTTCAAAGGGTTTTACTTTAAAGAAAATGAAGAAAAAAGGACATTTGCTACACTAGACATCTGCAATCAAGTCCTGTACCATAAATCGGTGCCAAAACATGTTTAAATTATAATTAGTCAATAAGGAAATCAAGACAACACTTTCAAGGTGGTTTTCATAAACAACTTAAGATCATCAAAGAATGAGTTACTCCCTCTCCCAAAAAAGAATAACATCTATGCTTATTACAAATATGAATTATTCATTTGGCAGTTAAGGAAATATAAACTTTTTTGAAATAAAAAACTGCTAAATTTGGGAGATGGTACGGTATGAAAGTATCACCAAATCCCTTTCAAATTTCAAGAGAAATAATGATCTTTTACTGTTTTAAAACTAATTACCTGATAATGGGATTTTTATTAATTACACACCAGAATCTTTTTCATAAGCAGATCATGAAAGAAGTTACTATATTAAAGGGGAAATAAATTCACTTTCAAGTATGATTATATTATCAGAATACAGATACTTTTATTTTCAAGAAATTAAAGTGTAGAACTCAAGTACATGTCAAGAGATTGCCAAATGACAGGCATGGTGTTACACTACTGGAATCAAGCATTTTCAGGACTATAGGCAGAGGATCAAAAGATGGAGTCTACTAGGAGCTACATAGAAAGATCATGGTCAGCCTGGAGCTACAGAGAGAGGAGAAAGAAAGCAAGAAATAAAGAGAGAGAATCTTGAAATAGCATTTATTTTACTAAAATTATTCAAAAACTTGTTAGGGGACTTAGATAAGCTTAAGGCAGATGTTTTTAAGTTTTATTAAATGTAGACTTCAGAAGATAAAGGAACAATACAATAAATAATGAAACTTATTCCCAAGACAATGGAACAAACTGTAAAAAGTTCAGAAGAGTTACATAATATCATGTGTTAATGTCACTGCATAGATCTTCCAAGCAACTGAACTTATTCTGAGTATAAGAACCGAGGTGATTTTAGATGTATGAAGAGATCTAGAGAAATATATTGTAGAAAAGCAGTGTGTATGTTCAGTCGATAGTAGATATTTCTGACTAGAGCAAATAGACCCTGTTAGGAGACAGGGAAACATAAGACTGGAGAAATCTACAGGAGTAGGAAATCGAAATCCTTGAATACCATCTAAAAAAATTTGCGGATGTTTTATCCATTAAAATGCATGAACAAGAGTTAATTATAAATGAAAAACAAAGAAAAGTATTTCATACCATGAAGCTTTTTTTTTTTTTTTTTTTGGTGTTTTCGCCAGACATGATCTCTCCTGTAGCCCAGCTGTTCCTGGAATTCACTCTGTAGACCAGGCGTGGCCTTGATTCACTAAGATGACGCGTTTTGCCTCCTTAGGTGCTACGGAATTAAAGGCATGCGCCACCACGCTGGGAAGCTTTTTTTTTTTTTTTTAAGTATGAAAATTTGGGGCGACAGGCGTGGTAGCAACTTTTAATCCTAGCACTTGGGAGGCAAAGACAGGTGGATCCCTAGAGCTCACTAGCTAGCCAGGCAAGGCTTTTTGGTGAGCTCCAGGCCAGCTCTGGGTGCAGGGAGATCCTATCTCAGACAAAAAAAAAAAAAAAAAAAAAAAAAAAAAGTTTTGAGCTATAATTATGGGAAAAACACAAATACTTGAATAAAGCAGAACTTAGTAATAGATTTAATGTGGAGCCAAGAAAGACATAAATACATACACAACTTTAGACTTAGGAGGCTGATTTATGGGTGAATGATTATTTACCTGTCAAAAAGAAAATTTTCACTAATGTGAATTATTTCCATGCAGGTTTTACCAATTAGACAATATGTATTTGGTAAAAGTCATTCCAACAGGAATATTTCTAATGATTTCCAACTTGCAAAGTTATATATGATTTACATAAACCCCCAAACAATTACGCCACAACTATACTACTAGGTATCTACTATTATGAAAATAATATTTCAAAAGTGGTATAATTTATCTATGCCTATTTTCTTTCCATAGTCCATCTTCAAAAACTTCTAAATTGAGGGCAATTTTATAAATTCAAGCTGGGTCACATACGTATATGACATAATTGTAAAGCTCTCATTTTTTCTTTCTTGTATTCTCTAACCTACCAAAATTTAAATATTTTGAACTTGTTTTAGCACTCTTTTTTTTTTCAGAATTCTGCAGTGACTACATGTATTGTAATCAATTTCACAACCTGTACTGATAATAACTGAAGTATAATAGATGAATCCTGTTAGAAAAGGCAGATGATCAAGTAATCTTTAGAATTAGAATATATTTTACAATTTCAATGAAACTGAGAGCACATTACGTTTCTATACAGTGTGAGAAGTGCCATGAAAAAGATAAGTTTTTCAAACTACTGTTTCCCAAACTTATACACTATATATCACAGAATAAAAAATTATTTTGCACCAAGGTAAACAATTATAGGGTAGATTTATCATTTGTTTTGCTGTCTTGGTCAGATTTGCTGTGCTATAATACAGTGCTTGAGATTGAACAGTTGATAATAATGAGAAATTTACTTTCTTAAAGTTCTTAGGCAGGGACATCCAAGGAAATGGTGTCCGAATTACATTTGGGTAATGTTGATATGTCTTTTCGTGGTAGAAGTCAAAAAGGCAAGAGAGGATAAATATGCCCTCATATGGCAAAGGAAAGAAAAAACATAGAATCCTCTCCCACAAACCCAACTTGTGGTAATACTAACCCATTCATGAGGCTAAATGCCTAATAATCTAAGCACCTTCCAAAGGAACACATCTTTTAACAGTTCCATCAAGGATTGTTCTTTCAGTGCATCAATTTTAGAGAGGAAAGATTCAAATCATACCACCTGTGAACATAGTGTTTTGCATTTAGTCAATAGGTAATGGCTAATCAAATGGAATAAGTCCTAATGGTACAATTTAAAATATTGTCTCACATCATAAGGAGAAATAAATTTCAGTAGTCAACTGGTCAAATATTTCACTTTAACATTAGGTTAAACTTTCTAACCACTTATAGGATGAACTCAGTAAATTGTTTTGATACTCATTAATAATAGATATTTATGTATCCCTATTCTTGACCATTTGCCAGCTTGTAATTCCATATTTCTAATTTTCAGATTTGACATTGGCACTTAGCATATAAGATATTTTACACAACTGTAACTAAATGATAGAAAATATTTGGCAAATAAGTGATAATATTTATGAGAACCTTCATTCTTTTCTGCCTGATAAAAAGGAAAGAAATTTGTATTATAAATCAAGAATATGTTGTAGGTGAGAGAAAATTGTGATGGAGAATAAAAAAGCAGAAAATAATTTTTAGTCTATTTATGGTAGACTAATTCTAAGTTGTTGAAAGTATGCAACAGCTATGAACTATAAAAACAGCATAATGCCTACAAAGTATACCAGGGAGGGTTGCAAAGATTGTGCATGAAGGAGCAACAAAATACCCATGGCTAAGTGACTAAAAGGCCAATATTATCACAACTTGGAATACATTCACACAAATTATATATTTCTGCATATAAACATATATATATATATATATATATATATATATANCTTTTACTGTTTTAAAACTAATTACCTGATAATGGGATTTTTATTAATTACACAAGATCTCACTCATCTCCTCTCCCTTCTTTTCTTTTTTTCATAAGACCGATCATGAAAGAAAGTTACTATATTAAAGGGACATACCTTCACTTTAAAGTCTGATCTATTATCATAGAACTTATTTCAAGAAATCAAGTGTAGAAACTCAAGTACATGTCAAGAGATTGCCAAATGACAGGCATGGTGTTACACTACTGGAATCAAGCATTTTCAGGACTATAGGCAGAGGATCAAAAGATGGAGTCTACTAGGAGCTACATAGAAAGATCATGGTCAGCCTGGAGCTACAGAGAGGGAGAAAGAGAAAGCAAGAAATAAAGAGAGAGAATCTTGAAATAGCATTTATTTTACTAAAATTATTCAAAAACTTGTTAGGGGACTTAGATAAGCTTAAGGCAGATGTTTTTAAGTTTTATTAACTGTAGACTTCAGAAGATAAAAGGAACAATACAATAAATCATGAAAATTATTTCCCAAGACAATGGAACAAACTGTAAAAAGTTCAGAAGAGTTACAACTATCATGTGGTATGTCCCACTGCATAGATCTTCCAAGCAACTGAACTTATTCTGAGTATAAGAACCGAGGTGATTTTAGATGTATGAAGAGATCTAGAGAATCTATTGTAGAAAAGCAGCTGTGTATGTTCAGGCGATAGTCGATATTTCTGACGAGAGCAAATAGACCTGTTAGGCGACAGGGAAACATAAGGACTGGAGAACTCTACAGGGAGTAGGAAAATCGAAATCATTGAATACATCTACAAAAAATTGCGGATGTTTTATCCATAAAATGCTGAACACGAGTTTAATTATAAATGAAAAACAAAAGAAAGATTTCATACCATGAAGCTTTTTTTTTTTTTTTTTTGCGTGTTTTCGCCGGACAGATCTCCTGTAGCCCCAGCTGTTCCTGGAATTCACTCTGTAGACCGGCTGGCCTTGATTTCACAGAGATGAAACGGGGCGTTTTTTGCCTTCCAAGTGCTAGGAATTAAAGGCATGCGCCACCCACGTCTGGCGAAGCTTTTTTTTTTTTTTTTAAGTATGAAAATTTGGGGGACAGGCGTGGTAGCCACACTTTAATCTAGCACTTGGGAGGCGAAAGCAGGGCGGGATCTTATGAGTTCCAGGCCAGCTGGGACACAAAGTGAAGTCCAGGACAGCGGCGTGGCTATAGAGAGAACCTATCTCAACAGACCAAAAAAAAAAAAAAAAAAAAAAGTTTTGAGCTATAATTATGGGAAAAACACCAAAATACTGAATAAAGAGCAGAACTTCGTTAATAGATTTAATGTGGAAGCCAAGAAGAATAAATTACTACATACACAACTTTAGACTTAGGAGGCTGATTTATGGGTGAATGATTATTTACCTGTCAAAAAGAAAATTTTCACTAATGTGAATTATTTCCATGCAGGTTTTACCAATTAGACAATATGTATTTGGTAAAAGTCATTCCAACAGGAATATTTCTAATGATTTCCAACTTGCAAAGTTATATATGATTTACATAAACCCCCAAACCCAATTAGCCACAACTATTACTACTAGGTATCTAATATTATGAAAATAATATTTCAAAAGTGGTATAATTTATCTATGCCTATTTTCTTTCCATAGTCCATCTTCAAAAACTTCTAAATTGAGGGCAATTTTATAAATTCAAGCTGGGTCACATACGTATATGACATAATTGTAAAGCTCTCATTTTTTCTTTCTTGTATTCTCTAACCTACCCAAAATTAAATATTTGAAACTTGTTTTGCCACTCTTTTTTTTTAAATTCTGCCGTGACTCACATGTATTGTAATAATTTCACAACCTGTACGGATCCTAACTGAAGTATCCTGATGACTTCTGTTAGAAAAGGCCGATGATTCAAGTACTCTCTTAGAATTTAGAAATATATTTTACACTTTCAATGAAATGAGAGCACCATTACGTTTTCTTACCGTGTGAAAGGCCATGAAAAAAGATAAGTTTTCAAATACTGTTTCCCAAACTTATACACTATATATCACAGAATAAAAAATTATTTTGCACCAAGGTAAACAATTATAGGGTAGATTTATCATTTGTTTTGCTGTCTTGGTCAGATTTGCTGTGCTATAATACAGTGCTTGAGATTGAAAGTTGATATAATGACGAAAATTTCTTTCTTAAAAGTTCTTAGGCAGGGAACATCCAAGGAAATGGTGGTACGCATTACATTTGGGTCTGTTGATATGTTCTTTCGGGGTGGTAGAAGTCAAAAAGGCCAGAGAGGATAAATATGCCTCCATAGGCAAAGGACAGAAAAAAAAATAGGCCTCCTCTCCCACAAACCCAACTTGTGGTAATACTAACCCATTCATGAGGCTAAATGCCTAATAATCTAAGCACCTTCCAAAGGAACACATCTTTTAACAGTTCCATCAAGCGTTGTTCTTTCAGTGCATTCATTTTAGAGAGGAAAGCTTTCAAATCATACCACCTGTGAACATAGTGTTTTGCATTTAGTCAATAGGTAATGGCTAATCAAATGGAATAAGTCCTAATGGTACAATTTAAAATATCTTGTCTCACCTTCATAAGGAGAAATAATTTCAGTACGTCAACTCGGTTCCCAAATATTTTATTTAAATTAGGTTAAACTTCTAACCATTAAGGATGAACTGTAAATTGTCTTTTGATACTCATTAATAATAGATATTTATGTATCCCTATTCTTGACCATTTGCCAGCTTGTAATTCCATATTTCTAATTTTCAGATTTGACATTGGCACTTAGCATATAAGATATTTTACACAACTGTAACTAAATGATAGAAAATATTTGGCAAATAAGTGATAATATTTATGAGAACCTTCATTCTTTTCTGCCTGATAAAAAGGAAAGAAATTTGTATTATAAATCAAGAATATGTTGTAGGCGAGAGAAAAAATTGTGATGGAGAAAAAAAAGCAGAAAATAATTTTTAGTCTATTTATGGTAGACTAATTCTAAGTTGTTGAAAGTATGCAACAGCTATGAACTATAAAAACAGCATAATGCCTACAAAGTATACCAGGGAGGGTTGCAAAGATTGTGCATGAAGGAGCAACAAAATACCCATGGCCTAAGTGATAAAAGGGCCAATTTCACAACTTGAATACATTCCACAAATTTATATATTTCTGCAGATAAACATATATTATCTATATATCTCTCTATATATTCTATATAATATATATCACATATTAGACGGAGATGTTTGTCCCCAAGTTCGAGGTCATACCTACAGAGAACGCTTGTTGTAAAATTCTCTGAAGTTTTGAAATGAAAGGTTTTTTTAAGGCAAATATGGACTGGGCATGTTGGCATATGCCTTTATTCACAGCACTCTGGAAGCATAGGAAGGCAGATGTCTGTGAGTTCAAAGTCAGCCTGGTCTACATAGGGAGCTCTAGGCCAGCTGGTAATAAAGGGAGATCCTGTCTCAAAAAGACCAAAAAGAAATAAAAGGTCAAATATGGAACAGAACACAGATGGATTCTAACACCAGTAGACTGTTTTGCTTCTCATCCACCTGGACCCCTTTTCTAAGCCTAGGGAACAATCTGCGGAAGAGGGGGCACACTAAAATGTAAGGGCTGCGATTGGGATGAATGGTGAAACTACAACAATATAGACTGGACACTCATTTGATCAACTTGATTGAACATACAAGCCCTCCCTGCTGGATGGTGGGACCCATGAGCTGTGTGGGTTTGGGCACAACTGCTCGCAAATTGGTTTTACATGAAGGATGCTTGTACTCACAAATTATCACTTATTGTTAAAAAAATGAAATAAAAAACAAAACAAAACAAAACAGAAAGATGCAGAAAATTTACGGCAGAATGCATGATCTGGGATGGGTAGGGGTGGGGTTTGGGGAAGGGAAGGGGATATATGCCTGAACTGAACTGGAAAATGATGTATGAAATACACAAAGCATCAATAAAAAAATAAATAAATAAAATAAAATTAGCATTAAAAAAAGAAATAAAAGGTCAAATATGGAACAGAACACAGATGGATTCTAACACCAAGGATGGTGTAGGAATATAAGGAAACATAGGCTTTGAGGGATCTGGGAACTTCCTCATGAACTTGTATCATAGTGTTAACAGGAACAAGACTCAAACGGTCTCAATCAGCCAAAAACTCAACCTTCGATGCCGGACGGGGACTACTGCAATACCCAGCTTGTGGGCTAAACAGCTAAGGGCATTTCAGCGTCATCAGAATATAGAATGCCATTTTTGGACTACCTGGGCTGTATCATGGAGGCCATTACAGGGGAATCAAGATAATATGCGTGCTTACTGGACTTCATTTGGGGGACCATGGGAGGGAAAGACCCCAATGTGGGAACAAAAGTGCAGGATTGAGGGTTGTTTGGGATTACCAAGGAGGAACCTTTGAGCACTTCCTTAAGGAAAACGTGACACTTTTAGGAAAAAAATCCTCCAATTCAAGTGATATGTTTATGTATGTATGTATAGGTTTATGTATATATACTGTGGCAATACAAATTGGAGAGAACAACAACAAAAGAACTGAAAAAATCTCTGGAAAGACTCAAAAAAAGATTCAGGGCGTGTAGGGCAGAGTGCAGGGATTCGGGTGGGGTGGGAAGCATGGAAAGGGAAGCGACTCTAGATTCCATTGAGAAATGATGTATGACTTATGAAATAAGTTTAATAACAATAAAAAAATAGCACACACACAAAGAATGGGAAAAATGGGTGCATATTTAATTGACGTGAGTTCAACAAGTATCCAGTTTTGTCCAGACTCTGTCTACAGGATACATGGTGTTTTAGGACTTAGTAAAAGTAAATATGTGCATATTAAACAACATTGGTTTAAAGGCTGATAAAAATGGTAATGCATCTGAGTTAATTGGTGATATAAATTGCTGTTGTCCACATTAGCCTTAATTAAAAACTGTATAACAATTACTCTGGGATTGGTATAAACAAATGTTCTCTATAATTTTGCTGTCATATAGTATCACCTGGTAGCAATCTCTTTCACCTATAGGATGATTTAATTTAAAAATAAAGTTTGTTTCCCAAGTTAATCACATACAGTAACCCAAAACAGCATGGGTGAACTTGATGAAATCTGTGCCTTGATTCCACCCTATAGGTATATATAATACAACTGCTTTTTTGAGACTCATGGGTCAAAAATAAAAACCTAAAATAAAAAAGGAGGATATAGATAGATATGAAAACTTTTTGTCAAAAAACCTTGCAACCCAAATCTTAAAACTAACTATGGGAAAGGATTTGTATGTTCCAACAGGCCAGAGTATCACCAACTTAATGGCTGAGAAAGAAAATGCAGCTTTGCAGTGAGTAGGATGTACCAGAAAGTGCCAGCAGAAGGATTGACTCCTCTGGGCATTGAAGGGAAGAAATGCCTCAGATTGCTGCAGACATCAGGCCCCTCTGTGGATCCTACTAGTAACAACTATTTTTAATGAATCCTAACGAAGCTTACCTTCTAGGTGCCGCAAAGGTTTTAATACAAGAGACTTTCTTAACTCCCCCCCAAAGAATAAGGAGAAATAAGAGGATGATGAGGTCATTCTCCAGCTGTAGATTGGAACCAGCTGTTATAGAAGTGTTCTCTTGTAAAATCAGTAAAACTGCCTTCTTTAATTGACTAATGGACATAGAAACTGTGAAAAGGATTATTTTCTATTCAGAACCAAATATAATGCTAAAGTCTCCTTAAGCTATGCACTTAAACAAAATATATCAATACAGGAGCTCTGACATCAACAATGGATTATTCTACCAAGGAGATGTTGGCCAGGGGATCCAAGCCCCCACAAATGGTAAAGGCTCCTTGCCTCCTAACTGGGATATCTGCAGGAAGAGAGGCGATAAGGCCCTGCTGTTGAAGACCTGATACAAACATGGGAAAGATGTATGGAGACCGCACTTGCAAGTATACAGATGGTCTCTGGAATGCCAGAGAGTGTTACCAAAGGCCACTAAACCAATAAAGCAAATATAGGTCTCCTTGAGTCAAGCAAGACTCCTCCGTCAGCACCAGCTACACCTCATCTGCCTGGAAATACTGTGCAGCAGTGGCAGCCATATGTCTGTATATCCCAAATCTAATTGGCTATTGGCTCTCTCCTTGGAGGAATAACCCACGGCTGATGCCACAAGCTTACATCCTCTAATGGTTAGGAGATGTTATAAACCACACGAAGACCCTGCCATACTTAACAGAAGAAAATGTAATTCATGAATTAACATACCATCCAAACATCTGTGTCTATACCAAAGTAACCTACCATAACAATTAGTACTGTTTAAATACCTATATATCTAATTGTGTGTGCTTCATTAGTAGGATCGAAAGGCTATATATTATACTGTTTAAAACCTAAATATCTAATTGCATGTGCTTCATTAGTAGGATCGAAAGGTTATGCCTGGACAAGCTGGCAGCCCATGAAAGAAAACAGCCAGAACTGACTAGAGACCAAGACATCAGCTCCAGAGAAAGTAGAGTGTTTTGCTTCTCATCCACCTGTGCCCCTTTTCTAAGCCTAGGGAACAATCTGCGGAAGAGGGGGCGTGGTAGAATGTAAGGGCTTCGATTGGGGTTAATGGTGAAACTACAACAATATAGACTGGACACTCATTTGATCAACTTGATTGAACATACAAGCCCCCCCTGCTGGATGGTGGGACCCATGAGCTGTGTGGGTTTGGGCACAACTGCTTGCAAATTGGTTTTACATGAAGGATGCTTGTACTCACAAATTATCACTTATTGTTAAAAAAAAATGAAAACAAAACAAAAATAAAACAGAAAAATGCAGAAAAGTTATGGCAGAATGCATGATCTGGGATGGGTAGGGGTGGGGTGGGGGGAAGGGAAGGGGATATATGCCTGAACTGAATCGGAAAATGATGTATGAAATACACAAAGCATCAATAAAATAAAATAAAAAAATAAACCAAGAAATGAAAAGCAAATGATTACTGCATGGTGAGGGGGAGTAGATCTTCTTTAAGGGTGTGACTCTAGAGAAGCTGTCTAGACTACAGTGGATGAACACAGAGGGACATCTGGATAAAAATGTTTGGCCTGACCATGGATGAGGAATACCTGAAATCTGGTGGAGGGGCTATGGTGGATAGGAAAGGGGTAGAGGATCTAAATTTGATTAAGGTGTATAATATGAAATGCACAAAAACTCAGTAAGAATCAGAGAGACCAAAGAAAGACAGAAAAGATAACAGAAGATCCCAGAATGGTTGATCTCAGAAAATAAATAATAAAAGTTCGTGTGGACAGACTGCCCTTAAATTTGATGGCTTGGAAAAGTACTAGTTCATTCTAACATGAGGAAATGAAAGAAGCAGGACTTATATAAGCATGATTCTCATACCAAAAAATGTGAAAATAATGACACCATCAAGTAAGGCACAACGTATGTTACAGAATGCCTGAAGTCCAGTGGAGGAGGGTCAAGGGGAGTGCAGATAGGGGAGGAGATCTGGATAAGATCAAGATGTTTTGTAAGTACTTCATAAAAATTATATAAAAAGGAAATTTAAAAAATAAGTACATCTTTTAAAAATTAAGAAATCAAGTATTAAAAATGGATCACAGAGTCCACAGGTTTTGGATAAATCAAGAATTTATTTTCAAACCAAATATCTAAGATGAGACTGGAAAGAATGTATAATATATCCATTTAGGGGGTTGGAGAGATGGCTTGGTGGTTAAGAGCACAGACTACTCTTGCAGAGGACCTGAGTTCAATTCCCATCACCCATATGGCGGCTAAGAACTATCTTTAAGCCAGGAGTGGTGGTGCATGCCTTTAATCCTAGCACTTGGGAGGCAGAGGCAGGTGGATCTCTATGAGTTCAAGGCCAGCCTGGTCTACAGAGTGACCAGGCCAGCTGGGGCTATATGGAGACCCTCTCTCAAATCAATCAATCAATCAATAAGTAAATAAATAAATAAATAAATAATAAAAAATAAAAACCACTATTAAAAAATAAAATAAGATGTCCATTTAACTCAGTAATCTAAGAAAAGTGACCAAATAAAAAATGGACAAGGTATTGAGTATATTTCTGTGACAATTTTCCTCTCGTCTTTAATATTTTCGCAGAAAAAATTGATAAATAGCCCATAAGTATGTGAAAGAATATTAAAATCATTATACATTAAATAAATGTAAGTTAAATATATAGTTACCTATAACTAAAAATAGAAAATAGCAAGTTTTGATAAAGATGTGGGGAAATTATGACTTTTAGATACTGCTGGTGAGTATATAACATGGTGTAACCACTTTGATAAATAGACTGACAATTCCTCAAAATGTTACTTTTGCTACTTCGGTATCTTCTTCAAAGAATTGGAAGTTTATTGATCCAAGTGCATAAATTAATATAATTACATAAATAATTAATTCTTAAATTTATTTTTGGTCATTATGATTGGGTGATTTTTTTTATTTTTTTATTCCCATATAGTGGAATATTGTTTTATAATGAAGTTATGAAGTACTGCTATATGCTAGAACAGAGAAAACTAAGAACCATCTGCCAAGAAACATCAAGGAAGTATAACAAGTCACATATTATATACTTATATGCATGTCCAAAAGAAGTAAATCTGTGGAGACAGAAGTTATATTAGAAATTTCCAGAAGTTGAAAGGAATGTGAGTACTATTGAGAAATAATATATATTTGGAGGTACTGAAAATGTTCTAAAAGTACATTTTAGTGACATTTACTCAACTGTATGAATGTAATTGAACCATTGAATCATATATTTTGAATGAGTGAAATTTACTGTGGTTAACTATGAAAAGATGCTTTATGTCTATGTCATCAGAGAAACCGAATTAAAATGACATTAACACACTACCAGCTAACCTTTAGAATGATGAAAATAGAAATATCAGGAAACCATGAATACTGACAGTAACATAAACTAGAATTCCCATTCATTGATACTTGGAATAAAAGTGATGCAGCAACTTTGCGAGATAGATTAATAGTTTCACACAAAACAAGTATATACATACCTTGTTTTGGAGCAGTGTTCTCAAAGGAGTTTACCAAAACTTGGAAATAACCAAGATGTTCGTCAATAAGCAAATAGATGAACTGTGGTTTCTGCAAATAATGGAGAATTATTCAAAACTAAATGGAAATGAGCTTACATGACATTAAGAAAATAAGGAAAATTTTTCAATTATGCTCCCAAGTGAAGAATAGACATGAACTACACACTGAACAATCCTAAGTGTATGATATTGTGGAGAAGGGAAACTATAAGGACATTAAAAACTCAGTTGCTGTCAGGTGTTAGAGTATATAGCTGGTGTCAAAATTAAGCTTTGATCAATGGAGGACTTGGAGCAATGGATCTGGATCTGACTTGGAAGCCTGCTCCTTAAAGATTAGCTCTTGTGATTTCAGAGGATAGTATAAAGCTGCGAAGGAAGAAAATCAATCAATGGCACAACACAGCAGCAAAGCCTAATAACCACAACTATGACTGGCAGTGAAAACTATCCTGTTGGTGCGTTAGTGACACTTTTATCTTGGAAGTAATAAATGTCTAATTAGATTTTTTTAATTTTTTTTTATTTTATTTCTGTATGTGTATGAATGTACTGTATGCATGCACGTCTGTGCACCCGTGTCGTGCAACGCCGCGGAGGTCAGAAGAGGGTCTCGGATTCCCCTGGAACTGGAGTTCTCCTGGAATTGGAGTTTCAGACGGTTCTCGGCCGCCATGTGGGTGCTCGGGATCGCACCTGGGTCCTCTGTAAGAGCGGTCAGCGCTCTTAATCGCTAGGCCATCTCTCCAGCCCACAAATGTCTAATTAGATGTAAAGCCCAGCCAATGAGATGGAACTCATGGCTGGAGAATTCATAGATGTTAGAGAAAACACTACACTGGTCACATCCCTAGAAAAATGTAAATTCTTATTTTATTCTAAACGTATAATCCTTATATTTAAAGACAATTTTACACCTCACCACTCATCATGAAGTTTCTTTTGTAACTGATGGAGACAATTATAGAGTTGCAGAATTGGTCAAACATAGAGAACAATTATCTGTGAGATGTCCCACACAATATGACACATCTACAATGCAACCTCCATACCTAAGACTCAGGAAAACTTACGAACTAGTAGCAGAGAGACTATTAAGAGAGACTATTAATGCATCTCCCAACTCTCATCAATGAAGTTTCCTCATGGAAAAGAAAGTGATTAAAAGAATAAAGCCACAACTGCCTAAATTGTAGAGAAGAGATTGCAGATTCTTACATTAAACTTCTGCCACTCAAGGCCAAGAGAACACTGCAGAATAAAGAGTGTAAAGGTGCTTATATGAACTTACAGCAATGGTGACACAATGCACCAGACACATGCAAGCTCAAACCAGACAAACCCCAGCATAGAAGTGGGGAAATCAGTAAGAAGCCACAATTTTAGCTGAGGAACTACTGGCAACTTGTTACTGCTGGTCTAGGGAGAGTTGATATTCTTTAATGAGGTGATGCTAGATTGGTTGATGAGGCTCTAGGAGATGAACTCACTCTGAAGGATATTGGGGTACAGAAACATATCACTATGTGTCTTAATATATATGACAGAATTCATGGAAGCCAATGGGAGATATTGGGGTTCAGGTAAGGGAGACATTCTAAATATTATCAATATATGTTATATGAAATATATGAAAGTTCAATAAAAAATAAAATAAGTTGAAAATAGCAAGATGTAAATAAATGGATAAATTGGGAGAAAATGTGCAACAAGTTAAGATGTGCAAACCCAGAAACTATTACACATAAAATCATTCTTAGAGGATTTTCCGCATAATGTTGTCTTATTGTAACTGCTGCAAAATCTAGGCTTAAGTTATATTCCACTTCTATGCACAGAAAAGGAGATATCTCCCAATACTAACATTCAGCATCAAGATATTATTTATTGAGGGACTGACTATATCCTTGAGGCAGTGTGTCTTGTTAGACCTTTGTGCTGGATAGCTTTAGTGTCAACTTGGCACACCTGGATTGAGGGAGCCTCAATTGGGAAACTGGCTCCATTGGATTGGCCTGTGGTCACATCTGTGGAGTATTATCTTGATGGTCGAGCAGAGTGGGAGAGCCCAGCTCATAATGAGTAGTGCCACCCTGGGCAGGTTATTGTGTACGGTATAAGAAGGCAGGCTGGGCATGAGCCAGGGGAGCAAGCCAGTGAACAGCACTCCTCCATGGCTTGTGCTTCAGCTTCTGCTTCCAGGTTCCTGCCCTGAGTACTTGCCTTGGGCTCCCTGAGTGAGAACTGTGACTCAGAAGATGTAAGCTGAATAAACCGTTTCCTCCCCAAGTTGGTGTCAGTCAGAGTGTTTTGTCACAGCAATGGAAGACAAACTAGAACAACCTTCTACAAAGGAAGTATTAAAATCAAATTAAGAATATATAGAAGGATATTAATTAATCCACATTTGGAGTATAGATTTTTTTTTATTTCTAGCCCCTTCTCCTGTTAGTTTATCAATGTACCAAAAATTCACTAAGTCCTTCTGATTTTCTAAGTCTCTTGTGCATAAAGTGCTGATTAAATAGACTTATATTTTAGATCAGTTCTCTTAAATACTGAAGGGAAGACATCAAATTTCTCCAACAGTGAAACTACTCTGTACGTTAGTATAGTAGAAGCAAGCATTTGGTCACATATTTTCTCAAACCCACAATTTGCACTATTAAAATTAAACAATAATGTAGACTGTGGACTTTAGTTAACACTGAATATAAATATATATTCACCAAGTATAGCAAACATTTCACTGTGCGGTAAGATGATCAGGGTTACTATACATATTTCTTGAAGAAGCTACATGAGAAATCTCCATATTTTTCTTTACTTATGCTGCAAGAATAGGACCACTCTAAAGAACAAAAAAGTGTACATATGTTAATATTTTGTGATATTGGGGTAGACAGTATTTTTAGATAGAAAAATAGTAAATGAAAGGAAAACAATACAAATTTATTTCATCAAAACTAAAACTAAAGAAAAGAACAAACCTAAAGTATACAACTCTGATTATAAAAGCACCACTAATTATTGGAAAAAGTAAAATCACATATTAGGTAAAATATTTGTAAAATGTATAGTGGTCAAACTACATATAATCATATATGTATATATTTTTATTTATTATTATTATTTTTGGTCTTTTCGAGACAGGGTCTCCATATAGCCCCAGCTGTCCTGGAATTCACTCTGTATACCAGGCTGGCCTTGAACTCACAAAGATCTGCCTGCCTCTGCCTCCCAAGTGGTAGGATTAAAGGAGTGTGCCACGACGCTGGGCTGAGGAAATCATGGCTTAAAGAACAATGTGGACATAATATCTGTCCAGTTGTTGTATTATATTTGGGATGTTATACATGTCAATTTATGTAGGAGGTAGAACATACTTAAATACTTTCTTAGATTTATTTATAACATAAGTATTTGAACATTGTGATATGTGGGTTACCCTCTATTTTTATTGTTGTGCTAGGTTATGTGTTAAGAGTGGGTCAGGGCTCTATTATAATAAAATATCTATTTTGATTTTGTTTATATTAATGGAAGAGTGAAGGTTTCTAAACACATTTTTCATACATTAAAGGGCACAAACTTCAAATGTACACTTTGATGGGTTTTGATTAATACACAACCCAGAATGACTGCCAGAAAATGAATACATTAAAGTATCTCAATTCTGTCTCCCTAGAAAGTTCTTTTTGTTCTCTTTCTGACACATAATCACCTTAATCATTGATGCATTCTTATTTCTAAAACCATAGGTGAGTTTTATTCTAGAATTTAATATAAAAAACTGTGAAGATACAAATTTTGTGTTTGTTCC